>OY986440.1:10740537-11340537 GCA_963920525.1 Dichetophora obliterata
TTATTTATTTATTTATTTATTTATTTATTTATTTATTTATTTATTTATTTATTTATTTATTTATTTATTTATTTATTTATTTATTTATTTATTTATTTATTTATTTATTTATTTATTTATTTATTTATTTATTTATTTATTTATTTATTTATTTATTTATTTATTTATTTATTTATTTATTTATTTATTTATTTATTTATTTATTTATTTATTTATTTATTTATTTATTTATTTATTTATTTATTTATTTATTTATTTATTTATTTATTTATTTATTTATTTATTTATTTATTTATTTATTTATTTATTTATTTATTTATTTATTTATTTATTTATTGATTTATTTATTTATTTATTGATTTATTTATTTATTGATTTATTTATTTATTTATTTATTGATTTATTTATTTATTGATTTATTTATTTATTTATTTATTGATTTATTTATTTATTTATTGATTTATTTATTTATTGATTTATTTATTTATTTATTTATTGATTTATTTATTTATTGATTTATTTATTTATTTATTTATTTATTTATTTATTTATTTATTTATTTATTTATTTATTTATTTATTTATTTATTTATTTATTTATTTATTTATTTATTTATTTATTTATTTATTTATTTATTTATTTATTTATTTATTTATTTATTTATTTATTTATTTATTTATTTATTTATTTATTTATTTATTTATTTATTTATTTATTTATTTATTTATTTATTTATTTATTTATTTATTTATTTATTTATTTATTTATTTATTTATTTATTTATTTATTTATTTATTTATTTATTTATTTATTTATTTATTTATTTATTTATTTATTTATTTATTTATTTATTTATTTATTTATTTATTTTTTTATTTATTTATTTATTTATTTATTTATTTATTTATTTATTTATTTATTTATTTATTTATTTATTTATTTATTTATTTATTTATTTATTTATTTATTTTTTTATTTATTTATTTATTTATTTATTTATTTATTTATTTATTTATTTATTTATTTATTTATTTATTTATTTATTTATTTATTTATTTATTTATTTATTTATTTATTTATTTATTTATTTATTTATTTATTTATTTATTTATTTATTTATTTATTTATTTATTTATTTATTTATTTATTTATTTATTTATTTATTTATTTATTTATTTATTTATTTATTTATTTATTTATTTATTTATTTATTTATTTATTTATTTATTTATTTATTTATTTATTTATTTATTTATTTATTTATTTATTTATTTATTTATTTATTTATTTATTTATTTATTTATTTATTTATTTATTTATTTATTTATTTATTTATTTATTTATTTATTTATTTATTTATTTATTTATTTATTTATTTATTTATTTATTTATTTATTTATTTATTTATTTATTTATTTATTTATTTATTTATTTATTTATTTATTTATTTATTTATTTATTTATTTATTTATTTATTTATTTATTTATTTATTTATTTATTTATTTATTTATTTATTTATTTATTTATTTATTTATTTATTTATTTATTTATTTATTTATTTATTTATTTATTTATTTATTTATTTATTTATTTATTTATTTATTTATTTGTTTATTTATTTATTTATTTATTTATTTATTTATTTGTTTATTTATTTATTTATTTATTTATTTATTTATTTATTTATTTATTTATTTATTTATTTATTTATTTATTTATTTATTTATTTATTTATTTATTTATTTATTTATTTGTTTATTTATTTATTTATTTATTTATTTATTTATTTATTTATTTATTTATTTATTTATTTATTTATTTATTTATTTATTTATTTATTTATGTACTTTTGTATTTAAAACTCTTAATTCATTGTACAATAAGATTTCTCTTTTAAGTAGTACAATTATAGTTAATTATTTAGCATTGGTTTGTAAATTATAATTCATCTTAACTCTAGAGATTAAAAAAATGACAACAAAAATAAAGATAAATAAGGAAAATATAACATAACATTTATTATCGAAAAATAAAATAAAAAGAAAACAAAGATGCAGAGAAAGAAGATATGAAGATACACAGAATGTTATTAGAGAACATCGGAAAGGTGTTCAAAGTGCTTTATCTTGTATGTGTTCGTTTTATAAATTTTCTTTAGATTAATAGGTAGCGTATTCCAAAGATGTATCGCATGCATAAAGAAATGACGAGAGGTCAAGAGATATTTATGACTGGGCAATATGAGTTGCTCTGTTCTTTTTATTTCTACAGAACCTTAAAAGTTCAGATAAATTATCGAGCTACTTTCTGTACAGGATTTTATGCAGCAATAGTATAGTACGAAAATTAAGCATATCACTTAGGCAAAGTCCACTTATTTTTTTGAATATGAAGATATATGGCACTGTCTATTTACACCAAAAACAAACCTAGCACAACTATTGAAAGCAACCGTCAAATTTCTAAGTAAATCAGAATCTAGTTTTGAAAACAATTCGCTACAATAAAATATGATTCGTAAAATAAATGATTTAACAAGTCTTAGTTTAACAGCTAATAAATAAATAACGGCTAAGTCCCTGTAGCGCCCCATAAATTTTACAGACTACATTATTTATATGGGTGTTCCAAGTGAAATTGCTATTTAAATATATGCCAAGATTTTTAATACAATCAACATATTCAATAGGAGAATTTTTCAAGTAAAGTGGAGGCAACTTATTTTTATTTCGACTTCTATTGATGACCATAGCCTTGGTCTTATTTGGATTTAGTCTGAGACCGTTATTTTCCGACCAACAAAAGATTCTGTCGAGCTCTATCATGTTGTGTGTGCTGTTTGTGTGTTTAGAGACTTCTGAAAAAGCTTATGCATTTGTATGTCATCCGCATAAATGTGATGTTCACAATTTAAAAAGCAGTCAGCAGCGATATCATTTATAAACATCATAAACAGCTGTCTCAAGGAAGTTGCATTACGAAGTTGTAAATGAGAATTTAGTTGATAGTTTTTCTATGAGCTGCTGATGGTCAACGCTATCGAAAGCTTTAGAAAAATCCAAAAAAAACAACTAGACCACACATATTATTATCCAACACTGAGCGAATATCTTCACAGGCTTTCAAAAGTGCTGTGGTACAGCTACGACCTATTCGAAATCCTGACTGATGTTTAGTTAAAAGTCTATTGTAATCCAAATAAGGTTTAATTTGGTTTCTTATCAGAATTTCAAAAGCTTTGCTGAGGAATGGGAGTATGGCGATTGGACGGAATTCAGAATTATTTTTCGGCAAAGGTAAAATTTTTGCAGTTTTCCAAGGAGTGGGAAAAACAGAGGTAGTGATGATTGTATTGAAAATATGAGTTATATGATGCAGAATGACAAGACAGAAGTATTTTTATGAAAACATTGTTAGATCCTTTCGCCTTCAGTTTAATTTGCAGAATAATTTTCCCGACACTAAATAAATCGACATCTGAGAATGCAAAAATTGGTTTTGGAGAACTTCTAAAGATAGAATTTTGCGGGGCACTGTTGCAATTTCTAGAAGGCTGAATAAATTGTTGGTTAAGATTGTCAAGATTAATATTTTTAATATTTTCAGAGGGGGTATTACAGATATAATATAATATATATTAAACATTTTTATAGCTTACGATTTTTAAGATTTTCTTTTCTTTTAAGAACAAACAATATGTTTCAAAGAAAAAATTTCTCTGTGGCAAAAGAATTAAAACAATTATTGACTTTATTCAAAGAACCATGATAGACCATTTCGAGGCACTTTTTCGAGTTCCTGCGGAGCTTATTGATGCCGTCTACACACACATGTTTGATGCATGTCCCCAGCAGCTTAATTTTTTGTGTGAACAGCGCTGTATCTATGACACGTAAGTGCAAATTCATGCTGCGTCAGAAACAATTTAAGTTAGATGGTAACTAATCTGAACCATTACAGAGATGAAATGGAAAGCACCAGTCCGCCATCGTGCCTGTCTGATGTCGCCAGCGATTTCGTGGCTGGCAAAAACCGACTTCAAACTGGTACCAATGATTTCTCAGAAGATACTAAATCAACTAACCATTCGTTGATGCAGTCTACGACTACCAAACCGGGAGTGGTTACAGCTCCAAATGCACCGGCACGCAAGGTTTACACTCGTGAATCAGTTATGCACGAAAACTCTGCATCCAAGGGCGGAGTGCACAACGTGAACGGTTCAACATCCAGTAGTATCTCTAGGAGGTATGCTTACATTTGTATAAACTTAAAATAATTATAGTTTGTTTAAATCTAACTGTATGTTCGTCTGTAGTAGATTTTCATAAAACTTAAAGAAAGCTTCAATTGAAAATTTGTTAAAAGAAATTTAAAAGCACACTTAAAAGGAGCTTATATCGTCCGGGATCCCGGGACTGCCTTCCTTAGTAGGTATATATGTTCAAATTAAATGGTAGAGGAGAAAAATAATTTGACTATTTTATAGTTTTAACCCATCAAGAATTGTCGGTACTAATAAATAGGTTCTGCTCATACATTTCTTCCATTTTGTTGTCAAGTCGCGGGAGAAATGAACAATTTTCGACAAATTTGTTCGATCATAGCGTAGTGTTGGTCTTTTGCGTTCAACTACACAAAAGCTATAGAATAATAAGTGCTCTCGTTTGCACTATGCACAACACAACGCAAATGTTTTGTTCACTCAAACGTATGCTACAGTACATTTTGTCTTAATCCTCGAGAAGGCGCGCTATGAGCATTTTGCTCACGCAATTTTTAAATGGATAAAATTCATCTTATTTATTAATATTTTCGCACGCATTATGTTGAGTATCTTTGGTAACTGTTGTTCTCCGCGTCTTGGCAAGCTTTTGCTGAGGTCAGTGCACGGTTAGAGCTGTAGGTATGCGGTTTAAAAATTACAGTAATTCCTCAATAAGCACAATGCTCACGCGCGACAATCCATGCTACTCTGCGAGGCGCGCCTTCTCCAGGACTAAATTCTATTTACGTACAATTTATCACTTTTTTTCACACATATTGGCCAATTTTGAGCAAATTTAAATTTTGAGTAATTTTTGATTGGTGCCGTTAGTTTTGTAAAACACGAATAAGTTATGCTATATGGCATCATCGTCCGTTATTTGGTTAACATACTTTACGTTAGGGTTTTTATTTTCGTTCACTGATCCATATTCCTGATATACTTCAATTTAACACTTTAAATTTCACTGTATTTAAAAAAAAAGTAGCCGGCGTTCAAAGTCCAAAAACTCCGAAAGCGTTAATCGAATGTTTAGCAGTGGTTACGCTGCAGAGAAAAGTTCATCTAAAAGTATTGAACAACATCAACCACAGCGAGATGAGCATCAATCGGATCCATACACTCTAAAGAAAACAGGAGTGGTAACCGCCAGCCTAAAGATACCTGTTCAATTGCAAGCGGGTCCTATGAACACTGCCGTCTACCCCATCTACGACAATCCAGATTACGTTTTTCATTCTACACAATACACTAAAGACTCTGCCAATCAACGAAATCTCGCTGATATACCATATATCGAGGATGCATTAGGTTCCAGCCAGCAGCTGGAAAATTTAAGCGAAGGTAAGGTTATACAGCGAGACATATGTGTATAATTATGTTTCGGTTTTATTTTGTTCATTAATAAAAAACTTTTTTGTTTTTAAATTAGTGAAATGGGACTTTATCAAGCCAAATTGATCAAATTTAGCATTACTCTTGAAAAAGGTCACCTTGGCTAATTAATTTTTTTTTTTTTTAATAGAGTAAATTTTTAGAAAAAGGACTTTTCGACATTACAAAAGCTATCTACGTCTTATTCGTTTATGGCCACCGCCCTAAATAATTTTTAAACAAGCTCTAAGCTGTATTAAATTCGTCCGAGATTATCCAAAAATTTCTTAAGATATAGACTCATTTACATATTGATAACTCTTGAACCATTAGGATTATCATTTTTAATTCTTGAGCAAAATTGTTCCTATTATTCTGGCCAATAACTTTACCAAACAAATGAATAGTTATGAAAAAGTGTTTTTCTTAAAAAAAGAAGAATTTTTTGTTTTTCAATTTCTAAAATTTTTTAAAGCCTTGTCCCTTTTTAACCCTTTTTAATTGTCATTCAATAAGATATTTATTGTTAATTTTCTTTATTTTTTTATTTATTTTTATTTAATTTTTTCACCTATTTTAAGCAGTCATTTGTGAATAAAGTGTAGAGTGTGTTTAAAATTGTATTAATATAATTTGATTTTTTAATTTACATCAAAAATGGCATAAGATTCGATCAATTTATTAAGAATTGACGTTCCAGTTTGTTGGAACCGACTCCACACAAACTATATTTAAATTACTTAAAAAATAAAAATAATTTCTCCAAAAACATTTTTTTTTAAAAAAAAAAACTTTAAGTAAAATTTTTAGATACGATTTTGAATTTGAATGATACAGACATACATATTTAGTCATAAGATTGTAAAATAGTAATTAAAACTAAAAATTTTACTTAAAGTTTTTTCAAAACAAAAAAAAACATTTATTTTAGAGAAACTATTTTTATTTTTTAAGTAATTTAAATAAAGTATTTTGTTGAGTCGACTCCGATTTATTTTTTTCAATATTTTCATTTCATTTCATTTTCTTTATTGTTTTTATTAAATTATATATACCATATCTCATGACGGAACGTAAATATTGAATAACTTTGACATTTATCAGCTGATTGCAATTTTAACCATGAAACGCTTTACACCAAAGCAATGCGACAGTTTTCTTTAGAGAATGCCGTACAGAGGCCATTTTTAAATAATCTAGGCTGTACAACGAGCGTACAGCGGCCCTACAACTTAATATAGGGCTTGTACAGACTTTGTTTGACCCAGCTTTCGGCCGCTATGCTTTTTGGACTATTTTTGGGCCATGTTCGACCCTTGTACGGCCGTGCGGCCCATGTTCGACCGCTATTCGCCTGCTTATATTTTTACTTGGGCCACCTTGTTGCTAACAAATATTTTTACAAACACTTACAAACATTTTCTATGATTTATCTTCTAGGTTTTCCAATAACAGGGTCTCTGTCCTTCGGCGGGGCAACAGGCAAATATAATGAGGCGATAATACCGACAGCACTTAAGGGAAGGACCGTTTCAGATGCACCATCACCAGTTGCAAAAACAACAGAATCTTTGCCAAAACTTACCACATTCTCATCGCAACGAGAACAACAACAACAACAGCTGCAACTACAAAAAAAACAGTTGACAACAAACATTAATCGAGACAGTACGATTTCCGTCATAGAGCCAAAATTGACAACAAGTATTTCGAATATTGGTGGCGCTATTTTGCGCTCAAAAACGGCTGATTTTGAGCGTATGGCAACTAGTTCAACAAACAACCCAAACACAACAACTACAATGCACATGTCGGCTCAGTCCGAACGAAGATTATCGCAGACACCGTTATACAAGCGGCAGGCTATTATATCCAGTGCAAAGAACACTTCAACAAGAACGAACAAATAGGTTATTAAACAAAACACAAACAAAATATCTCACAGTTTAATATGTATAAAGTAACTAGAATCGTAGGATGTGTGCCAGTCGGATACTTTTCACTCGTAGTAGGAAAGAAAATTCAGAGTTGAACAAAATTTGTATCTGTTAAAAAAAAATAGTAATTTTTGCTTTGCTTATGAAGCAAAATGATATACGAAATGCAAAGGCAGTGCTACATATATTACACAAGAACTTTTGATTAACTTCGGAACAATTATTTTTGCTGCGAAAATATTACAAATCACTTTCAAACCAAGATAATTTTTTAAGTTCCGTGAACTCACTAATTCTTTTTATTTTTAGTTATTGCTTGAGTCAAAAATTCACTTGCCGATTATCAAAAATTATAGTGGCTCCAGCGATTAATTTATTCATCTCACAAATTCCAAATATTTTTCTTCCGACAAAATCATCCGAATGAAAAGTGACCGATTGATATAGGCCCTTAAATGCCCTATTGTAAGCATTAATGAGCAATTATATCTATGTGTGTGTGTATGTAGATGGAACGTACAGTTTATACGCAATATTGCTAGTACATATAACCTTTTTGACATAAGCTGAGTTTAACTCATTGCAATTTTATGACTCTATTTACTTATAACCTAGTTTTTATGATTTACCGATAAAAGTGACCGATAGATATAGGCCCTTAAATGGCCTATTGAAAGCATTAATGAGCTATTATATCTAAGTGTGTGTGTGTATGTAGATGGAACGTACACCTAACACGCAATATTGCTAGTACATATAAACTTTTTGACATAAGCCGAGTTTAACTCATTGCGATTTTATGACTCTATTTACTTATAACCTAGTTTTTATGATTTACCGATAAAAGTAACCGATTTATATAGGCCCTTAAATGACCTATTGAAAACATTAATGAGCTATTATTTCTATATGTGTGTGTATGTAGATGGAACGTACAACTTAACAAGCAATATTGCTAGTACATATAAGCTTTTTGACTAAAGCCGAGTTTAACTCATTGCAATTTTATGACTCTATTTACTTATAACCTAGTTTTTATGATTTACCAAATGCCAATTTATGTTTATGGTATTATAAGTAAGCAACACTTTTTGGAAATGTTTATGGCCAACAACAACACTACGAAAAAGTAACACTAAAAATTATTTTCTAAGATATCAAAGAAATCCAAATTACAATAGTTTTTTTCCTAAATTATCTTTTGTTTTTTTTACATACGATAAATCGTATCGTGAAAGACTCGGCATCTACAGCAATAATAAAACTCTTTCTTTTTTTTGCCTTTATGCAAATCTAAACGGCTCAACGGATTTCGCTCAAATTTTGTATACATATTGAGTGCATCTTAGATTAAATTGTAACATACTTAGTTTTTGTTATTTTGGCATCAAAATCATTCACACATCTGCACAGTTGTAGAAATTTGTAGTACAACGACTTTTTTATAAAACATCGTTACCTAAGAATAAGAAAAAAACGACATGAAAATTAAAGTTCTGACTTTCGATGCAAATATCTCCGCTGTTTATTCAATTCATATCATTCAAATTTTTCAAATTGTTCAAAAGTTCAATAAAAGTACTTTACAAAAATAATTTGAACTGGACCGCTAGATTGGTGTATATATTTTTAGACTTTTTTTCAAAAAAGGTTCAAATTATTGACTGTTTACTAAAAAAATTACTCAGAACTTATTTTTATTGTAAAAATAAAAACAAGTAAAAATTGCATTTTTAACTTATTTTCATATGGTATAGCATTCATTTGCAAAAATTCTTCCAGCTTTGCGCAAAAATTGTTTTGCTGCTATTGTCATCAAAACAACAAGGTTACTTTTGATTTTTAAGCGAATTTTATTTTTTCCAAAATGTTGTTTTTATATTTTTTTACAAAAAGTCAAGTCTCACAAAAACGTATGTAAAAAAATTACCAAAATATCTGTTTCTAATTAAAAGTTATGACCAAATATCTATTTTTTATATCATTCACTATCTACATATCTATCATTAATAATAATACAATTCTATAGCTTACGATTTTTAAGTAATATCTAACTTAAACAGCCCAATTCTGAATGTTTTTTCCCGGGGAATTGGAAAAAGGAGTTTGAATTTTTAAGACAGCAGGTAAAGACATCACTTTTTTTTTTTGTTAACAATCATGAATATTGGCAGTCGATGAACAAATTGGCATTAATAATTTCCAAAATATTTTTGAACATTGTCTTAAAAATGAAAACTCCCTATTCCGATTCCCCGGGAAAAACCATTCAGAATTGGGTTGAAAATCCTTTTTCTCGAAACGTTCTGTCATGAAATTTCGAGTTCTAATTAACCGAATTTGTTGAAATTTGGCACGAATATTCTTAATATACCCCTTTATAGCAGGAACCAACATACCAACAAAACTTGTAATTTTTATTATTTATTAAAAATTCTGAAAGCTCAAAAATTACCGAAAAAATCTTCTGAAAATACTTCTTTTTTGAGTAGCCGCCATTTTGCGAGAAAATATTTTTTTTAATTTTTCCTGGTTCCTTCCATAATGACATTTGCAGTGATAAAGAATCTACCTTTGTTTAATTTTTCAGATGACCGAATGGGTGGGAATCGTGACGGCATTCCCCTCCCTTCTATTGTATATCAACAGCGTGTAACTTCGTTAGAATTCGAATTGTATGAATAAATAAGTGATATTAATATGGATGGTAAAAATATTAATTGGTTCTCATATTATCTCATAGAACTAGAGCTTTTGTTTTTAAGAGTTATTAATCATCATCAAATTATTGATGAATATATTTCTGAACTAAAAATAAACAGCAAATCATAAATCTACAAATAGTCTACAAAAAATTATCTATTTAGATAGGTATATAATTGCTACTCTTTGACCTTGACATAATTTTGACGTACCTCATGGTACCGAAATATGAGGTAAGTAAAAAAGGAGTGCGTTTTTGTTGGACATCATACAAGTTTTTACCAGCAGTGAGTTTCCGAAGCTAAAAAGTCCATCGGTTCGTGTACTAGCCTACTTACAAGCTGGCTGAGTATTATGCCTAAAAGAATGCATTAGTAAATTTTGGCGTGCATATGCTTTCCGCAGTACGTGTACAGATAGATTCAAAGAGATAACTATGCCTTGCAAGCACAACTTTGTAAAAATAATTGGAAATACAAGTAAAGTATTTGCCTTCTTTTTAAAGCAGGCGTTAATTCCGACCGCGTACTTATTATTTTTAGGCAGTTATTTCCATCCCTAGATGGAAAGGTAGATACATACTAAGCTAGATACATACCAAATTTTAACCACATAAAACCAACAACAAAATTATTGCAACTTTTATGAAGCAATAGGAAATGACCTTGCTTGACCTTTTGTTGCCACGGCCCAATACTTTTCAAGCACATAACCCCAACAACAACAAAGTTATTGCAATTTTATTAAAGCAATAAAAAATTACCTTTCTTGAGCTTACTTGACAAAATTTTAAACCCATGACCCCAACAACAAAGTTATTGCAACTTTTATAAAGCAATATAAAATGGCCTTGCTTGACCTTTTACTGCCACGCCCCAATAATTATCATGCACATAACCCCAACAAAAACATAATTATTGCAACTTTTATAAAGCAATAGGAAATAACCTTGCTTGACCTTTTACTTTTGCCTTCCCAAAGCTACATACCAAGTTTGAACCCCATGACGCCAACATCAAAAAAGTTATTGCAACTTTTATAAAGCAATAGAAAATGGCCTTGCTTGACCTTTTGCTGCCACGCCCCAATAATTATCATGCACATAACCCCAACAAAAACAAAATTATTGCAACTTTTATAAAGCAACAGGAAATGACCTTGCTTGACCTTTTACTTTTACCATCCCAAAGCTACATACCAAGTTTGAACCCCATGACGCCAACATCAAAAAGTTATTGCAACTTTTATAAAGCAATAGAAAATGACCTTGCTTGACCTTTTCTTCCACGCCCCAATAATTTTCCGACAGCCTTTCCCATCCCAAGCTTCGTACCCAATTTCAACCCCATGACCCCAACAACAACAAAGTTATTGCAACTTTTAAAAAACAATAGAAAATGACCTTGCTTGACCTTTTTTTGCCACGCCCCAATAATCTTCCGACAGCTTTTCCCATCCCAAAGCTACATACCAAAGTTCAACCCCATGACCCCAACAACAACAAAGTTATTGCAATTCTCCCACAGCCGCCAAAAAGTCGCCAACGCTTTATATAGCGATTAATTGCCGCTGGCGATAAATGGTAAAAAACAAACATTTTCAAAATCACATCAAATCTGTAAAATCAAATTTTACAGATTTAAAACACAAATTTTTATATGATCCACTTGACCGATTTGAACAAATTTGGGCTTGTTGGAAAGGTAATTTCAGCAGCAATATTTTTATGTATAATTTACCTTTTTCATCTCACAGGAATTAGCCGAAAGAAATCGAAACAATAAGTCTTGTATAGAAGCTATGTTTGTAGCTTGTATTTTTGCTTGTATAGAAAGATGATGGAACTTGGATTGAAAATGTATAGGTTTCTAAACAAAATTGTTTGCAAACATTGAAGGGATATGCTTATACACGGAAAAGTGAACATAAGATACAAAGGCCGCTGTATTTTTTGCTTTGTGCGCACTTTTGGAAATAGTCTTAGTATTTGTGCTTAAAGTTTTTCGAAAAAAATTTTTTTTAATACTTACAATTATTAAATTTTTGCTCCTTACGCACTAATAATAAAAAGAGTTAGTTGTTTTTTCTGGTTTTGGAAAGTTTTATTTAATACGACAACATTATAACACTCAATTAATACAGTAATAACCTGTACTTGTATTATTAACAATATTATTTTAAACAAGTAAAGCCAGTTAAATATTGTAAATGGGCCAGCTAGTATATAATAGCTGCAATGCGTAATCCACGTATGACATTATTTAGACTTTATTAACTTCAACCAAAAAAATTGAAGCATAATTAACACGTTAACTGCCATGAGGCACATACGGTGTGCCTCAATAAAATGTTCACGTAGGCTCTGAGGCACAGCGTATGTGCCTCAGTATTTGATTACACATGGTTAAAAATTAGTACCTCGAAATGCAAATCTGTAAACGTAGTTCAATTGTGCATGGCCTGGCATACCTAAACCTATCTTTAGCGCATAATTTTTATACCCCCACGATTAAAAAACCCCCTTTAACTGGGTATATTAATTTTGTCACTCCGTTTGTAACGCCCATAAGGAAGCGTGGTAGGTATAGAAAAGTATATATATTCAAGAGAATGTGTCGCAGTTGGTTATATACTATGATCAAAACAAAATTGCACAAATATACAAACAAGGCACAGCACATGTACCTCACAGCGTATACATTAGGCCGTGAGGTACATATGTTGTGCCTCAATAAAATATTTCAAAATTTCACAGAAATATACAAAAAAAAACACTTTGTGATATTTTGTTCGGATTTTCTGATACCGATAGTGTATACTAGATCTGTAAAAAAAAAATGGCCCGGAGGACCCGATATTTTTTTTTTGTATGGTGGCAGTTAAAGTGTTAAGTCATTTTCTCCGCTTGCCATTTAATTGTTAAGTATTTAAATATTCATATTAATGAAATGGTAAGCCATAATCAATAACATAATTTATCTTTTTACTTAATCGAAAAGAAAATCTTATTTTTATATCAAAAGCAAACTTTTGCCCTTGATGTAATTGCATTTTTTTTTATGAGTAGAGATAATTGCATTTCTTGAGTAGAGAGATAAAAAGAGACGCAAACATATTGCAATTTTAAGCTGGGTGTTCGATCTTTTCTTCATTTTTGGTTTCTATGGTTAGGATTTATTGGGGCTTAGAAATTGGAGTAAGGCAGATGATTGGCAACAGCTATTGTTTTTGTAGCAATGTTTATGCCTGCGCCCCAACCACACGCTGCATTGTTAAAAATTTGTTAATGAAGTTGAAGAGTAGCCGCTGCCAACAACTGCTCTGGGCTTTCTCAACGGGAAGCTGCTTTGAGCAAAGCCTGTGGTGATGAATAGCTAGACCAACTACTTGCATATTGCCGAGAGGGTCCCAAAGCTGCTGATGGATAGCTGGATGCTGGTGCATAGGCAGGTTGTGTTGGTGACCAGCTATGACTGCCGCTATTTGGAGCCCACGAGGGATTGTTATGAATATTTGTCGACACCGCTGTGGTGGCGCATAACTTTTCATTGGAATTTCCTTGGCAACATATACATAGTTCTGCAAAAGAAAAAAAAAACAATTACATACTATTACAAAAACAATACATAATTTTTAAACATTTACAATAATAGTAATATCAATATTATCAAAATATCTGTGTCAACAAGCAATAATCGTTTAAGTCGTCTTAAGAAATATCTGAGTTCTTGATGTAGCTATGTTAAACGAATATAGCACTTTTAATACGCAAAATCTGTATTTATCACTTTTAATATGCAAATTTCATAAAACTTTGAAATGAGACTTAAATTGCTTATCAACACAGATATTGCAAACGAAATAGCCGCTCTTTCATACCGATGTAATATAATTAAATACAAATTACGCCTAGTATGCATAGGCAAAATATTTTCATCACAATGAGAGGAATAAATATAGATATCCCAAAGATCACAATCAAAAGATATTTTATTGTTTCGAAAATGTTATTAACTAATGAACGTATGTTATAAGGTCACATCCAGTAAAATATTACATCGAAGTTATGAACTCATATATTTTGGACCAATGTTAATAATACTACATTGAGAGAAATGCTTGAAATTGGCTAATATGTTGAATTATGAAATAGTTTTATTGCGGCATAATTGGCAGCATCTGCTCGGATTGCTTTTCAGGTGCACTATTATTTCGAAGTGTTAGTTGGTAGGCCACTTCAAATGCCTGTCCTAACGTCAAGATGATTTCGGTAGCCAAGTCCTGTGAATAAAGAAAACAAAATTAATTCATATTGCAGTTTCTGCTTCGTCATTTTAATTCATGGTAAGCTAAAAGAAGGTGAAGGCACATGGCTGATCTTGCTGACTTTTTCAGTCTCAGAACTTTCCAAATCAATGCAAACGGTGTTCTGTCTTTTGATAAGTTTAGTTGCCGCTTGGTACAATTCTGTTTTGTTTTTTTTTTTTGCAGTACTGACACACGTCTCTCAGGCATGCAGTTACCTTTTTTTATTCAACCATGGTTTATACAATCACACCTTGATCTCTCAAAACATTTTTTTCTCTGCTTGTATGTATACAAGGGAATCTTACCATTTTTTCGACATGAAAAACATGACAGTAGTGAATGTCTTGCTCTTTGGTGATGTATGCAAAATAGCTGAGGTCGATGGCATCCTGACAGGCGCAGTTAATGTTTTGAATATGATGCTCGCAAATTAAACTCTGCAATGTAACACAAAATAAAAAACAAAATGAAGAAATGAACACAATAATAGCATTTTTTGTGTGTAAACTAATAAAAAAATACATGGACTGCCCCTGCTCCTTTCCAAAAAGTGCGATATAATGCTCATATTATCATGTACCAGAGTTTACCAGTGGTCGAAATTCGACCTTTTTACTTCGACCCTTAGATCTACTCTATGATATGAGTTTGCTTACGTTCTCCGATGAGCTTAGGCAGAGGAGAAAATACTACTCTATTTCTATTTTCAGCTTGCCGCTCAGTCTTTTGAACCAACAATTTTTCATAAAATTTCCTCTTACACCATTCTCTTCAATCTCTTATAGTTTAGGCTTTATTTCAATGCTCAAATTTCACAAAAAATATTTGTATTCGAAAAAAACTGTTTGTTGAAGTATGTGGCAAAATTAAGAAAGTTTTGCAAATAACATGTATGTCATATAAAAAAAAATGTACAACAAAAAACGTTTGTCCTATTTTTTGAGCACAAACATAATATTTTAGAGGTTTTTTAAAAACATAATATATTGAAAGTTTTGTATATGACCTTATTATTCATTAATATGTTATTATGTTATGTTAATTTTCTATGATTTAATTACAGATTCTAAATGTTTGATAGTTTGGAATATATTGAATTGGTGAGAAAACGGTAAATCTTTTCTTATTTCTCTAAAGTCATTTAATTGAAATTTTAGAAAAAAAAAATAAAATTTGATGAAAATCGATTGAAAAATTTTAAATTTTAATCGTTTTTTCTTATTCTGGGGCAGTGACCTCGCTTCAAGGAAATACGTTGTACTGAGAAAATCTAAATTTTTGGATATAACGCAATAATTTTGATGTTTTTGACATGACAACGGACATTTTTTTTAGCGAACCAAAAAAGTTTCGTATACCGTTATTTTTCTCAACTAACGTTCTCAAAAAAAAACGTTGTACTGAGAAAAGCTACAGAGTTCGAGATATCTTCAGAATCTTTAATAAAAATTCTGAAGAGATATGCTTATAAGTATGTGTATTCGTATGTTTATAGCTATGGGTATTCATATCGTGAGGAAGTCACGTGCCAAAAGATGCTGAGTTTGCAGATCAGCCGGCTGTGGGATTGCTAACAATAACAAACACTTGCTGTAGCCGATCGTTCAACATTGTATTACATTGGAGACAATGTTAACTCGCGCATCTCATCCTATACAGAGAAAGCTAGACTTCGACAAGCTGCAATCAAAACGGACTGCCGAAGCCTTCACCACTACTCACTCCGAATTATAGCATCCGTGATCGAGCAAAATTACGAAGGGCACGACGAGACAAGTGCCTATCAATCTTGTACAGTTTTCAGAGTTGGGCGTAGTGCGCTAAATGCTGAGTGCACTAAGCCTTTCACTAGCACTAAAATATATTGAAAGAAATTATATTTTTCACTATTTTTTTACCAGCTTAATGATAGTGAAGCATCTCTCAAATATATTGAAAGAAATTATAATTTTCACTATTTTTTACCAGCTTAGTGATAGTGAAGCATCTCTTCACTATCCACTCAATTTAGTTATAGTGCAACAATATAACACCACTATAGCATCTCTTCACTCTCTTCACACAAAGTAAAGAAAAGTGCAGCATCTCTTCACTATCACTATGGATTTTAGTGATAGTGTTATATTGTTGCACTATAACTAAATTGAGTGGTAGTTACTAAATCTCCACTACACTCAAATAGTGCAAAATTTGATCAGTCAAATAAACTGTTCCCATTTTCTTTCAATTGAGTGAAAACTTTCTGTGTTTTACTACTATTAGTGAAGGTATTTTTTTTTGCACTATTAATTTAGTACAAAAAAAAGTTGGACTAAGCTGTAGAAATTTTTTTTCCACTATTATATGAATTAGAAATTTTTCACTATCACTATCACTCATGTATAGTGAGGCTTATATTTTTGAATTCATCAGTAAAAACTAATAGGAGATAGAGAATAATTTTGGCTGGCAAAAATCCTCCGAATAACCCTCCTAGTGGGTGCCGGCTGGAAATAACTGCTACAGTGTTCTCAATTTAGGATAGTTAAGCTACTCTGTGGGACGGCGGTTAGCTAAGGGGGGAACGCAAACCATAGCGCTCCGACAGTCCTAGTGCTGCTTGGGGCGGGTCCTTCCTATCGGTGTGAGGTAATGGGCTGAATCAAGGTGTCATGCGACCCGTGCCGAGGATTGACCAGGCTGGAGGCCCATTTAAAAAACTAGTTCAGTTCTTCACGAAGCCATCCGGATACTTGGCGACCTCCGAATGTATCTAGCCCTATCTGTGTCCGCGGATCTCTTTACAGACGGACATCTCCTTCTCCGCCACTCGTGGGTCCTAGAATGTATAATTTTTCAAACAAAAACTTTAAAAACAAGGAGTCCGGATCTCCTCAGAAACCGGCTTGTAGAAGTGCAGTTGCTGCTGCGGCAAAAAATCCGTCCAAGCCTGATCAGAGCGGTAGCGGCAGCTCAACTCGAGGCAAGGCCTCTTCTTCCGCCCATAAGGCCTTATCTAGTCACGCTAGGGAGTTGTGCACAGCGACTAGGCTTCTCGCGCACTTAGAGAAGATGCTCGCTGCAAAGTCTGTGCCATCGGACAAGCAGCGTAAGAGCCGTGAATGGGCGTTAGGCGTCAACAGCGACAGAGCAGCACCGTCTGGAGCCGAAAGGTCTGTCGGTCAATCGACAGAGGTCTCCGACTCTGCAGCGATGTTGCTAGAAGTGGTGAGGTGCTAGCTATCGTGGATAGGGGGGGCGGAGGACCTTGGGGTCTCGGCCGCAAACTGGAGGTTGGTGGAAGCCAAGCTTGCCGCCAATTATCTCGGGCTCATGGTTGAGATGCCGGGTTCTCCTCCCGACTGTTTTGCGATGGGCTGGCAAAGGGGGTTTAGAATGGTAAAGTGTGCCGATGCCAGATCTGTCACGTTTAACAAGGCGGCTATCGCCAAAGTAGGTGAAGTGTGGCCAGGCGCACTGTTGGAAGCGGTCTCAAAGGAGAAAATCCCTAGTAGACCAAGGGCTCGGGTCTGCCTACCTCTGGAGCCCACCAGAACCAGGAAAAACTCTGGAAACTAAGAGTTTCCAACCCCCACCTTCTAGTTCGAAACTGGAAGGTTGCCAAAATGGAGGATCCCAAATATGGTGCTAGGCAGGTTGTCCTTGCTTTGGACGACGCATCTTTGAGTCCTTTAGGGAAATGCCATGGGTGGGTTTGCTTTGGGGTCACGAGGGTACTCGTGAAGGTTTATAAGAAGGATAAGCCAGCGGATAACGCAGGCGGTAAGGTAAGCACTTCTCCAAGGGAGGATGCAGTGGTAGAGTCTGCGGCTAACGCGACCATAAATGTGGATCGAGCATCGGCAAGCACTCCTCTGAAGGAGGGTGCTACAGTAGATGATAGCGACGGGTGTCGGTAGAATCGTTGGATTATGGTATTGTCGACATATTCGATGAGAATTCCGAGAAGCAGCTTCTGGAATCTGATTGGGGTATTGGAGACAATACCATAATGGAGGTCGAGGAGAGTAAACTCCGAACTGGTTAGGTTGCTGCAAATCAACCTACACCATGCGAAGGCGGCCAGCGCCGAAGTAGTAACCCGTCTTAGCAGAGGCGGTGAAGATGTAGTCCTGATTCAAGAGCCTTGGACTTATGGTGGCAAGGTTTGTGGTCTGAAGATGGACGGTTATAAGCTGTTCTTCGCTAGTGGCACAAGTACTCCCATGTCGTGCATACTAGCAAAAACTTGTATTAACTCATTTTTATTATCTAATTTTAGTAATCAAGACTTGGTGGCAGTCAGTCTGGAGCTAGGATCGAGCAGCTGCTGGGTTGTGTCGGCGTACCTAGCCCATGACCATCCTGAGCCACCGCCTGCGGGTAATCCGCGGCGTCTTTTCACCGAGGCGGAGAAGAAGAAGCGTGGCCTGGTCATCAGTGCTGTAGCGAATGCGCATCATACAGTCTGGGGAAGCACAGACGTAAATGAAAAAAGAGAGTTCTTGTTTGACTATTTACTTAAAAGTAATTTATATGTTTGTAACGTTCGGAACGAGCCAACTTTTGTTACTCGCAGTAGGCTAGAAGTCTTAGATGTTACCCTTGTCTCTGACTTCTTTTAGGATAGGATCACGGATTGGAAAGTACTTCAGGAGCTCTCCTTCTCTGATCATAGGTACATAACATTTGGTTTAAAAAACCACGTCAATAACCAAGCTGTCTTTAGAAATCTGAAGAAAACAAATTGGTGTGAATTTAGGGAGGTAGTGGAAGCATCGTTACCCCCTCTCTCCGATAATCACCCTTCAACGACACATGAACTAGATTCAATTGTGTAGCAGCTTACGGGGACTCTAAAAGAGTCTTTAGAAATCTCATGCCCTAATGGCGCCCCAAGAGGCAAATCAAAACCATCTTGGTGGTCAAGGGAAATAAGTAATCTAAGGTCTCAGTGCAGGAAGATTCTTAATAAAGCTAAGAAATCGGGTAGAACTCAAGAATGAGATGAGTATAAATATAGTTTAAAAATTTTTAAGAAAGCACTTTGAAAGGCTCAGCGCAAATCCTGGAGGCTTTTCTGCGGCAATATAGAGGAATCTTCCGAAGCATCAAGACTCCGTAAGATCTTCGCTTCTTATCCTAGCTGTAAAAGCTACTTAAAGAAATCAGATGATACTTGAACATCCTCTAGCGAGGAGACCCTAGATCTTCTTCTGAGTATCCACTTCCCGGATTTCTCTGTGGATCCCACTCACATAAGGTGTGAGAGGGCTCCGGCGAAGAGTAATCCTTCAAAAATCATAACAGAGAACAGAATTAAATGGGTTCTGTTTAGTTTCAAATCATATAAGTCTGCTGGGCCTGATGGTATAGTTTCAGCCGCTCTACAGCAGACGTCGTCCATTATCCTTTCATGGCTTCGTGTCATTTTCAAAGGTTGTCTTGAAATGACATACATACCATTAATATGAAGGGAGGCAAAGGTAAGATTTATCCCTAAGGCGAGTAGGATATCGCAAACGGGTCCAAAGGACTTTACACCCATTAGTCTTTTATCTTTCCTGCTGAAAACATTCGAAAGACTGATTGACGCTCATATTCGTTGTAGCATAGACAACAATTTGCTTTCAGCACGCTTACAGGAAAGGTAAGTCTGTAAAAACGGCCCTGCACTCCTTGGTAGGCTTCATAGAAGATTCCTTCTTCCATAGGGAGTACACAATGGTAGCTTTTCTGGATATCGAAGGTGCCTTTAGCAATGTTCTTCTGGGGGCAATCATTAGTGCGCTCATAAAGCTACGGGAGGATGAGTCACTCTGTGTACTGATAAAAATCCTGCTGACCAGCAGAGTCGTCAGTGCACCTCTAAGTAACTCAAAGGCCAGGAGATTTGTGACTACAGGCACTCCTCAGTGGGGTGTTTTATCACCTTTATTACGGAACTTGGTAGTCAATGAACTTCTGAGGAAAATAGAAAAGGTGGG
Organism: Dichetophora obliterata; assembly: GCA_963920525.1. Taxonomy (NCBI): domain Eukaryota; kingdom Metazoa; phylum Arthropoda; class Insecta; order Diptera; family Sciomyzidae; genus Dichetophora; species Dichetophora obliterata. The sequence continues at coordinate 10,761,094 of OY986440.1, forward strand.
TTGCAAGGTGATTGCCTATGCGGATGACGTAGCTATTGCTACACAGGGTAAGTTTCCTAATACTCTCTCGGAGTTTCTTGGGTCAGCGCTCTCCGATCTCAATACTTAGGCCAGAAATTGTGGGCTGGGGGTAAATCCCCAAAAAACTGAACTGGTCCTTTTTACGAGTAAATATAACATTCCTCTCATAATTCCTCAACGTCTAGATGGCACTCTGCTAAACTTCGTGGAAGAGGCAAAATACTTAGGGGTTATTTTGGATAGAAAGTTAAGCTGGAAACCGAATATTCTTGAGCGAACTAGGAAGGCCAATGTTGCTTTGTATGCCTGTAAGAAAGCTATACGTAAAACGTGGGGCTTACCCCGAACACTGCACGTTGGATTTACACAGCTATAGTGAGGCCAATCTTGTTATACGGTGTCTGTGTGTGGTGAACAGCACTAAAAACACAGTGTATTTGCAAATTGTTAGGGAAAGTACAAATAACTGCAGCCGTATGTATCAGAGGAGCGCTTAGGTCCACTTCATCGGAAGCGCTTAATGCGGTTCTTTGCTTAATACCCCTTGATATTATGGGAAAAAGGGTGGAGCAGGAAACAGCCATTCGCCTGAGAGCAACCTCGCAGTGGACTAACACTCATACAGGTCATTCCTCCATTATCGATCTTGCAGGAGCAGTTCCCAGCAGCATCGATTACACTATTGCCACTCCCTCATTCGAGAACGGCTTTCACATAGTTATCCCAACCAGAGTAGAATGGGACGGGTTACTGCCACTAAACCAAGTTGGCGCGCATATTTTTACTGACGACTCAACACTTGACAACAAAGTTGGGGGAGCCGTTTTTTCAACGGATGTGGACATCAGAACCTCATTTAGACTGTCAGATCATTGCAGCGTCTTCCAGGCTAAAATAATGGCTATCTATAGAGCTGTGGAATGGCTGAGGTATTGTGAGATATCAACTAAAGATATCTACATTTTTTCAGACAGCCAAGCAGCGATAAAATCCCTTGCAGGTGTGTTCCTAACATCACCAACAGCCCTTAAATGTCGCTCGTCTCTTAATGAGATGGCTGATAAGTTAGACATTCATCTGGCCTGGGTACCAGGGTATAGGGACATTCCGCGAAATTGTAGAGCGGATTAGCTCTCTAGGGAAGGTACAGCGGCAAGGCTGCTGCCGGACATGGAAACATTAGGCATGCCACTTACGTCTTACAAGCAGGCTCTAAGGCAACATGCCACAGTACTGGCTAATTTCAGGTGGAAGCACAGCGCCACCTCTAACACATCTAGACAGTTGTGGCCTAGTTTACCTGAAAAACAAACGAATAATCTTATTCAAATGGCGAGGAAAGATCTCTCCATTTTGATAGGCGTTATAACAGGACACTGTATTATAGGTAGGCATGCCCTTAGAATGGGGGTTCATGCGAATGACTTCTGCAGGAGTTGCAGGTATGAGGAAGAGGAGGAGTCGGTATCGCATCTCCTCTATTCATGCCACGCTTTAGCCCGCAGAAGACAGAAGCATCTAGGAAGCCTCTGTTTTGATGATCTTAGAGATCTTGAGGAGGTAGAGGTTAAGCGTCTTTTGCTTTTTATTATGGTAGTTTCACGACAGAACTTAGGAGAGGAGGAGTAGATCCCCTGTGGTACCCCAACGGACCAAATATCTGGTCTATGTGGGCCGGTCTTTGACCGAACGCCACTTTATTATTATTGAGTCTTTATTGAGTCTATGGACAAAAATCCTTACAGACTAGAATACATATCAATTCTATACAATAGAATATAAATTAAAGATTAAACAAATATTTAAGAACACTTTGAGCATAACTAAAGTGCCCAATACCACTTACAAATAAGCTTAAAATAAATTTATAACAAAATTTTTAAAGCAAGTCTTAGACAAAGAAAAGTCAAAAGCATATTTTAACGATAACTCATTATATAAACTCAAAGCTCCCGTAGTAGGTTCATTACTAGCGTAATTTGTTCGATGGTAAATTGTTCGATAAAAAATAGTTTAAAACACCGCAACTGGCTTATAGGAATATTAAACTCAATTAATTGTAGTAAAAAAGGATCATCAATATTACCTGATGTAATGTCGTATACAAATAACAAAGAATTTATTTTTCTCCTCGTCTCAAGAGGCTTTAAGCCCATTAACAAACATCGAGCAGTATAAGAAGGTAAGTTTGCATAAAAACGCGTAGGCTGTAACATGTATTTTGTTGCTATCTTCTGAACTTTTTCTAATCTCAACGAATGGATTGCAAACGATGGATTCCAAATAAACGCAGCATACTCCAACCGAGAACGAACCAATGAATTGTAAAGTACTTTAAAGTATAAGGGTTTTGAAATTCTGCACTATTTCTTCGAAGAAAGGCAAGGAGAGAATAGACTTTAGGCACTATGAAATTCAGATGTTCTACAAACGTGAACTTCGCGTCAAAAATTACTCCCAAATCACGAATATTAACAACTTTTTTAAGTGGTAGATCTGACAAAAAATAGGTTGCACTAATAAAACTAGAAGATTTGCTATACGAAGCATTCAAACATTTACTAATATTCAATGGCAACCCATTGCGAGTACTCCAATCCGAAACATTATTGAGGTCAGATTGCAACAGCTCAGCATCCACCAAGCTACTTACCCTACTAAAAAACTTTAAGTCACCCGCATATAAAAGAAATTTCGAATTACCAAAACATTTGCATATATCGTTTATAAATAATACAAATAACAGAGGCCCAAGAATCCTTCCTATAGCAATAAGAGTGAATACCATTAATCGCTACATAGCACACTCTACCACTTACGTATGGCGTCCCATTTTGGAAAGTTTGGTAATCAAAATATTATGAGATACTTCATCAAATGCCTTCGAGAAATCCGTATACAAGGCATCAACTTGGTAACCGGAATCAAAGGCAGAGATACAAAAGTTAGAAAAGAGAGCAAGATTAGTCACAGTTGACCTGCCAGAAACGAAGCCATGTTGTTACAGGCAAATATGTCTCTTAACATGAAAGTATAGCTTAGGTTTAATAATAGATTCAAAGAGGTTAGAAACGTAAGACAACTTCGAGATGGGCTGGTAGTTTGTAATATCATTTTTAGATCCACTCTTGAAGACAGGCGTAATCGCTGCAACTTTCCAACAGTCAATGAATGTTCCAGACGATAGGGATTTAATAAAAATCCAACAAAGATGTTTTGCGAGCGCAACAGAGCATTTAATAAGCAATATAGACGATAAACCATCAATGTCAACCTTAACAGACGTCTTCAATAGAGATAATGAATGACTGACATCATCAACAGATAATGAAATTGACCCAATGTCAATAACTTCATCCACATAGTCAAATACAGAGTGATTAAGCAACGAATCATCCTTATTAAAGTTGGATTTAAAATAATCAGCGACCATTAAATAATTCTTTAAACTTAAGCCTAACCTAACCTTACCTAGAGAATAATTTTACACTATCAGAACATGTAAGCTGAAACTCCAAATTTAGTGTGCCAAAAAGATTGCGCATACAAAGCCACCGTGAAGTGTGTTGAAAAACGAGCAGCTAAAGAGCAATACAGAGAGAAGAAGTGGAGGAAAGAGAGACATATTTCCAGGCGAAAAAAGTAAGGCAGGAAAGCACAAGTGCCAGAAGATTGAGGCCCCAACATTCTTCGAAAAAATAAGACGACCCATGATTTCAAAATCGAGGCCTCCTCCTAAAAATAAAAAAAGAAACTGGCCATTTCAGCCCTTGGAAGGACTTTGACCTAGCTTCTATTGTTCCTAGCTTCTATTGACCTAGCTTCTATTCTTCATAAAACCTACGTGTATTATGCCGACTCCGAACGGCTTATGTTCTCAAGAAGTTACATGGCAGATTTTTACTCCTGAGTTTTGCCATTGTCTGCAGAGAGCTGACGACCGAACAGAAAAATTGATTCAATTGAAAAAACTTTCTGTCTGAGCTGGAATTGAACCCGGGCTACCGCGGTTCTTTAGCTTAGGGGCCACGCACTCTACCCACTAGGCTACGGTCGCCACATGAGGAGCCTCCTCCTACAAGGGTGAAAACGGGAATCTAGTCCCAAATAAGCCAAACGAATTTGAAACGAATCGATTTTCGAATCGCTTTTGAATGCGCGAACGGGAGAAAATCCAAACTCGTTAACGAGTCCGAGAACGATTCGATAAGCATCTTGAGAGAATTATGATTTTTATAATTTAGAAAACTGCTAACATTATTATTAATCACATTAAAAGAAATTTAAAAATTACCACCATCCGGAGATTTGAACTTTGACCATCGCAGTTGTTAACTAATAGACGCTTAAATTGCCTCATTAAGAATGTCAGCTAGCCTTCGGTACAGGGCTCCAAATAGAGATGGGCGCGTGCCGTGCTTTTCCGTGCCACGACGAGAGACGCCGCGCACGTGCCCAAAAAAATAACTTCGTGAGTGCCTAAGAAAAACAAAATCATGCGTGCTTTTCCGTGTTCGTGCACCAAAATATACTTTCACTTTTTCAAGCGTTCTGCATTTTTTCGTTCTTTTCTAAAAAGAAATTTTTACCTCAAAATAAACTGTGTTCTTTTCTAAAAAATTCTGACCGCAAAAGTATAGCAAATGCAGAATTTTCTGAACTGCAAAATTTGGCGGTTCCGCATTCTGCCAACATAATATATTCACAAGTAATACCAACATAAAAACTAATAATATTGTCATTAAAAATTGCGAGAAGCAAAAAGTTCCAATTTTGAAATATTTTTGAAATTGACTCCAAAGCAATTTTTATTAAAGTGGTTAATTTAAATCACACTGAACAGCTCGATGAATATTTATTAAAAAATCCATGCAGTCGGCACTATACATAGCCTCAATCGTAAATACATCGGTATTCAAAACAACAGTGCAGTCAATATCAAATAAAATAAAAATGTTGCATTTTCGACCGTTCTTTTCTCAGCTCAAAAGAGGTCAACATTCTGTAAATTCAGGTCAGAATCTAAAAAATTCTGCATTCTTTGAAGTCAAATATTTTTTCAGAAAAGAGTGCGCTATTAGATAAGATTGGTAGCAATTTTTTTTGTTTACAATTTGCAACAAGATCGTGAACTACCCTTATACGTATATGTGCCGTATATGTGCCACCAGTATTATACATCTTTTGATGGTAAATATAGAGGAATCTTACAATATTGGATTGCCTTTGTAACTTTTAATGAAAATTGTCTTTTCAAATTTCACACAAAAATATTTCACAAAAAATATTGCAACAAAAAAAGATTTATCCCTCTATCCCCCAGGGCTGTCTCAAACTCATATAAGAGTGCCAATTTTTAGCTGGTTTTAGGTACTTACTTTACTTGTTACATCTATGAACTCCACTCCACGTTGAGAAATGGCTACACAAACCATAAAAGGTAGTTCTTGTTGATTTTTTGTTAGATTGGACCCTGTTGACAATGTTAACTGATTGTTGTTGTTTTTGTTGTTGTTATTATTGTTGTTTATTAACTTTGGCAGCGATTTTACTGGTTGTAGTTGTAGAAGTTTGTTAATTTTATTTACGAATAGCATTTTGTCCGCAGCTGATGTTGACATTGTCTTCGTTGTTGGTGGTATATCATCACGTTTTAACTCTTGTATTGACTTGCGTGCTGATTCAGTGCCACACAGCTCTTTGACTATAGTGGAACCCAAATACTAAAATAAATACACAACAATAAAAGTATAATTTATCATATATAAATTTGTTTAGAATTTAATAAGAAAAAACTTAGAAATAAGTAGATTAAAAAAAATGTCAATAATTGACCACAATAATAATAGTTAACGCTAATTGGCTCCTGATAATTGTTTTATCTCGTAGGATTTCCTGGCAAAATTAAACTTCATACCATGGTTCATACCGCGGCTTACACTCTCAAGTAACAAACATATACTAAAAATTATTACTAGATGGCGCTGTCTGTCTTAAGGCAGTACCCTACAAGAAGACTATCGGTTATTTAACTAAGCAAAAACGGTTTTTATAAACTGAAATATCGGTTACCTCTTTATACGAAGTTTCGATTATGCTAGGAAGAGCTTCGGGAAGAAATTAACCGAAACTCGTGTATACGTGTGATCTGGCATCCCTTTCTCACACGTAGCAATTTCCAATATTATCGAAATATAGCCGTCTTGCTCTCTCTCTAGTTAAGGTTAACAAAAATACTGGTTATAGGTAACCAAATCTGACTAGATAAATCTAACCGAAAACTCAGTTATATGTAACCGTTATATATAACGTAAAAATCAGTTTTATCTAACGTACTTCTTAAAATATAAAAATGCATGCTATTCGTTGGTGTCTTGAAACGAATGTTTTAAATTTATTATAACATTTTAATTGTTGTTGTTATTGTTGTTGCTGATACTGCTAGCCACTTCTGTGCCGACGACTTTGGCAGTGGAGTTAGATGTGGCGAATGTTGAAATGCTCACTGCATTCTTGATATTGGCAAGCATGCTTATTGGCTCATCCTTCTTTGATGGGCAGCAGCGTTCCAACAGTAAGCAATTTAAAGATATTTAAATTTTTTTATTGCAGAACTTGGTTTTTGTTGTTAGCGATATCTGGAATGGTAAACTACAATGGCGGATTTGCAAAAATTGGACATGATTTTTAATAATGATACCTTCTCTTTCTTTCACATGCACTTGCTAAAATTTTCATATTTTTACTTGTTTCACAGTTTTTGATACTGAAATGAGTATGTGAATGTGGTTGTAAACAGAAAAAATGTATGTGCTTGTGTTGGAGTTTCGGTTACCCATTTCTTGTAGGGTATTCCAGTGTAGAAAATTTAAAAATCGAAAAAAAAATTAATTTTTCGACAGTTTTCGACAGTTTATATTCAAGAATATCTTAAAAGGATTTTTCGATCCCTAGTCTGGGCTACAGCAACATTCTTACCAATTAACAATCCTTTTTTTTCAGATGACTAGAAAAGTTGAAATCAAGATAGAGGCACCCACTCTACCAGCCTGTAATTTTTTCAATTTTTATTTTTCAAAATTTTTTTTTTGTATTATTGAAATAAACATAGTAAAAAAATGGATACTAAAAATATTAATTGTTTCTTTTTTATCGAACGTCAAAAGAGGCCTCTATACAAGAATTGACGTTGATAGTTGTGATGTGATTTGAAAAATAGGCAAATATTGTTCTATGTGTATTTTTATGCATACGAATAGCGATAAAAAAAGGAATGTCAATTTAAACACTCGACAGAAGCAAAGCTTTGCAGTCTTATAAATGTGAAAGTTTTATTAAAACAAATAAGAGCAAAAATAAGATTCATATTATGAATCGGTATATGTGTTTGACCTGTATGTATGTTCATCTGTTCCACCCTCATTTCTAAACTACTTATCATAATTTGACAGATGAGGTATCGTTGGAAGTGTTTTGATCTTTTACTAGTTATAGGCTACGTGAAGTCCCATTAATTTGAATATGACGCCCTCTAGAAGACAGAAAGTCAACCAAACCCCTAACTTCTGGTCTACTTATAATAATTTGACAAATAAGGTATCGTTGGAAGCGCTTTGATCATCCGATAGTTATAGGCTTTGTGGCGTCACATTAAATTAAAAATGGCGCACTCTATAGGACATAAAATCATAAACTAAAAACACATTAGTGCGGTCGGGGGACTCTCGGGTGACGATTTTCTACACTCCAAATGTAATTCGAAATAAAATCTACATATTTTTTTTTATTATTTTTTATTTTATATTATTTTTTCAAGGCAAGTAGTGTAAATGAACAATCAAATCAAAAAATTTAGTTATTGAAACTTTAATATTTAAACAAATTATTTATAAATTAATAAGTTAATAGGCAGTTACAGTGGCTAGAGATGTTTGTTTCATGACGCAATAAACCCTTGAGCATTGAACATTCATCATGTTCGTTTGAAGCTTGAATTGATTGCAAAGTTGGATTCAAAACTAGACTAACTTAAGAGTATAAACAAAAAAAAACATTTTTGGGGTCCACCCTACTAAAAAAAATCTTTTTGAAATTCAAACATCAGATTCGAAATCAGCGACCAGCGCATCTACAAAGAGTATAAAAAACACATATTTAAGGTAAACCCTAGTGTCAAAAATTTTTTGATATTCTAACATCAGATTCGAAATCAGTGATCCCTTAATACTGCCAGTACATATACAAAAAGTATAAAATAAAAAAATACATATTTAGGATCCACCCTAGTGACAAAAAACTTTTTTTAAATTCTAGCATCAGATAACACAGATTACGTTTGCTGTAGTTTTCATTTCTTAAAATTAATTGCAATAAAGATTCTCATGTATGATTCAAAACAAACACACAAATAAAAATTACAAATGCGTTTTAAAGGCCCAGTTATAATAGACGTAACGTAATGTAGTGAAATGCCACTGCAGCAGTGTGTTCTGTCACTTACTGTTTCAATCAATACTTTTCTTATACAAGTGATAAGCGGGACGTAAAGATCCGTTGGATTTCGATTTCTACGTTACTTTACATTACGTCTGTTCAAAGAACAACTAAACATTGAGGTTAGATTCGATTATTGCGCTATTTTATATTGTTGCATTACGCTTTTTGTTCAGTTTTCGTTATTAATGTGATAGTTTTATGTATCCACAGCTACGGACGACGAAGATTTAATTGTATTTGTACAGGAAGGAGCAATTCTTTACGACAAACAACTGCCTGGCTACTGCCTATTATAATTGCTACAACGTTTTCTTACATTACGTCCCATCACGATGACAGTTGACAACATTACGTTACTTTACATTACGTCTATTATAACTGGGCCTTTACAAAATTGCTACGTGTCAGAAACAGAGACAAAAGAGAGAGAGAGAGAGCGAGAAACAGAGAGTTTCGCATTTGCCTAATCGTTTGTTAGTCTGCTCAAATCCCAATACTCGCACGGACTCGAGTGTTATATCTATAGTTTGTATTCAGCTTCATACTTGCACGCATACACGCACAGCAATCACACTGTTACGTGACGTTTCTACCAAATCACACCACCCAAAAGTCGCGTAAAGATACGTCGTTCCAAAAATTTTTATAGTGGCATAATAAACATCTTTTTTTATAATTTGTTTATTTTATTGTACACGCAGAGAAAAAACATAGTTGCAACTACCATGTTTTAAGAGGATCATAGTATGATTCGGATTATGATTGTTGCTTACATGTTCTTAAACATATAATATTTTCTTTGATCATGATAAAATGATTACAACAACCATATTTAGAAAAGGAACTTTTTTGTAGGAACCAAAATATTATTGAAACAATCATTATTCTCTTATTGGGTCAAAAAATAGAATGATTGCAACAACTATATTTATTTTTAGGATCCAGAATTTAGGATCCAATTTCCACAGCTATTAATTAAGATATCTCCAAAGGTTTGCCATTGACTAGGCTGAACAGAAATATTAATTCAATTAAAAATCTTTTTGATAAAATTTTCTGTCCGAGCTGAGGTTTGAACCGCGGCTTTTTCGCTTACGAGCAACGCACAGTACCAGTAAGCTACAGCCGCTACTACCGCTCGCCTGACTAATACCATTCATAAACATGGTACATTAAGTGCATTGTCACAAAAATAGCCATATTTGTGATAAACAAAATATGGTCAGAAATGCGAAATATGTTTACGGTAAATAGAAACATGTTTGCTACAATTAAAGTCGAAAATTTCACTTTTCTGCGTGCTGTTTTTATGATAAGGCAATTTAAAACAAAACACAATAATTGAACAGTTGACAAACGAAACAGCACATAGCCAGAAATCGATAAAACTTATTGTGTATGAATGAAGTGAAAATTTTTCCTGCAAACTGTTCAGACACAATAAATTCTTTCAATTTTTGGTTATGTTCTGCTTCGTTTGCAAACAAGCAAAGAATAGTTCAGACAAACATTCAAAATTCTAATATGTTTGTCTCTATAATAATATTCACATTTATCATGATTGACAGATCTACAACATTTTTGTTGCAACTAATAGTTGAGGCAATCATAGTATGTTGACGATTTCAATGATGTTATGATTTCAACTATAATGTTATTTTTGGTACCACCATTAGTAAATAATGCCTTTATTAAGGCAAAAATTTGTGTTTGCAGAAATAATACAATAATTTTAGTAAAAAAATTATTATTGCAGTAATCATGTCTCAACCATGTCTTTTCTCTGCGTGTATTTAGTACTTCATTTAGTATTTCATAGTCATGTTCAGAAGACATTCGTGTTCGTATGCCACCTACCCTAACAAAACAATAGTGTATTCTAACAGAAGTAAGCGATCATAAGCTTTAGGGCAAAGTGCATCACGCTATACATCTAGGGGCGTCATGTGACCATACATGTGAGGTGGCATACTACAGCGTATATCTACTGAACATCACTACGAATTAGTATTAAATACAATAAAATTATGTGCATGTTGTTTATTTTATAGGCAATAAGCAGTTCGTACATAACAATTTCATATGAGAAAATTTCTTGTTTTATACTTTTTAGAGCGTGATTTTTAGTAGTCGGCTTGTAGTTCTTTGAACTAATTTTTTATTTATAGGCACACGTCAAGACATTACAAACGGAGTGATGAAGCTAATATACTCCTTACGCAGCACGCGTGGTAAAATGTCGAATAACCCAACTCGAAAAACCCTGTTTTTTTAAATAACCTGAACTCTAGTTTTTATAATTTGTACAGTTAGTAACTTATAGCTCAAGTTTGAAGCAAATCAAAAGGCATGAGATGCACCATCTCTTGCATTAGGCTTAAAATGACCGAATAGTTTTTTTTTCGATGAGCCATTTAAATAACCTTTAGTTAGCAACTCACATAGACATCATATTTAAGCTGTTCGTTGACCAGTTCCAAAGTAGAGTGTCGCCACTTTGTGCTCATATCACTCGGTAATCCCAAGAGCAGTTCTGATGGTGCTCGTATCTCAAGTGTTTCCACATTCTTTGTTGAGGGTGGGGGCGGCGCGGGTCTGCACGAAATTAAGAATAATTAAGAAAAAACAATATCTTTAAAAAAATTATACTATATTAAAAATATAATGCATGAAAAACAAGATATTAAGCTTTTTATGAGTGGAACTTAAGCGATAACAGTAAATCACTTTCCACTGAGACAGTAAGGGACTTAAAATTTAATAAACATTTAGCTAACTAAAGCTTTTCGGAAACATTTTTAAATGAAGTAACTTATTTTATAATAAGCTAGCTGTAACTCGGTGCGCTTCACTATACCTATTCAAATGTTTTGTACATGTACCTTAGAGTGAACCTTATTTTAAAAAGACCACCCCAAAGGCTCAAACTGTTGAAATTGATGATAAAAAAATTCGTAAAAAGTTTTAGCAAGAACGAATGCATGCATATAAACCCCTGCGCACACGGCTTAAAATTAGCACAAGTGCATGAAAGAAAAAAAAATGTTTTTTTTAATATTTTCATATGCAAGTTTTTTCCAAAAATTTTTCATTTTAATAAGGGTATTCACCTCAAATTACTGAATTCTAGATGGAAAACGACAATTGTCAGAATCGGTTTTGAAATTGAGACAGATTTAATTTTGGTGTCATAGAAACCGATTATCGATTAAGAAACACGAAACCACACCAAAATGAAATCTGTTTCAATTTCAAAACCGATTCTGACAATTGTCGGCTTTCACAACACCCCTGAGTAATGTTTCGAGTGGTGGATGTAATTAAAGCAAAGTCATTTTACTACTTGCCAATACATTTCCGTTGATTTTTGTTTACATTTCGTTCGGTTTTTCAAATCGATCGTGAAAATGGATTAGTTTATGCAGAAATGTTCATTCTACTTTAGTACATACTACATGTAGTTTTGGTTTCGTTATATTTATATTGATATATATCCCAGAGATTTTAATTTTATAAGTATTCGTCTTTTTCAAAACTAATGACATATTTCGTGTTTTAGCAATAATTTAGAAACTGAAAAAAACAATTCATATCTGCTTAAAACTTAAAATTATTTTAAGACGGGCTATTCAAAATTTTCGAATATTTTTAAACAGGGACCGCCAATAACGATTATCGCTATCAATCTATCATTTAATAACAGTTCTTTTTTTATGGATATTTTTCGATCAGAAATAAAATTTATTTATTGGTCGTTATTTTTTCAAATAAGAAATAAAAGTTATTTCTTGGTCATTATTTTTCGATCAGAAATAACAGTAATTTTTGACCGTTATTTTTTTCAATCAGAAATAAAAGTTATTTCTTGGTCATAATTTTTTCGATCAGAAATAACAATAATTTTTGACCATTTTTTTCAATCCGAAATAAAAGTTATTTCTTGATCATTATTTTTTCGTTCGGAAATAACAGTAACTTTTTGACCGTTATTTTTTGATCGATTTTTTTCGAACAGAAGAAAAAAATTATTTTTTGACTGAAATAATTTCTGTCAAAAAACTAACAGATTGAAAAAATAGCGACCAAGAAATAACTTTTATTTCTGATTGAAAAACAATAACGACCAAGAAATGACTTTTATTTCTGATCTGAAAAATATCGATAAAAAATAATTGGTTTGAGTAATTTTTATCTTTAAAATCATAAAAAAAATCATGTAATATGTAACATTGCTATATTTAAAAGAAATATACAACAACTTTTCATACATGATCTTTTGATCTAAAGGGTCCGCCAAATAACTTTTTTTTTTGAAAATTCTATAAAAAAACTACTGGATATTTTCTCAAATTTCTTTTTTTATTTGAAAGTACAATCCTTCTAGTTAATAATGGAAAATAATTTCATTCAAATGGCTGTCTCGGCTGGCCATGCAGTAGCCTACACGATCGGTCCAATTTTTAAGCACATTATCGATTGTTGCAGCTGTATTTCACCAATATCTTCACGAATATTGCCCTTTAAAGCGTCAATTGTCTCTGGCTTGTCGGCGTAACACTTGTCTTTGAGGGCACCCCACAAATAATAGTCCAACGGTGTCAAATCGCAGCTCCGGGGTGGCCAATCGACATCAGCTCTGCGGCTGATAATGCGATCTTCAAAAACAGGTCGCAAACCATCGAGTATAGCTTCGGCTGTGTGGCACGTAGCGCCGTCCTGTTGAATTAAATGTTGCCAATATCCTCCTCTTCAATTTTTGTGAACAATAATTCGTTCAACATGGTTCGATAACGATCACCATTGACTGTAACGGCCACTCCTTGCTCATTTTCGAAGAAAAATGGCCCAATTATGCCTCTGGACCAAAATCCGCACCAAACAGTGACTCGTTTTGGGTGCAGCGGCTTTTCAATATATGCGTGCGGGTTTGCTTTGCCCCAAATGCGACAATTTTGCTTGTTTACATACCCGCCAAGATCAAAATGAGCTTCATCTGAAAAGATGATTTTTTTGGCAAAATCGGTATCTTCTGTAAGTCGATCGCAGGCCCACTTAGTGAAGCGAAAACGCATTGGATGGTCAGTTGGCTTCAACTCCTGAACCAATTGGACTTTGTATGGTGTCATAAAGACCTGTCCATGCAAAATCTGTACATACTCTAGTGATTCCTACAGGGTCATTTCGAAGTTGTACTAAAAAAAATTGGTACCCTTCCGTTAAAAATAATATTCCCGTTATCTGTTTGAAGTTTGCCATGATTTGCATGTTAGTTACTAATTTTTTCACGATGGAGTTAGCCGCTCGGAAATTAATTGTGAACAAATTCGTTGAAAATCCCACATGGTCCGGAAATAAGATAGCAAAAGTATTAAAAATTTCAAAGACAACAGTTTGTAGTGTCTTAAAACGGTATAAAGAATCTTTGAGCATCGAAAGAAAGCCAAAAACCGGTGGAAAAAAAACCAAATCTGACAATAAATTAAAGGCAAGCATCCTTGCCTCAATTAAAAATAACCCAGGTCTCTCCGACAATGATCGGGCAAAAAAATTCAAAACCAGCAGGAGCACAGCTCGGCGAATACGAGTGGGAGCAGGCTATCAGTCGTATCGAGCTATTAAATACCCGAACCGGTCCGATAAACAAAATTTGTCGGCTAAAAAGCGCACTCGATTACTCTACGATAAAGTCTTGACGAAATTCAAAGGTTGTTTAATTATGGACGATGAAACATACGTCAAACTTGATTTGCAACAGCTTCCAGGACAAAAGTTTTATGCTGCAAAGAAGCGTTTTAGTGTCTCCTCCAAATTTAAATATAAAAAGGTTGATAAATTCGCAAGGAAGGTAATGATCTGGCAAGCCATATGCAGTTGTGGTCTGAAGAGTCGGGCGTATGTAACATCAGCAACAATGAACTCTGATACATACAGGAAAGAGTGTCTAGAGAAACGTTTATTGCCGTTTATTCGTCACCATCGATCTGCTGTAAAGTTTTGGCCAGATTTGGCGTCGATACATTATTCGAAGACAACCATAAATTGGTATCGAACCAATAATGTAGATTTCGTGCCAAAGGACTTCAATCCTCCAAACTGTCCCCAGTTGCGCCCAATCGAAAAATATTGGGCAATTGTTAAATACAAACTGAGGAAATATGGAGGAGTCGTAAAAAAACCGGAATCGATGTTACTCAAGTGGAACAAATATGCTGCCCAGGTCACCAGAGCAGATGTTCAACGATTGATGTTGCCGATTAAGAGGCACGCTCGAAATTTTATACATAATAATGATATATAAAATTTTGTATTACTTTTTTGAAAGCTTAATAAATACTCTATCTGAAAATATTTAAAACATTTTTGTGCCAATATTTTGCTTATGAGATTTATCGCGATTTGTGTGTACAGATTTTGAGTGGACAGGTCTTTACCAAGGCCTTTAAGCAAAATTCGTCTCAATGATGTCTCCGAAATGTTCAATTGTTGAGAACGACGGTGAATTGATGTTGATGGAGCTTCACGCACACTTTCCGCCACAGCAGCAATATTCTCGGGTGTACGCACTGTTTATGGCTTTTCACGCTTTGATTTATCGATGAGGATGCCAGTTTTTTCACTTTTTTCACAAGATAACGAACATACGGAGCTTCTCTTCTTCCAAAATCCATACGCAATTTTCGCTCACATTCTGCAACATTACCATGATTTTCAAAGTAATGTCGCAATATTTCATAGCGTTGTTCAAGCGTATACACAACCAAATTCGTTCAGCGGGAGGATAAAACTAATTACCTGTCAAATCAGACATGAGCTAAGTGTTACCATTCACGAAATAAGCTTTAGTTGAAAAAAAAAACGTTAGATGGCGGACCCGTAAAATTTCAAAAAAGTCGTTATTTTCGGTACCTGGTTTTAAAAGCTAGTTTTTTTAATTTTGAAATGAATTGACTGTTTCAGCATTTGAAAGGAATTGTACTGAGCTTCTTATCGATCTGTATCTATACTTTTATATAAAATTGAAGTGAAAATTGTTTGTTATGGCTAAACGCCAAAAGTAATGGGCCGATTTTTATGGAAAAAGTTTTATAAAAGTTTAGGGGTAGTTGCCTTTTGAAATTTAAATATAGTATGTAAGTAGATAAAAATTATTTTCAAAGCAAAACGATTATACTGTTTATTTTGAACAAAACAGAAACTGTTGAAAATTTCAAGTGAACATTTTTGATAGAAGACTTGAAAATTTGTTGTTTTTTTATTCTGGATTTTCTTATTTTTATATGGAAACAATAAAGCTACTTAGAGGTTTGTCTAGATGTTCAAGTGAAACATAGTTTATGCTTGTTTAATTTATATATCCTTCATTAAAACACTCTGTTTACATGTTTTAAGGGTAAGAAGAAAATAGATTGATTCAAATCGGTGCATTAGTTTCTAAAGTAGAGTTGCAAACTGTTTTTAAAACTAAGGCGCCCTCTGCAGGCACAATTAAGTAAGAGTTAAATCAAACATGTACTTTTTTATTTTATTTCTTTTTAATGTATACTTAATAATTGAGACATGTAACTAAGACAAGATCAATCTATATTTCAATTACAAAATCGAGACAATCCCCCCTAATAAAATAATGTTTTTACATTATTCTTACCGATTTTTTCGTCTCAGATGCACGCTGCCATTCTTTTGCATTCGTTCCTCAGAAGGCTTTTGCTGCACTGCAGCAGAGTTACAAGAGCTTTGAATATGATTGTGTTCAGTTTTTTCACTAACTGGCTCCTCTGATTTCAACTGCTGAGTCTCTTGCATATGAGAGAGTGATTGTAAGATACGACGTCGATGTCCCAACTTATTTATTTCAAGAACAGTCTGCAGTTCGACATCCCACACACCATAAACACTTTCTATGCTGTTATAAAGATGCTTACTGCAAGTATATATTAAAGATATTATTTAATCAAAATTTCATCAAAAACTGTGAAACACTAAATATAACTCTTAAATGTATGTATTTTTTTCGATATCTTAATAATAATCTTTAAAATCAAATCAAAAAGTTCTGCACCAATTGCTTTGGAATTTTGGCACAACAGTGCATTCAAATAGAATCGTGTGTGTTTTATTCATAAATCAATAAAAATGCTATATTTTAGACAGTCTTTATCGTATTAGTTACTGTCGGCAACTACACTTAAAACAGGAGTGGTCGCACTTTATTTATGCCCACTTTTTAGAAATCATTTTAATACTTGAGTTGTACATGATTTGATTGTTAAATTTGGTATGTAGGTGGAATGGGTCTAAGTTGCGGTCACTACTATCTATACTATATAAAATTGAAGTGAAAATTTAATGTTACCACTTTACTCCAAAAGAACTGGGCCGGTTTTTATGAAAAAAATTTAATATATCATATTAATGCTACAGACTTATTTAGGGGTATTTATCTTTTGAAATTTTAATGGTAAGTATTTCCAATTAAGGTTTTAAGTTTTTTAAAAAATCATCCCAGCTGCCACGCATTGCTAAATCTTTTTCTTGTCACGTTATTCTGTTGCGAGAGTCTCTTCTCTTTTCTTTGTATGCTCAGCTAGCGCAGTGCAACAAAAGAAAGCAGATGAGCTTGAGGTTCGAGGCAAGGCAAATAGAGAGATACATATAAATGCAGAGCGGCGCTCCAAAACAAAACAAAAGAAAAAAAGGCATTTATTCACTTCTTTGACATGTATTGAGACTGGTAAAAAAACGAACCCGCGGACAACAGTGCACTTCTAGTATCTATTTATATAAATAGACGTTGGCGAAACAGTTCGACGCCAATTTCTCCTATGTTTCTCAACCGATTTAGATAATTTTTTTTTAATGAATTCGAGTAGCTAAAAGGAGTACACCGAATATTTTTTGTGACCTTTAACCTGAAATATAAGTATTGAATGAATATAATTTCGTAAATAAAACCTGAACTATAAGAGATGGAAGAACATGGTGTAAAAGGATCTTTTAGACATTGCTTAAATGTACAAAAAACATTTTCGCTATCTCTTACGGATACCCTACAATAAGCATTTTTTTATGTTACATGTGCGAACACATATTGGGATATTGAAAATTCGTACAAATAGCAAATGTTGAAAAATTCACGTTATTTTGACATCAAACTTATGACGTTATCTCGAAAACTGAAGCTTTTCTCAGTACAACGTATTTTTGTATGACAAGTCGTTGGTTGCGAAAAAGAACGGTATACGAAAGCTTTTTTGGCAATATTTTCCACAGATAGTATGTTAAAAAATGCCCGCTTTTATGACATCAGAACTATTGAGGTATCTCGAAATCTGTAGATTTTCTTAGTACAAAACATTTTCTTGAAGCAAGGCCATCGCCTTAAAATGAAAAAGAAGCTATTAAAAATTTCAAGTTTTGACTTTGCAAGCAAATATCTCCGTCATTTTCCTAATTGATTTAATTCAAATTTACTTTGACTGAAAATTCAAAGAAATAACTTATGAGGATAAAAAAAGATTAACCGTTACCTCACCAATTCAATGATTTATATTGTTTTTAAAAAATTTCTAAAGTATTAAATTTTTGCTCAAAAATAGGCCAAAGTTGTTTTTGTTGTAAATTTTTTTTTTTTAATTTTTCTTTTTCCACACTCTTTCATATAACATATCATTTATTTGCAAAAATTGCTTTATTTTGACATATAATTCAATAACCAATTTTTGTTATTGAAAATCATGAGCTACACCCTATGATTTTTTGATGAAAATTAATTTTTTCAAAATTTTGTTATAAAAAAAAGGAGTGCACTGAATATTTTATGTGACCTTTGGCCTGAAATATGAGCGCTTAAGGAGATTTTTTAAATAAAACCTAAGCAATAAGGGAGGAAGATAATGGTGTAAGAGGTAATTTCAGACATTGCTATATTGTACAAGAAACATTACTAACATTTTTCGATATTCATTCATTAGAAAAGTAAAAGTGATGCGAAATTTTTATGAAAAACATTTAATTTTAATATTTAATTTGGTATCTAATCAACAGGGAATATATGCGAAAAAAGGTAGAATTTCAACCACTGGCAAACTCTAGTATACATACTTATGTACATGTTGCAACGCACAATGTTACCGCCCATCTATAGCTTTTGTCAGCAGTGTCCGCTGGCGACAGCTGGGATGAAACTGATTTTTCAAATTAGAACTGAAAATTTTAGGCGTACATTAAAAAGTGTTTATTTTTAATAACATTTATCAAATTACTTCTTGACAAAATAAGACTAAATTTCACACTCGTTTCTAAAAAATATATACCTCAGTAAAATAATTATATGTGCAACACTTCAAATGCAATTCTAAGCAAACGTAATTTAATTTCTTTTTATATTATTTTTTTATTGAAATAGTATTAAGGAAGTTTATGTAAAACAAGATATATCTTATTTAAAAAACTTGTTGTTTTTTAATGCATTAAAAAAATTATAATGTATTAAAAGAGTTCATAGAAAATATTTATATGCGCAAAACCTATTTTTATTGATTTTATGGAATAAAATATAAATGTATATAGATTTAAAATAAGAATATGTCTTCCTTTCTTATATATGACTTGGTTAAGCGTCAAAGACATGAAGTACATCAACGATCTGAGGATGAGTCATCAATTTTTTGCCATTCATCTTAAATAAATGTTTTCAGATGCTTCATCGACTCGAACTGGCGCCCGTTTTTATAAACTTGGGCCGAAAGAATGCCCCACAGGTTTTCGATAGGATTCAAGTCTTGACTAACAGCAGGTCACTACAGTACGGGTATATTTCAGATTTATTGAAAGTCATTTGTGGCTCGGGAAGGATTTGTTGGTGCGTTTTCATGCTGAAAAGTCCAGTTATCCTGATATTTATAGCATGTGAACTCAATAAACACATCATCTAATAACTCAATATACATTTGTGCATTCGAGTTGCACGAAATAAAATACAGGGGAGACTTTAAGTGTATCTGAAACCGGCTGCAATCATCAATGATCCTCGCCCATGGTTACGCGCATACCTAATTTGTCGTGGCTATCGCAAATTGTGCCGGTATTTCTGGCAACCGTTGGGCCCGTCAAGGTGGAACCTTTTCTCATCACTTAATATGACATTCCCAAATTTTTTCTCACAAAATTTGTATTTTTCGGCATATGCTAGACTGGCCGCAATTTGTCATGATAGAAGACTGGGTTGAGAGAAGGTTGGTTGGGAGAAGGGCGATTCATAATTGACGCTGGCATTTTCATCCCAAATTTCTTGGATTCTGCTTCTAGTAACCCTTAGATCCAAATGCGTAGCAATTTCACCACAACTCATCCCTTTCTGCACAGCAAGACGTCGGATTCGTCTTTTGTGCCATTGGTCAATCACGGATTTTCTACTCTTGATTATAGCATAGTTGCCGAGGTATTTTAAAAAATTTGTTATGGTGTTTCGATGACGATTTGTCCTAGCAGCTAAAGCACCTACTTTTATAGCGGCTTTATTTAAGCCTTTCATATTTCCACGGTTTTCTTCAGATAAAGTGGTTCCACTTGGCATTTTTATTTGAAAAATAAAATAACTCTAAAATGTGCTCATATTTTGTTCCAGAAATGTATTACCGCTATGTTATACTTTTTTCTAAGGTTATAAAAAAAAATGTCGTTATTTCTACGTTTTAGCAGTTATAACATAAAAACGGCAATTGTGCACATATAAATATTTTCTATTGCACAAGGGATTTCACACTATTTTCGAGTAACGGTACTACGAATACGAGAAAGAGAAGAAGTCTCTGTTCAACAAATAAACTACATCCTTTAAACTCAAACTACATGGTAAACTCAAAAAAATTATGTTGTTATAAGCAAGGTCGAAAAAATAAAAAATATTTGTGCACATATACAGTCATGTGAAAATAAATAGGGACACCTATATTTTTGTACTTAAAGCTGCATGAATTGCATACAAGGTGCAACAGATATAGCATTAATTCCTTCGGGTGGTGGTTCCTCCTGATAAGGTCAGTATAAAACTTTATGGAGCTTCCTCCCACATTGTAAAACTTTCAAGATACAGGGTTTTTTACGGTTTTGGTACGTGTTAAGTATTATTGATCTAGAATCTAAACTACTCATCATAAATTAAAAAATAATATTTTGTAATTTAGAAAAAATATCAACTTTTCTATCAACATATCAACCACTTTCGTATCATGTGCTGCAGCGGAGCTAAAATTTTGAGATTATCAAACGATATATCAACAAAATTTGTATCTTTTGTTTTAGCGGAGCTGTTATTGTCCAAAGTTAGAATTTAGAAAAAAACTGTTGATTAAGTGTACTTTTACATGAAAAAAAGACATTTTAAATTTGGACGATTACGGCTCCGCTAAAAGAAAAGATACAAAATTTGTTCATATTTCGTTGGATAATCTCAAAATTTTAGCTCCGCTACAGCACATGACACGAAAGTGGTTGATATACTGATAAAAAAGTTGATATTTTTTCTAAAATAGAAAATATTATTTTTTATTTTATGGTGAGTAGCATAGATTCTATATCAATAATACTAAACACGTACCAAAACCGTAAAACACCCTGTATCTTGAAAGTTTTACAATGTGGGAGGAAACTCCACTAAGTTTTATACTCGCCTTATCAAGAAGAATCACCAGCCGAGGGAATTAATGCTATCTCTAGGGCACCTTGTATATAATTCATGCAGCTTCAAATATAAAAATATAGGTGTCCCTATTAATTTTCACATGACTGTAAATACTTTACTAAGGTATATTACAACCAACCTAAAATACAAGAAAGGAAAAATTTTAAAATATTTAGCACGACCTAGAAAATAGGGAAATAGTTTGCGCAACTTTCAGGAGGTGGTATTGCGGGGGAAAATAAACCTTATACTTGCCTGAAACAATCAATATAATATGATAAATCTATGCAGCTTAGCCAATTGGAAATAGTCGAAACGCCCTCTAGCTCTAAGGATGGCGATTGTTTTGACTCAACCGCATTGTTTGTACTTAACACCATATGCGATTGAAATATTGCAGCCGGCAAAGTTTTTACAAATTCTAGTAATTTTGGTGCATCGGTGGAACTTATGCTCATCGCCTGAATGTCGCGTTCATTTAAGATGCCATTCTAAATATTTGAAAGAGAGCTTGTTAAAATATGATTGAATTTCAAATAGTTGCATTTTTAATTACCACAAATTTATAGTTGTCGTAGCCATTTTCAAAAAGAATGCGCTCCAGTTGCAAAAGTCCAGCATTTTGTAGTCTTGTTGCCAGTTCGTGACGCTCGGTAATTATTTCGTTGTCATCGAAGTCGAACAGCAATGAATTTGATGCAGAAGATCTTATATATAAGTCATCATTAAGAATACCGCTGCCAAAGGACTCAATAATTTCTGATATGCGATCCCAGACTTCCTTTTCATTGAAGGGACTCAGAATACTGCTTTCGACAGAATGTGTTGGCGTAGTTTCAGGCAGTGATACGTGGTCAACACGTCGTCCTAAATAATTTTTAATACGTTCCTGTCTATTAATGCTGTCTAGCGACTGAATATCAGCATCCGGTTCACGTGAATCATTGCTAATCAAGCAGTCGTTGTTCGTTTCATTTAGCTCCGCCTGTTCGGGAGAAGTTTCTGAGTTCATCGGTGCTTGGATGTGCGTTCGTTGTTGCTGTTCACATATGCTGTCATTGTTGCTACCTTCTTGTCGCTTATTTTGTTCTTGACATGGACGTTCGCCATCATTTAAAAGCCCTATGAATGGTGTATCACTGATATATTCATTTAAATAATCTGTCGGCACACTACAATCGGAGTAGGATATTCCTGCATTAAGCGAACCTAACGATCCAATAACACAAATACGTTCTGCTCGTGGTAAGTATTGCGTGTTGTCTATTGGTGATGAGCTAGGCAAAGATACGGGACGAGGCAGTGCTTTAAATGGTTCAGACTGAGCATTGCTTTGTGGCTGTCGAAGATGTTGTCGACGTTTGTACTCCATGCTGAGTGGTCTTAAACGTTCGTGTATCATTCTCTCGGCTTGATTAACGGATGGCGGTGGATGATCCGGTGTTGGTGGCTGCATATAGTTAGTTGGACTCTGTGGTTGAGCCGACCCAGTGGTTTCGAAACTGTTTGAATTGCTGCTGCTTAACGACTGGCAAAACTTATCGCTAAGAGAACTGGAAAAGTTGATAGAATTGCAATAAGTCTATACAATATAGTAGGGTAAGTGCATTTTGATATAGCAACATACGGTAATGGTATGGTAATGGTATGGTAATGGTATGGTAATGGTATGGTAATGGTATGGTAATGGTATGGTAATGGTATGGTAATGGTATGGTAATGGTATGGTAATGGTATGGTAATGGTATGGTAATGGTATGGTAATGGTATGGTAATGGTATGGTAATGGTATGGTAATGGTATGGTAATGGTATGGTAATGGTATGGTAATGGTATGGTAATGGTATGGTAATGGTATGGTAATGGTATGGTAATGGTATGGTAATGGTATGGTAATGGTATGGTAATGGTATGGTAATGGTATGGTAATGGTATGGTAATGGTATGGTAATGGTATGGTAATGGTATGGTAATGGTATGGTAATGGTATGGTAATGGTATGGTAATGGTATGGTAATGGTATGGTAATGGTATGGTAATGGTATGGTAATGGTATGGTAATGGTATGGTAATGGTATGGTAATGGTATGGTAATGGTATGGTAATGGTATGGTAATGGTATGGTAATGGTATGGTAATGGTATGGTAATGGTATGGTAATGGTATGGTAATGGTATGGTAATGGTATGGTAATGGTATGGTAATGGTATGGTAATGGTATGGTAATGGTATGGTAATGGTATGGTAATGGTATGGTAATGGTATGGTAATGGTATGGTAATGGTATGGTAATGGTATGGTAATGGTATGGTAATGGTATGGTAATGGTATGGTAATGGTATGGTAATGGTATGGTAATGGTATGGTAATGGTATGGTAATGGTATGGTAATGGTATGGTAATGGTATGGTAATGGTATGGTAATGGTATGGTAATGGTATGGTAATGGTATGGTAATGGTATGGTAATGGTATGGTAATGGTATGGTAATGGTATGGTAATGGTATGGTAATGGTATGGTAATGGTATGGTAATGGTATGGTAATGGTATGGTAATGGTATGGTAATGGTATGGTAATGGTATGGTAATGGTATGGTAATGGTATGGTAATGGTATGGTAATGGTATGGTAATGGTATGGTAATGGTATGGTAATGGTATGGTAATGGTATGGTAATGGTATGGTAATGGTATGGTAATGGTATGGTAATGGTATGGTAATGGTATGGTAATGGTATGGTAATGGTATGGTAATGGTATGGTAATGGTATGGTAATGGTATGGTAATGGTATGGTAATGGTATGGTAATGGTATGGTAATGGTATGGTAATGGTATGGTAATGGTATGGTAATGGTATGGTAATGGTATGGTAATGGTATGGTAATGGTATGGTAATGGTATGGTAATGGTATGGTAATGGTATGGTAATGGTATGGTAATGGTATGGTAATGGTATGGTAATGGTATGGTAATGGTATGGTAATGGTATGGTAATGGTATGGTAATGGTATGGTAATGGTATGGTAATGGTATGGTAATGGTATGGTAATGGTATGGTAATGGTATGGTAATGGTATGGTAATGGTATGGTAATGGTATGGTAATGGTATGGTAATGGTATGGTAATGGTATGGTAATGGTATGGTAATGGTATGGTAATGGTATGGTAATGGTATGGTAATGGTATGGTAATGGTATGGTAATGGTATGGTAATGGTATGGTAATGGTATGGTAATGGTATGGTAATGGTATGGTAATGGTATGGTAATGGTATGGTAATGGTATGGTAATGGTATGGTAATGGTATGGTAATGGTATGGTAATGGTATGGTAATGGTATGGTAATGGTATGGTAATGGTATGGTAATGGTATGGTAATGGTATGGTAATGGTATGGTAATGGTATGGTAATGGTATGGTAATGGTATGGTAATGGTATGGTAATGGTATGGTAATGGTATGGTAATGGTATGGTAATGGTATGGTAATGGTATGGTAATGGTATGGTAATGGTATGGTAATGGTATGGTAATGGTATGGTAATGGTATGGTAATGGTATGGTAATGGTATGGTAATGGTATGGTAATGGTATGGTAATGGTATGGTAATGGTATGGTAATGGTATGGTAATGGTATGGTAATGGTATGGTAATGGTATGGTAATGGTATGGTAATGGTATGGTAATGGTATGGTAATGGTATGGTAATGGTATGGTAATGGTATGGTAATGGTATGGTAATGGTATGGTAATGGTATGGTAATGGTATGGTAATGGTATGGTAATGGTATGGTAATGGTATGGTAATGGTATGGTAATGGTATGGTAATGGTATGGTAATGGTATGGTAATGGTATGGTAATGGTATGGTAATGGTATGGTAATGGTATGGTAATGGTATGGTAATGGTATGGTAATGGTATGGTAATGGTATGGTAATGGTATGGTAATGGTATGGTAATGGTATGGTAATGGTATGGTAATGGTATGGTAATGGTATGGTAATGGTATGGTAATGGTATGGTAATGGTATGGTAATGGTATGGTAATGGTATGGTAATGGTATGGTAATGGTATGGTAATGGTATGGTAATGGTATGGTAATGGTATGGTAATGGTATGGTAATGGTATGGTAATGGTATGGTAATGGTATGGTAATGGTATGGTAATGGTATGGTAATGGTATGGTAATGGTATGGTAATGGTATGGTAATGGTATGGTAATGGTATGGTAATGGTATGGTAATGGTATGGTAATGGTATGGTAATGGTATGGTAATGGTATGGTAATGGTATGGTAATGGTATGGTAATGGTATGGTAATGGTATGGTAATGGTATGGTAATGGTATGGTAATGGTATGGTAATGGTATGGTAATGGTATGGTAATGGTATGGTAATGGTATGGTAATGGTATGGTAATGGTATGGTAATGGTATGGTAATGGTATGGTAATGGTATGGTAATGGTATGGTAATGGTATGGTAATGGTATGGTAATGGTATGGTAATGGTATGGTAATGGTATGGTAATGGTATGGTAATGGTATGGTAATGGTATGGTAATGGTATGGTAATGGTATGGTAATGGTATGGTAATGGTATGGTAATGGTATGGTAATGGTATGGTAATGGTATGGTAATGGTATGGTAATGGTATGGTAATGGTATGGTAATGGTATGGTAATGGTATGGTAATGGTATGGTAATGGTATGGTAATGGTATGGTAATGGTATGGTAATGGTATGGTAATGGTATGGTAATGGTATGGTAATGGTATGGTAATGGTATGGTAATGGTATGGTAATGGTATGGTAATGGTATGGTAATGGTATGGTAATGGTATGGTAATGGTATGGTAATGGTATGGTAATGGTATGGTAATGGTATGGTAATGGTATGGTAATGGTATGGTAATGGTATGGTAATGGTATGGTAATGGTATGGTAATGGTATGGTAATGGTATGGTAATGGTATGGTAATGGTATGGTAATGGTATGGTAATGGTATGGTAATGGTATGGTAATGGTATGGTAATGGTATGGTAATGGTATGGTAATGGTATGGTAATGGTATGGTAATGGTATGGTAATGGTATGGTAATGGTATGGTAATGGTATGGTAATGGTATGGTAATGGTATGGTAATGGTATGGTAATGGTATGGTAATGGTATGGTAATGGTATGGTAATGGTATGGTAATGGTATGGTAATGGTATGGTAATGGTATGGTAATGGTATGGTAATGGTATGGTAATGGTATGGTAATGGTATGGTAATGGTATGGTAATGGTATGGTAATGGTATGGTAATGGTATGGTAATGGTATGGTAATGGTATGGTAATGGTATGGTAATGGTATGGTAATGGTATGGTAATGGTATGGTAATGGTATGGTAATGGTATGGTAATGGTATGGTAATGGTATGGTAATGGTATGGTAATGGTATGGTAATGGTATGGTAATGGTATGGTAATGGTATGGTAATGGTATGGTAATGGTATGGTAATGGTATGGTAATGGTATGGTAATGGTATGGTAATGGTATGGTAATGGTATGGTAATGGTATGGTAATGGTATGGTAATGGTATGGTAATGGTATGGTAATGGTATGGTAATGGTATGGTAATGGTATGGTAATGGTATGGTAATGGTATGGTAATGGTATGGTAATGGTATGGTAATGGTATGGTAATGGTATGGTAATGGTATGGTAATGGTATGGTAATGGTATGGTAATGGTATGGTAATGGTATGGTAATGGTATGGTAATGGTATGGTAATGGTATGGTAATGGTATGGTAATGGTATGGTAATGGTATGGTAATGGTATGGTAATGGTATGGTAATGGTATGGTAATGGTATGGTAATGGTATGGTAATGGTATGGTAATGGTATGGTAATGGTATGGTAATGGTATGGTAATGGTATGGTAATGGTATGGTAATGGTATGGTAATGGTATGGTAATGGTATGGTAATGGTATGGTAATGGTATGGTAATGGTATGGTAATGGTATGGTAATGGTATGGTAATGGTATGGTAATGGTATGGTAATGGTATGGTAATGGTATGGTAATGGTATGGTAATGGTATGGTAATGGTATGGTAATGGTATGGTAATGGTATGGTAATGGTATGGTAATGGTATGGTAATGGTATGGTAATGGTATGGTAATGGTATGGTAATGGTATGGTAATGGTATGGTAATGGTATGGTAATGGTATGGTAATGGTATGGTAATGGTATGGTAATGGTATGGTAATGGTATGGTAATGGTATGGTAATGGTATGGTAATGGTATGGTAATGGTATGGTAATGGTATGGTAATGGTATGGTAATGGTATGGTAATGGTATGGTAATGGTATGGTAATGGTATGGTAATGGTATGGTAATGGTATGGTAATGGTATGGTAATGGTATGGTAATGGTATGGTAATGGTATGGTAATGGTATGGTAATGGTATGGTAATGGTATGGTAATGGTATGGTAATGGTATGGTAATGGTATGGTAATGGTATGGTAATGGTATGGTAATGGTATGGTAATGGTATGGTAATGGTATGGTAATGGTATGGTAATGGTATGGTAATGGTATGGTAATGGTATGGTAATGGTATGGTAATGGTATGGTAATGGTATGGTAATGGTATGGTAATGGTATGGTAATGGTATGGTAATGGTATGGTAATGGTATGGTAATGGTATGGTAATGGTATGGTAATGGTATGGTAATGGTATGGTAATGGTATGGTAATGGTATGGTAATGGTATGGTAATGGTATGGTAATGGTATGGTAATGGTATGGTAATGGTATGGTAATGGTATGGTAATGGTATGGTAATGGTATGGTAATGGTATGGTAATGGTATGGTAATGGTATGGTAATGGTATGGTAATGGTATGGTAATGGTATGGTAATGGTATGGTAATGGTATGGTAATGGTATGGTAATGGTATGGTAATGGTATGGTAATGGTATGGTAATGGTATGGTAATGGTATGGTAATGGTATGGTAATGGTATGGTAATGGTATGGTAATGGTATGGTAATGGTATGGTAATGGTATGGTAATGGTATGGTAATGGTATGGTAATGGTATGGTAATGGTATGGTAATGGTATGGTAATGGTATGGTAATGGTATGGTAATGGTATGGTAATGGTATGGTAATGGTATGGTAATGGTATGGTAATGGTATGGTAATGGTATGGTAATGGTATGGTAATGGTATGGTAATGGTATGGTAATGGTATGGTAATGGTATGGTAATGGTATGGTAATGGTATGGTAATGGTATGGTAATGGTATGGTAATGGTATGGTAATGGTATGGTAATGGTATGGTAATGGTATGGTAATGGTATGGTAATGGTATGGTAATGGTATGGTAATGGTATGGTAATGGTATGGTAATGGTATGGTAATGGTATGGTAATGGTATGGTAATGGTATGGTAATGGTATGGTAATGGTATGGTAATGGTATGGTAATGGTATGGTAATGGTATGGTAATGGTATGGTAATGGTATGGTAATGGTATGGTAATGGTATGGTAATGGTATGGTAATGGTATGGTAATGGTATGGTAATGGTATGGTAATGGTATGGTAATGGTATGGTAATGGTATGGTAATGGTATGGTAATGGTATGGTAATGGTATGGTAATGGTATGGTAATGGTATGGTAATGGTATGGTAATGGTATGGTAATGGTATGGTAATGGTATGGTAATGGTATGGTAATGGTATGGTAATGGTATGGTAATGGTATGGTAATGGTATGGTAATGGTATGGTAATGGTATGGTAATGGTATGGTAATGGTATGGTAATGGTATGGTAATGGTATGGTAATGGTATGGTAATGGTATGGTAATGGTATGGTAATGGTATGGTAATGGTATGGTAATGGTTTGGTAATGGTATGGTAATGGTATGGTAATGGTATGGTAATGGTATGGTAATGGTATGGTAATGGCATGGTAATGGTATGGTAATGGTAATGGTAATGGTATGGTAATGGTATGGTAATGGTAATGTTAGTGGCAGTGGAAGTGGTAATGTAAGTGGCAGTGGTACTGGTAGTGGTAATGGTAGTGGTAGTGGTAGTGGTAGTGGTAGTGGTAGTGGTAATGATAATGGTATCGTAACGGTATAGTATGGTATGGTTATGGTTTGGTTATGGTAATGGTAATGGTATGGTATGGTAATGGCACCTTACTATTTTTTTTAAAACTAACCGAAATAGTTTAAACATATAGGCATTTCCACCAAAAGGTCTACAGCGACTGAAAAATTAAATGTTTCTGAAAGATTTTTAACCTCCATAATAAAGAAAAATTTTTAAATTTCTGTTGTGAAAATACTAAGTAAGAGCTGATCTCAATTTGAATTTTTAAAAATGGCACATAACATGATAAAGGGCAACAAAAGTTGAAAAATTTTAAGACAGTTGCAGTTTTATATATAGAATAAATATTCGTACAATGCAAAGTTTAATTGAGTTTTTTTCAGTTTTCAATTTTAACTGCCCTGAATTGAAACTTTATATGTTTTTTTTGTTCAATTACATAAAAATAATTAAAAAAGATTTTTCAACGAAACAATTAAGAATGTATAGCTACATTATTCCAGATTATATATAAATAACTTTGATATAAAAACTCGTGCACACTCGACAGATTTTGTCGTATATATTGATGCAGACAGAAGTCACTTCTTGTTTTGTATTGTAGCGTGTCCATTTTTTTGCATATATCTTTGAACAATACTGTCGATCGCATTTAATATACTACTACTCGAGTGATATCCAAAAATTAAAACAAGACAACAAAGTTTAAGTTTTTCTGTTTTTTTTTAATTTTTTACAACAAAAAAACATACAAATGATACGTTCGCGACCATGCAAATGCCCGTATGTCAGTTTTAGTTACAGTTAAAAATGTGTTTGTCTGTAACACCATTTGTCCGCCTTTTTAAATGTATGTCTGCTTAATTGTATGTTATGTTATCCGTCGGTAGGTCTCTTTGCTTTTGATAGTCCGTCCGCTGCATATTAAGTTAATTCTGATACATAAATCAGTGCAAAAAAATGCTCACGCAATGCCTCATAACATTACTAAAAGAAAATCGCTTTAGCACTGCTTTGTTTTCAGTGTGAGCTTAAAAGCGCTCCTTTATACAGACTCAAGATGAGAAAAAGCTGGTGGACGCTGAATTGTACTCTACGCTATAAATAAAATTTGTAAATCTATTTTCTTACCAACTTTCGCGGTTCCGTTTCAGCTTTCTATTTAGATTATATGATTTTAACACTGGTTTAAACAGATCAGAAGCTATTTTAACGCTTGGTGTTTGTTGTTGGTTAACGATTAAAGATGATAACTGCAATACTTGATCGTATTTATTGACAGTCAATTCAAGAAAATCATCATCAAACTGATTTCGCTGATTGTGAACGTTATCTAGATAAGAAGAGAACATGAAATTTTTTAAAAATTTATTGCTTTAATTTAATTACTCCTTGTATTTTAAAATTTCTGACTTCTAATTTAAAGATCCGTAATCCTTCATGATAACAAAGTTTAACTGACATGGAATCAGTGTTTATTCAAAATTCATTGTTCGTGAAGATTCTATTCCTGCCTATTAAAAAAAAATCAGCCTCGAATAATAATTCTTACTACATTGACGACTTCTGAAAACGAAAAGTGGACAATGCTTTACGGAAATGCACCTGAAATGTACGGACACTACATAGAAAGGTGCCTTTATCTAACTGATGAAAGTCCCGGAAAAAGGCTGACCTCACCGATATCCAGAAAATACTAGGGGTATTCACGGGTTGATGCGAATCGCAGTTGCGACGATGTGAAAATGCATGATTGCGAACTTTCGCATCATTTCAACAACAAACACATTGGAAGCTATTTTGCAACTCTTCTTGAATTACGCACTGCTCAAACCAATTGCGAGAGCTCACAAGCAGCGATGCTAAACACATAATTCATGGTTTGGTTGTTTTCAAACACAGTTGCCACCTGGATAACACTTTAAAAAGGTTAATTTTGTATGTAGATTTTAAAAACTTTTTACGATTTTGAAATAAGGTGGCAATATATTTACTGTTCATTCGACATTTAATTTTATTGCATAATTAAGTTGCAATATTGATATTCACGCGTTAGTGCGCAAAAGATCTTGCATTTCCAAACTCTTGCAATTAGCAACAACCCGTGAATACCCCTACTATTTCTATTTCTGTGTACCGTGAATACTACAGAAATGCGAATTTGGATGAGGGCTCGTCGTAGGGCAAACAAAAGTTTGGTCACGAACTCATCAAAGTAAAAAAGAAAAATGGCAAGGACGATGCCCTCAAGGAAGTTGTCTACGCGAGCATCAGTGTTGCCAGCTACTGCTGATAAAAATCCGCAAAATTTTCGTAAAAGAAAACGCCAATATCCGCAACTCTTTTTACTTTTATAAGCATAATTCATAACAATATACTAAAATAACTACTTATATATTAATAGTAAGGTACAACAAATCAATTCATGTTCCAATTAAAGAAACTAATAGTATATAATACTGCTTTAAATCAGAGACCGTACTAAGCATGCATTTTATAATAAAAAGCAAATAATAATAATTATCTTATGACTTTTAAAATTCTGAACATAAAATAAAAATTCTTTCTGCTTTTTATTTTTTTAAGCAAAAAAAAGTTAATTTTACCCGATATTTTTTTGGTCACAAAATAACTGGTATGTTTTGATTTTTATTTTTTAAAGCAAAAATAAAAAGTAAATTTTGCCCAAAATTTTTTTGTCACAAAAAAGCTTTTTATAGCAAAAATTAAAAGTAAAGTTTGCTCGACATTTTTTTGAGCGGAAAATAACTGGTAAGTTTTGATTTTTATTTTTTTTGGGCAAAAATAAAAAGCAAAATTTGCCCAACATATTTTGGAGCACAAAACAACTATTCAATATTGATTTTTATGTTTTTATTCACAAATTAAAAGAAAAATTAGTATTTCAGCTTACATTTGAAAAGCTTAATTAAAGGATTTATGTCATTTCGTAAGTGCTTCATAAGGGGTCGTTCAAGTATTATGTAAGCAGATTCATTGCAATTCTTAACCCCCCCCCGTCCCCCTCATCAGGAAAAGTAAGAAAAGCTCTTGCCCCCTCCCATTCTTACGTAAAGATTAGTACATGTATTTTTCAATGTGTTCTGGTTTCTTTATTGATTGATTCATGAGCAGCAGTCACGTGCCATCATATACATCAGGTTAAGGCATAACACTAGCCTTGGTTAAAATCGATTCAAATTGTCTTTCACAGTTGTTTCGCCTACTCAATAATTCACGTATGGTTCTAATCAATTCCTCTAAATAAATCTTTCCCTTTCCTTTCAGGGGAAACCTTGTTTATATAAGGCGCATGCCTTGGTTTTTTGATCTTTAAAAAAAAAACTGAAAATAGAAATAGAGTAGTTTTTTACGCTTTCTACGCTCATCTGAGAACGTAAGTGAACTCATATCACAGTGTAGGGCGAAAGGTCAAAGTGAAATGGTTGAATTTCGGCCACTGGCGAACTGTAGTCTAAATAAAATGCTCACAGAAGTGCGATTTTTCACAGATTTTATGGAAGATAATTTAAAAAAATGTTTTAAATATAAAATTTCTTTTTATCTTACTGTTTTTAAAAATATTTTCACTGTAGTCGTCGATGTCATGGAAATTATGATATTTTTGATGCGAATAACTCTCAATTGAGGAACTGCGAAGGTGATGGTTCCGCTGCAATGGAAGCTGTTGATAATCCCTTTGTAAATTATATTACCTGATGATTTTCGATGTTGTTACTTACTTGTTGATTGTTTTGATTGTGCGTTGGGGACACCGACGTATTTCGACGTGGTGGCTTTTTTGGCGGTGCCGATGCTTGTGATGTTAGTGTATTGATATTATTTCCCGCAGCAACGCTGATTCCGCCTGTCAGTAGAGAGCAGGATGGTAAAGTGGAAAACATTTTGATGGACTCTTATATCAGTTGCATTTTCAAATAAAAGTCGCAAAAATTACCGGCTAATGAATGCAAAGGTGGATTTATTAATGTTGGCTCAAAGCTGCTCATTGATGACGATGGAATCAGAGCTTTATCGCTGTGTACAATAAAACAAAGATCAGAGTATGTGTTTTGTAAACATGTTTGACAAAAAAGTTTTTTATGCTCGTAAAATGATGGATGTTATTAAATTTAAAAAATGGGTTGAATGAATGTTTAAAAACAAAAAAATATTTAATTCAAATATGGGGCATTCTCTGTCAAGTGTACCCTCCCCCCACCGTCCGCCTATTTCTGTTTTTGAGTAAAAACAATTTTTTGGGGGGCATGAAATACTTGTTGAAGTGTCTGCTTTTCAATTCTGCTTCAAAAGTGGATTACACTTTATATGTTTATACACTTTATTTTAATAAAATAAATAAAACTATAAAATATTTGTACTTCTTTGAAGGGAAAAATCTGTCACATAACGTATATCACGTAATGTATCATATTATATGTATAAAAATAATTAAAAAAGATTCTTCAACGAAATAATTATGAATATGTAGCAGCACTATTCCAGATTATATTAAAAAAACTTTCATAAAGAAACTCGTGCACACCTAACAGATTTTTTTAGGCCTTAGCCTAGTGGGTAGAGTGCGTGGCCATTAAGCTAAAGATCCGCGGTAGCCCGGGTTCGATTCCCAACTCAG
The DNA here is from genome assembly GCA_963920525.1 of Dichetophora obliterata. NCBI lineage: Eukaryota > Metazoa > Arthropoda > Insecta > Diptera > Sciomyzidae > Dichetophora > Dichetophora obliterata. The sequence goes on from OY986440.1 coordinate 10,795,078, forward strand.
ACAGAATGTTTTTTTCAATAGAATTAATTTTTCTGTTCCGTCGTCACCTCTCTGCAGACGATGGCAAACCTCAGAGAGTAAAAAACGGCCATATAAAGCTTCTTGCGAACACAAGCCGTTAGGAGTCGACATTTAACTCGTAGGTCCAGCTCTCGATCATTTGTGTTCAAACACTAAATAACACGCACAACACAATATAAGCTCGGTGAAAGTCCTTTCTAGGGTTCAAATAGCCAATTTATATATTTTTTTATATTATTGATAATAATGTCTATTTCATTAATTGACTTCTAGAGGGATGTAATGAAAACGGTGTACCAGTAGTCACTGACATTTTAATTTGTTGATAACTCCTGAACCATTAGGATTTTCATTTTGGTTTCTTCAGCAAAATTTTTCCTATTATTTTGGTCAAGCACTTTGCTAAACAAATCTATGTCAAAAAATCATTTGAAATTGTCTTTACACCTTTAATAAGCCACATATGTCTTCCCCACTTTCAAAGCAAATAATGTTACTCATACGCAATGTTGTTCGAATTTTTTAGTTTGACTTTAAACAAGACATTTTGTAAGACTCACTCAATAAGACCCACTGGAAGGTATTTTTTCATTTTTATTTGTTTAGCAAATTTGTTGGCCAGAATAATAGGAAGAACTTTGCTGAAAAAACCAAAATAAAAATCCTAATGGTTCATGAGTTATAAACACGAAAATAAGTGCACGTCTTGAGTAATTTTTGATATGTCTTAAAAAAAATTTCTTCTAAAATGTTCGGTTAAGTGGTAAAACAAATTTCACCACGAGATTCCTCATAGTAAACTTAATTGGAAAACGTTTAAATTATCAAATACAGCGAAAAAAGGATACAAAAAAGCTCACAGTGTAATTGATGGAATATACTATCGCTCAAAAGGCCGCAAATTGTAAAAATTTAGTAGAACTTTTTAAAAAATCCCGTAATTTTCCACACTTTCAACCCCCGAATCGAGGTCAAATTATAGCAAAACTTAATAATTCTGGCTCAACTATTTTGATCGGAAAGCGCTGACCCAAGCAGATCTAAGAGAGTGTGAGGAAACTTTCCCTGTGCTGCAATAGCTATGTCATCCGCTCAGGCAATCACCTTGCAGCCCACCTTTTCTATTTTAATCAGTAGTACATTGACTAGCAAGTTCCATAGTAAAGGTGATAGAACACCTCCCTGAGAAGTGCCACTACTCATTAATCTCCTGGCCTTTGCATCACCTAGAGATGTACTGACGACTCTGCTGGTCAGCAGGTTGTTTGTCAGTGCACAGAGTAACTCATCCACCCGAAGCTTCATGAGTGCGCCAATGATTGCCCCCGGAAGAAAATTGCTTAAGGCACCTTCGATATCCTTGTGAAGAAAGTAATTTTCTATATGCGGGGCCGTTTTTAGAGACATACCTTTCTTGTAAGCATGTTGTGAAGCTGAAAGCAAATTTGAGTCGATGTTAGAACGATGATGAGCGTCAATCAATCGTTCGAGTGTTTTCAGCACAAAAGATGGAAGACTAATGGGTCTAAGGACCTTCCGACTCATTTGCGATATCCTACCCGCCTTAGGGATAAATACTATATGTACTTCCCTCCATTTTAATAGTATTTATGTATGTCATGACAAGGCAACAGTCGAAAATGAGAAGAAGCTATAGAAGGATTGTAGATGTCGTCTGCTGTAGGGCGACCAGGATAATACCATCAGGCCCAGCCAACTTATATGGGTTGAAACTAAACAGAGCCTGGTCTCTGATATGATATTTGCAGGATTACTCAACGCCAGAGCCCTCTCACACCTGATGTGAGTGGGGTTCCACAGAGCAATCCGGGAGGTGGGTACTCAGAAGAAGATCAAGGGTCTCTTCGCTGGAGGGTGCTTAGGAGTCGTCTGATTTCCTTAAGTAGCTTGATCAGCTAGTATTAGAAGCGAGGATCTTCCAAAGTCTTAATGCTTCGGAAGAAAAACCTACAGGAAATGCGCTGAATCTTTCGAAGTGCATTCTTAAAAATTTTTAAACTCATCCCAGCATTGAGTTGTCTTGATTTTTTTGCTTTTTTAAAAATCTTCCTACACTGCGACCTTAGATTACTAATTTCGCTTGACCACTAAGGAGGTTTTGGTTAACTTTTTGGGGCGCCCATAGGACATGCGATTTCTAAAGCCTCATTTAAAGCGACCCCGTTTGAAAAGGACTACTTTTTTGGCGACACCTAGCAAGAAGTAGATGCATTAAAAGCAAAAAACAAACTTTTTGGAAAATTGATTTTTGTTCTATTTACGTAAAAAAATTTCAAGTCTCTATATATTATAGTTTCTACGCTTGGCACAAAAAAGAAGTATCTGAATCAAAATGTCAGTGACTTTTTCGACACCCTTTATAGGCTGGTCCTATTATTTCTCAACTTCTAACATTTCTTTTGAATACATCTACTCCAAAAACAAACAAAAAAAAATAAGAAAAATTTAGAAAATAGTTCATATCTTCTCTAAATTGACTCATAGAGGGATCAAACGTGTATGCTGGTTATATTTTGTTTCTACTAAATATATATACCCCATATCTGGTGGTCCCCCTACAAAAAAAACACAAAAACACACCTTTTAGTGGTCCCCCTACAAAAAGAAAACACAACAAAATACAGAAAAATTTTTAGAAATATTTAATATCTATGCCAACACTCAACACCTGCCACACCTGCAAAATGCGTACCAGAACATTACCTACGCTCAAAGTTACCGTATTAAATAACCGCAAATATTATGACATTAGGGGTACTCATGATTCAGTGCACTTGCCTGTGCAGTTGAGGACTAGAGGAATTGTGCAGTTAGGTTTTCTTGAACACACCATTATCACTTATTCAAAGCTGTCAAATTTTTCAATGCACAATTGCTCAAGTCCTCAAGTTTAAGGCTACCGTAGTTGTGCACTAGTGCCGATTTTTGACGTACGTTTATCTTGTTTTTGTAAAGTGCACAAGTCCTCAAATCCTTGTAATAATACCCCTAATGTTTAATAAGGTATGTTTTTCTGTGTTTGCGTTCATTTATACAAACATATACGCTACAGAACGAAGACTCTTATTATTTTTTGATGATTTTATATATTTTTTTATTTAAAAAACAGGAAATCATCAAATTTTGATGTTTCGCGATAAATCGTCACAAGAGCTGCCAGCTGACGGGATTTTCCCCGTTTTTCGACTTAAAAAAGATAGAGATGAAAACAGCATTAACAACGGGGGGGGGGGGGGGGGGAAGAGACAGTAATTTTTTATAAGGTATAATTTTGAACAAAAATATTTCATCTCAAATTATCTTTAACTTATTTTAATAGGATTGACTTCAAAAACCTACCAGGTAGATATTCTTTAAAATGGTGCTCTCATAGAAGCAATAAGTTTGCACACATTTTATCCATATGTATTTAGTTTTATACCACTAAACCATTTTATACCAAAATTAAATTAAAAACTGTGACAAGTTGAATTTGATTTTGTGCTATGCATCGGGGGTACTAAAAACAAAATTGTATTTTTTAAAAAAAGTTACATTTGAAGCGGAAGAGGGTTGAAATTGAAGGAAAGCAGCTGTAATGTTTTTCCAGGTAAAGTTAAAAAAGTAGGTACGCATTTGCTCTTTATCTTTTGTTTTTTTTTATTATTATCAGTGGCATTAATGTTGTTTTTCGAATATTTATAAATTTTAATACGGCTAAAAAAGGGGAAACATAGATTAAATAATGGGAAAAAAATTTATTTTGTATCAAAAAATGGGGACTCACCGACACCTGGCAGTACTGATCATTTCTTATAACAACACAATGGTGCACAGAAGGGCAGGAACACCTTGAATAAAATCATATAAAAACGAAGGGTAACGAACAAAAAACTTTTTTCATGTTTAGAAGTTGTGAAAAAATAAATTATATAGGATGATTTATGATTTAATGTTGAAAATGTATTGCATATGTATTTTAAGGCCGTGTTAATAAATATCAAAAACCAATCCTCGTCCAAGTCTTACTTCTGCAAGTTGCTCTGGCTTTGCTTAGTCGCCTTTAGGTTTCCAATTACATTGTAATTCCACTCTAGTTCATTAGCCGAGGCTGGCGTCTGCAAAATTCGATTCATGTTGCTTCTGGTTTTGCTGTTATTGGGCTTTATGCTCTGTTCAACCAAATCGGCTTGTGCGTAGTTTAGCAAATGGTTGTTTGAATTGAAATGGTAATGATGATTATTTGGAAGACGTGTGGACCATTGAGCTGCGTTGCTTTCAATTTTCATTGATTCTGGTTGTTTTAGAAGTAAAATATCTCTATTTCTTTGGTTTCGGGTGCTTGCATCAATTTGATTGGAAAAATCTATCAAATATTTGAGAAAAAAAAAATTGTCAATATTACATTCGATTTGACAGAACCTTAAACACGGCTATTGCTACATTCAAACATAAATATTGAATTCTGATTTCGTTAATAAACATCATACCTACACTCAACGCCGTAGATAGGGGCTTCAGGGGGTTCAAACCCCCCGCTTAGCAATCCAGAATATTTTTGTATATCAAATAAAAATATATATTTTTTAGAATTATATATGAGCTTAATGCCAAATTAGTTCATGAAACAACACGTTTCAAAAACAACATACATCAATGCCTTTTACAATTCTGACTTCAGATTCGAATGGCGAACTATTAAATGATGTTTAAAATTCTTAAAAATACATATTATTTTATTAGAACCCTATAATAAAAAAATTACATAATTTTGAAATTCTGATCATGGATTCGGAAGCAGCGACCCATTTTTACCTAGCTTTCGCAGCAGCACCGAATTCGTAAAAATAAAGAAATTAGGTGGCAACACTATCGACCATATTGATTTTTTTAATTCTAAATTTAAATCCGAAATCAGCGACACCCTAACACTGTTAAATGATGTTTAAAACTCTTTAAAATACATATTTTTAGGTGGCAACCCTTAATATTTAATTCATTCTATACTTATTTGATTCACTGCGTTTTGAATCAATTACATAAGAGTACCACTTTCATACTCATTTTTGTGTAAGTGGCTCAAAATTTAAAAATGTGATTCATTGCGAATCTCTGATTTGAATCACTGAGTTGTCAACGAATAGTACTCGAGTACTACTTATTTTTAAATATTCGTTGCAGATCGCTACATCAACTCTTCAGTAGTCTACTGTGGTTTCTGCAGCACTTCTGCACTTTGATAAGCTCATACAAACACTTTCTGTTTAATATAAACAGAATTATTTGTTGTACGCAGCCTTTCAAAGCAATGTTTTCCTACTATTTTGCTAATTACTTAATTTTTCCATAACATGAAGATAAATTTCAAATTGTATATTAGACTGGCCTTTTTCAAGAATATTTCGAAAATCAAATATATGACTCGTTACAAACGTGAAGTTTGGGATAAAAACTAGAAGCTATTAATATGGGTTCCATATGAGTACGCTTAGTGACCGCAAGTTGACCGTTTTGTTGTTAATGAAAAAACATTAAAAAAGTATTGACTTTTAACATATTTCTCGATTTTTTGCTCATAAAACATAATTTTGTGCTGTTATGTATTTCGTTTTTGGTTTTATTGTTTCTTAAAATGAGCTATCAAACGTAAAAATCGTATAAAAAGTGCAAGAGTTGTGATATTTTACTTTTCGAAAAAAATAAATTTTCTTCCTTGTCTTTCAATCTTAAAAATTGAAATTAAAAATTGCAATGGAATGTAATTGAAATGCTTTTAAGCCGACTTCAAAAAGGAGGAGGTTCTCAAGTTGGTTGGTTTTTTTTTTAAATGTATGTACATCGATAACACCTAAAGAATTTGCCCGATTGCCACAATTTTTTGTCAACAGATAGATATATCAGACTCGGAGGTGCTCGTCTAAAAAAGTGAGCGGTATTCGACACAGGACCGTGGCAATATAAGAAAAACTTTGAATATCGAATAATATTAACTCTATAGTAATGAAATTTAGTACAATTAAAAAAAAAGTTATGTTCAAAAAAGTTTGCGTTATTCGATAAAGGGCGTGGCAATATTAGAAAAACGCTGTTACTCGAATAACATTGACACTAGGGCACTGAAATCAGGTACAGGGGTAGGCATAGTTATGAAAGTTTACTGTGAAGAAAGTAGGCGTTGTTAGATAAAAAGGCGTGGCAATATAAGAAAAATACTATATCTCAGTTAATATTGACACTATGGTACTGAAATCGGTACAGGGTAAGGAACAATTAGTACAAATTATGGTCAAATAGTGGGCGTAATTCGATAAAGGGTGTGGGATTACAAAAAAAACCTTCAAGTCGAATAATATTTACACTAGGATACTGAAATTAGGTACAGGGGTAGGCATAATTATAAAAATGTGCGGTCAAGAAAGTAGCCGTCGTTAGACAAAAGGGCGTGGCAATATAAGAAAAATACTGTATCCCAGTTAATATTGACACAAGATTACTCGAAATTGGTACAGGGGTTAGAACAATTATTACAAATTACGGTCCAAAAATTGGCGTTGTTCGACAAAGGCGTGGCAATATCAGAAAAACGCCGTAACTCGAATAATATTGGCACTAGGATACTGAAATTAGGTACAGGGGTAGTTATGGGGTTGTAATGGGCGTTACTGGACAAAAAGGCGTGGCAGTAAAAGAAAAATACTGTTTCTGAGTTAATGTTGACACTAGAATACGAAAATTTGTTATAAGAATGAGAAAAATTGCTATCATAATCTCTAAAAAGAAAGAAATAAAAACTTTTTAACAAAAAAAAAGAAAAAACAACTTCAAAACCTCTACAAAGTGAAAAATAATTTTAAATTACTTTTGACATTAATCCTTTGTCAAATTTGTTAATTTATTTAAATATATTATAAATTTGGAAATCTTATTACCATAAATTTTTTCTATTTTATATTATTATCATAAATATATTAATTTCTCCATCAATACAAAACCTTTAAAGTCGGCGCTTATATAATCAGACTTTTATAAAATAAACGCTCCAGCTTTAAAGGTTTTTTATTCTTGGAGAAATCAATATATTTATGACTAACTGAAACCCGGCGCGTTGCTGCCACTCTCCCTATTCAAACGCCCATAAAATGTTATCAGTTAAACAGCATGTCTAAATTGAGGTCAAATATTGAATTCTGAGACTATGCGACCTATATCCACAAAGCTATTCGATATAACAAATTTGGGTTGTATAGGAAGTGCCACTCTCTCTTCATCACCGCTAATAGAATGTAATCAATTAAACTCGATGTCTACATGGAGGTCGAATACCGAATTCCAAAACTGTGCGACATATAACTCCAGAACTATTCGATAGCACAAATTTTGATTGTATGGGAGGTGCCACTCTCCTTTTCCCTACGCCCATAAAATTTTAGCAATGAAACTGCATGAGTACATTGAGGTCGAATACTGAATTTTGACGCTGAGTTACCTATAACTCCAAATCTATTCGATATCGCAAATTTGGGTTAAATTGGAGGTGTCACGCCCCCCCGACAAACTCTAAAAATTTTTATCAGTAAATCTGCAAGCGTAAATTTTGGTCGAATACTGAGTTCCGACGCTGTGTGACCTTGAACTACAAAGCTATTCGATATCACAAATTTTCGTTGTATGGGAGGTGCCACTCCCCCTTGATCAACGCTCATAAAATGTAATCAATGAAACTGCATGTGTACATTGAGGTCCAATACTGAATTCCAAAGCTGTGAGACCTATAACCCCAATGCTATTTGATATCTCTAATTTGGGTTAAATAGGAGGTTTCACGCCCCCTTGTCGTACGCCCATAAAATGTAATTAATGAAACTGCATGTATAAATTGGGGCCGAATACTGAATTCTGACGCTGATATTCAATATCGCAAATTTACGTTAAATGGGAGGTGCCACGCCCCTCTTACCAATGAACATAGATTGAATCAATGAAACTGCATGTGTATATTGAGGTCGAATACTGAATTTCGGCGTTGTACGACTTATAACTCTAAAACTATTTGATAGCACAAAGTTGGGTTGTATGGGAAGTGCCACTCCCCTTTGCCCTACGACGACAAAATGTAAGTATTGAAAATGCATGTATAAATTTAGGTCGAATACCGAATTCTTACGCTGTCAACCTATAACTTCAAAGCAATACGATATCGCAAATTTGGGTTGTAAGGGAGATGTCACGCCTCCCTGTCCAACGCCCATAAAATAAAACCATTGCAACTGCATGTGTAAATTGAGGTCAAAAACTGAATTCCAAAGATGAATTCCTATAACTTCAAAGCTATTCGATATCACAAATTTGGGTTGTATCGGAGGTGCCCCTCCCCCTTGTCCACTCCCATAAAATTTCATCACAGAAACGGTACGTCTAAATGGTGGTCGAATACCGAATTTCTAAGCTGTGCGACCCATAACTCTAACTAAAGCTATTCGATAACAATTTTTTATTTATATGTGGGAGGTAAAAGGGGGTGTGGCATTGCCCCTTAAACCATCTCGTACTCAAAGCAAAGCGTACTTACAAAATTTTAGCTCAATCGGACCAATGGTTTCGAAGTATTTTGATATTTTCTTTAAAGTAGGCGTAGATGAATTGTGACCACGCCCATTTTTTCAAAGTTGATTATAGTTATCATACGAACTTATTTACCAAATTTTAACTTCATACGACCAAAACCGTCTTAAATACAGCATTTTTATTGATTTGTGGGCGACAAAAGGGGGTGTGGTACAAAACCTGCAAAGATACACACATGCAATTTCTTATGTGCACCCTCCACACAGACCCCAATCACCCCTGAAAATTTCATTGAAATCGGGCAAGCCGTCTAGGAGGAGTATGCGAACAAGAAGTTTTGCCACTTAATTTTATATATATAGATATCAAAACAGTGGGCGCAAAAGTGGGCGTGGTCAATTTTTCTTTCAGTAAACACTTAAATTGGATTACTACGAACATTTGAAAAAAAAATTATCCAAATCGGTCCAGCCGTTTTCCGATTTTTGATAAATTGAAAAAAGTGGGCGCAAAAGTGGGCGTGGTCAATTTTTCTTTCCGACAAAACTTAAATTGGATTACTATGAACATTAAAAAAAATTATCCAAATCGGTCCAGCCGTTTTCCGATTTTAGATAAATCAAAAAAAGTGGGCGCAAAGTGGGCGTGGTCAATTTTTCCTTCCGTAAAAACCTTAGTTGGACTATTACGAACATTTTAAAAAAAAAATTATCCAAATCGGTTCAGCCGTTCTCAACTGATGCAATTACCAACGAACGACATTTGATTTTTATTTATATAGATAATAATACAAAATAGAAAATATTTATAGCAATAAGATCTCCAATTTAATAATTTATATAAATAAATCAACAAATTTGACCAAATTTGAAAAGTAATTTAAAATTATTTTTTTACTTTGCAGTGGTTTTGAAGTTGGTTTTTTTTTTAAGTGAAAACTTCTTTAGGAGCGTTGAACGATTTTGGTAGATGGCAAACCATCTTTGGTTTGCGTCATCGTCATTTTGTGAGTAACTCTCGTCATCAATACAGATAGCAAAGATAACAAGATAGGAAACTTAGAAAACATAACCTCAGAAATGTTTGCATGTATTTGTGCATAAAAAATCAACCCTGATCGTCACTCTTGTTCTTAATGGGCCGCAAGCTCACAAAGAAAATACTTGGCAACTCCTGAAATTAATGCATATAATCTGTTTGTTAGTATATAAATACTTAAGTGAGCTTGCAATAAAATGTTTGCAACCAAAACTTATTATTAATTCGCTTTATATTGGTCTATGTACGCTTTTAAAGTTTGGCAATTTCTTCAGTTGTTGTTTTGTCAATATTTTTGAAAAATTTGCTTTTACTCAAACCCCCGCTATTCATGGTGATATTTAAAAATGAAACGATCTTCTTTTTCTGCTTTTTTCTGCTGGAACTTCGTTTGCAAACAAGAAAAATAATGTATGGATTGAGTGTTGAACATTTCAATCTTTAAGTTGTGATAAAGGAATATGTTGAACATTCAAATAATTACATGCATGCTCTAATTTTATTATATATCGTCAAACAAAGTTTGACAATTTTCACACTTGTTGTATTTGTCAGTGGCTTTTTATTTTCACCACTGTGGCATTTTATTTTCAGAGTTGTCAACTATCATTGTTTTATTAATAAATTTTTTTATAAATAACAGGTTTTTGAAGTGAAAACTTCTTTAGGCGCGTTGAACGATTTTGGTAGAGGGTAAATCTTTGGTTTGCGTTATCGTCATCGTCATTTTGCGAGTAACTCTCGTCATCAATACAGACAGCGAGTAGGTTTTTACATGACGCTCTTGGAACTTGACTACCAGGCGCTCAGCAAATGTAGCAAGCAACCATCAATAAGTTCCTCTGCTGACACATCGTTCTTTTCCCTCCCTCTGCTCCACTGCGAAACATTGAATGATACTGTTTTTTCAATGTATATGTAGAGCTGCTGTAGGCTAAAATAAAATAAATTTAAAATTTTTGATATTTGGTTTTAGTTTCACTGGCCGTGAAGTCCCTTTTGATGCCACCACTCATTGTACTACACAAGGTAGTGTTAGGGCTGAATGTGTTCTCTTTCTTAGTGACCATAGCTGTCAAACTCAGCCATTTTGGTATTTTGGCCAATTTTTGCTTTCTCATTGGTTTGCTTTCTCATTGTATGAAATGTCAACTTCGATTTGACTGTTTCGGTCACCGGCTCTCCTCCCTAACACTACCTTGTCTAATGTTGCCATTCCACCTATTGAGATTATACTACCAGGCAAACAGAAAACATAGTAAGCAAAATGCGGTTTATTTTCTGACGCCGATTCGTTCATCCCCTCGAACGTTGCGCAACCGCTGTGAACCTTTCCATTCTCACTGCATTGTTGTTGTAGATTTGCCATGTAATTGTTATTGTACAGTTAGCTGGAATTTTTTTAGACTTTTTTTTGTAGCTACAGTCGGCATATGACAACTGATTTATTTTAGATAAGAGTTTAAATCAATTTTTGAAATTTTGTATAAATGGCTGAAACTACTTCTTTTAACTAAATGTACTACCATATCAAAAATATATACATATAATTCATATCATTTATTAAAATTATTTCATTATTGAATTAATTTAAAAATTTATATCTTATTTATATCTTTTTATATAATAACACAATATACATGCACGCTATATATAGATTGTGTTGTGTATTTAATAATAATATACAAGAAATAGATATAGTATATAAATTACACATAATTAATTATAATAAATGTACGTAGACAGTTTCATTGGCTAGTGTTGTGTATTTAATAATAATATAAAAGAAATAGATATAGTATATAAATTACACAGAATTAATTATAATAAATGTACGTAGACAGTTTCACTGGCTAGTGTTGTAAATTGAAAATGCAAACCAACGACAAGCAAGACACGAGAAGCAATAGAATTTCGTATAGAAAAAGTGTTGCTTCTCATGTCTTACTTGTCGTTTGTTTGCGTTTTCGATTTACAACATTAGGCGGTAAGAAATGGATTGCTTGTGATAAGCAGACTGTAGTTATTCAATTACAACTGTAAATATAAATTTATTTTGCAGGTTTTTTGTGTAAGTGTTTTTATGTACATATATATAAACTCTTTTAGAAATACTTCGATAGTCATATGCCGACTGTAGCTACAAGAAAACATCTACAAAAAATTCAAGCTAACTGTACAACAACAATCACCAAGCAAATATACAACAAAAACGCAAAGAGAATGACATGATCAGCGGTTGCGCAGCGTTAGGGGAGATGAACCGAATTGCAGGCGAAAAATAAATAGCACTTTGCTTGCTATTTTTTCTCTTAGTAAGCCTACTAGTAAGATCTAAAGTGGAGGCATTAAAAGAGACTTCACGACAGTCAAACAAAATACAAATATGTAAAATTGAAATTTCATTTTATTTCAGCAGTTAGCTCTGAAGTCTCTTTTAATGCCTTCCCCCACTTGAGATCTTGCTAGCAGGCAAACAGAAAAAATAACAAGCAAAGTGCTGTATATTTTCCGCCGCCAATTCGGTTCATCCCCTCTAACGCTGCGCAACCGCTGGGATCTTATCATTCTCTTTGCGTTGTTGTTGTAGTTTTGCTTGGTAGTTATTGTTGTACAGTAAGCTTTAATTTTTTGTAGATGTTTATTTGTAGCATATGACATCGAACTATTTTAGAAAACAGTTTATACATATGAGTTAATATAATATTGGTAAAACTATTTGTTTTTAGTAAAAGTGTAGCCGTATCGGAAATATATATAGATATCTATATTTTATATAGAACTATATATATGTATATAGTTCATATATATGAACAATTTAGCTCATTGAGGAAATTTAAAGAGTATGTATATTTATATAATAACAATTACATAATAAACCTGCAAAATAAATTAATATTTTCAGTAGTTATTGGATAACTAAAGTTTGCTTATCCTAAGCATTTTATTTTTTAAACTGTTAAGCATCAATTTGTTGCATGAATTAAATATAAGTTATATACGAAAGATGTTTCTTAATTTTATAATATTCTATTTTTAATACACAACGCAATATAGATAAAGAGTACATTTATATTGTGTTAGTATTATGACATAAATAGATATAAATAAGCTTTAATTTTTTTATATTAATTCAATAATGAAATAATTTATATACATAACTTTAATTATATGTATTTTCGATACGGTAACACTTTTGCTTAAAAGAAATAGTTTCAGTAATATATAAAAACTGTAATAAATTGCTATAAGCTCGTAACAGAAATAATTCTGATTTCGTATGCCGACTGTAGCTACACAATTAGAATTCTCAACGTCTACAAAATATTTCCAGCTAATTGCGCCAACAAAAATTACCAAGGAATTCTACAAACAACGACGCTCAGAGAAGAACAGATCAAAGCGGTTGCGCAGCGTTAGGGGGGATGAACTGAATCGGTGGCAGAAAACAAACAAAACTTTGCTTGCTATGTTTTCTGTTTGCCTGGTAGCAAGATCTCAAGTGTAGGTATTAAAAGGGACTTCACGACCTGTCAAACAAAATTTCCTTCAGAGCTGTAGCTAAAATGAAATAAATTTGTACTTTGTTGACTGGTCGTGAAGTCTCTTTTAATGCCTCCACTTGAGATCTTGCTACCAGGCAAACAAAAAACATATTAATGTTACTTCTGGGATAAACACTTGGAAAAGGAATTTTATGAAGGGTGAATAATATTAAATGAGGATATATTATAATTATATATATCTATATATATAAAATAGGATGTGTGTATGTATGTAACGTATGGACTCCAAAACGGCTGGGCCGATTTTGATGAAATTTTCAGGTAATGTTTATCTTGGTACGGTGGGTAACATAGGCTATATTTGGACCCGATAGGTGGCGCTGGGGTGGACTTATATCGAAAATTTGAATTTATGGACCAATTTAACTGAAATTCAGAATGTATGTTTGTTTGATCATAAGAAAATAATTTGTGCATAAATGGACACGGTAGGTGGCGCTGGGGTGGACTTATTTCGAAAATTCGATGACGTGAAAAATATATACTTTTAATTTTATTTTATAAGGAGGGGAGTAGCGAAGCACACCGGGTTCAGCTAGTATTATATATAAGCAGAATAAGTCCGCTTCAAGCTTGCCTAAAACAAAAAACCTGTACTTCCCCGTTTTGAAGTATTTTTTGTAAAGGATTTCATCAGAAACGCTTATACAAAGTATGGATTTTTCATTGGATTTTAATTTATGATATGGCAGCACTATATTTTATGATTTTGACATTAACGATAGATCTTGTCAAAGCTACTTACCCTACCTCATTATTCTGCCATGGAACAGCTTGTTTGAAAAATGTTGGACAGAGCATAACTTCTGTATGGGTTGACCGATTTTAAAATAGTTTTTTCTTAACTATTCGACGCCTTTAATATTATTTCCAGAAATAGCAGTCCAGCGCATTGTTGATCAGTGGCTTGAGTTAAAAACTCATTTTGAGATATCACGCTTAAATGAGTCATGCCATAAAGCGAAACTCTTGGCCAAATTATTTGTAGATTCTAACTTAGCATACCTTTATTTCTTAAAGCCAGTCTTAAATGAAGTGCAAAAAATTAATAACATGTTTGAAAGAAACACAGCTGACCCTTCAAAACTGTTTACTGAAGTTAATACATTACATAATTTCTTATACAATATGATTACATATAACTGTAACAACTTCGATCCTTTAAACTCCGATCTGGAAGCTTTCCTTGTTTCAGTACCAACATTTTCATATAATTTTGAGGAATTTATAAAATCAAATATTAACAAAACAATCAATACTGAAACCCAAAAACACATACGCGAAACATGTAGGACTTTTTTAATTATTTGAATAAAACAACTGCGTCAACGTTTACAAAAAAATATCGAAACATTGAAAAACATAGATTCCTTATCTGTTAAAAATACCTTAAAAAAACCAAAACCTAATATATTTTTATACATTGACAAAGAAAAATGTAAATATACATAAATGTAGATACATGTAATATATCAAAAATAGTTGATGAAATTACAGCAATAGAATTACAATGGCAAAAAATTTAATCGTTTAAATGAACCAATTTAAATTCCACTCTTCAATTTCGGATAGAGGTACGACAATTTAAAAATGCGCTTAACGATAATCCTTTTAATGACCTGTTTAACTTCGTATTTAATTTTCTAGCTTTGCCACTAAGCAATGCTAAAGTTGAGCGAATCTTCAGCGCAATGAACATTGTAAAAACCAGTGCAGTGCAAAAACGTAAAAGACTAAAAAATGGCATGACTTCGACGTTACAAAAGATCTTTTAAATTTTTTTCAAAACCGGATGACTGTTTACGAAAATAACTATTCATCTGACGATGATGGAATTTATGCAGAAATTGTATTAAATATCGTAGAGTTAGTTAAAAATACATGATTTATATGATTAATGTAATTTTATAGCTACTACTAGCTGAACCCGGTGTGCTTCGCTACTCCCCTCGTTATAAAATAAAATTAAAAGTATTTATATATTTTTCACGCCATCGAATTTTCGAAATAAGTCCACCCAGCGCCACCTACCGTGTCCATTTATACACAAATTATTTTCTTATGGTCAAACATACATTCTGAATTTCAGTTAAATTGGTCCATAAATTCAAATTTTCGATATAAGTCCACCCCAGCGCCACCTATCGGGTCCATTTATACACAAATTATTTTCTTATGATCAAACAAACATACATTCTGAATTTCAGTTAAATTGGTCCATAAATTCAAATTTTCGATATAAGTCCACCCCAGCGCCACCTATCGGGTCCAAATATAGGCTATGTTACCCACCGTACCAAGATGAACATTACCTGAAAATTTCATCAAAATCGGCCCAGCCGTTTTGGAGTCCATACGTTACATACATACACACATCCTATTTTATATATATAGATTTGATGTTTTATTTTTTACAGTGAGTTCTGTGAGTTTTTAATAAATGAAATTTTTAATTTTTATTGATTTATTTTTGTAGGTTTTTTTAGATTTTTTTAAACTCTTGTCTAGCTTTTTTGTTTTGCTCATAAAGCTTTATTTTTGAAAAATTGTTGGCAACACTGTCAATAATAGTGAAAGGTGCTAGTGTTTCGCATAAATTTTTATTAATTGATTATTAATTTGGCGTTTTTGTACCTTTTGTATTGTAAGTAATTTATATTAATCTGATGAAAATTTATCGAACCATTCAAATTTCTGTACAAACAAAACAAGAATACATATACAGAGTGTTCAGTGTAAGAGTACGAATATTTACGGAGGTGAAAGAGCTGGTCGAGTGAAGCAAAAAATCGTATGGAAGGGGGAGGGGTCTAACTGTTTATCCAAATTAGCAAAATTTGGATAAACAGTTTTTACTTTGGCTGCACTTTAGCAATTTATTTTGCAATTTTCCATAAATAAATTTTGCTTCGGCTGCAAACTAGGAAAGAAACAAATAGTTTCAGCGGCAGCGAGCGTTCGGTTTTTAGTCGTGCTGTAATTTTGGAACATTATCGAAGCCACAGCAACAGCAAGCTATCGCATTTTGAAGTCGTCTTCTTGCTGTTGCTGTCGCTTTTTAACATTTTTTAAACAGGCTTTACAGCAGCAGCTATCGATTTTGGCATGCGGTGCTGCTGTGCTTTATGCAGAGTCGTGCTGTAGCTGTTTGCACTCGCTACGCTGCTACCATTGCTTGTAATATTTTTTAGCAGCTTCGGCAGAGAATGATGAATGTTTGTTTTCACGTTAAAAGTAAATATTTATAATGTTTATTTTCTAATTGAATTTATGTTTAACAGGATTCAAAATAAAATTCTTCTATATCTCCCGAAATTTTTTCAACCCGCACTGCACAAAATTTATAAGAAACTGCGACAAAACTTTTAACATAAGAAACATTGATCATTCTTTGCCCATGCTGCTAAAAAAGGGTACGTAGTGCTGTTCTTCGGAGATTTCAATTAAAGCCCTGCGTCGGTGCATCTATTTATTTATTTATTTATTTATTTGAACGTACACACACTGTGATTTAGGGGGTCGCTGATTTCGAATCTGAAGTCAGAATTTTAAAATTCAAGATGGTGGATAGGGCTGCCTCCCTTATTTTTTGTATTTTCATAAATTCGGGGCTGGCAAAAAAAATGGTGTATCAAAAATGGGTCGCTCAATTCGAATCCTTGGTCAGAATTTAAAAATGATAAAATTTTGGTATAATAGACTTGCTTTTACTTTTTAAAATAAAAATGAATTCGTAAAAACAAAAAATTAAGGTGGCAACCCTGTCCACCATCTTGAATTTTGAAATTCTGACTTTAGATTCGAAATCAGTGACTCCCTAACACTGATAAATAATGTTTGAATTCTTAAAAATACATATTATTAGGTGGCAGCCCTATTATTTCAAAATTTTTTAATTTTTTTGAATTTATAAAAATACAAGAAATTAAGGTGGCAACCCTATCGACCATCTTGAATTTTAAAATTCTGACTTTTGATTCGATATCAGCGACTCCCTACACTGATAAATGATGTCTAAAACTCTTAAAAATACATATTATTAGGTGGAAACCCTATTATTTCAAAATTTTATCATTTTGAAATTCTGACCATGGATTTGGATTCAGCGACCCATTTTTGGTATACCATTTTTTTTGCCAGCACCGAATTTATAAAAATACAAAAAATTAAGGTGGCAACCCTATCCACCATCTTGAATTTTAAAATTCTGACTTCAGATTCTAAATCAGCGACCCCCTAACACTTATAAATTATGTTTAAAACTTTTAAAAATACATATTAGGTGGCAGCCCTACTATAAAAAATTACATTATTTTTAAATTCTGACAACGGATTCGGATTCAGCGACCCATTTTTACCTGATGTTCGCACCAGCATCGCATTTGTAAAAATAAAAAATAGGTGGCAACCCTATTACCCATTTCTATTTTTAAAATTCTGACTTCAGATTCAAAATCAGCAACCTCCTAGCTCTGTTAAATAATGATGCGTGACCGATTTTTACCTAGTGTTCGCGGCAGCACCGTATTCGTTCTCTGATATAAATCGTCTATTGCCAGTGAACAAGCTTTCGTTGCATTGACTGCAGTGGCTCACTGACAGCGATATCTTAGAACAACAATATCAATGATCTGTTTTTTATTGCTCTATCCTGTTTTGTTCGTCTTCGCTGCAATTACACACATGATTTCTTTGCAGCAACCCATTAAAAAAACATGCGATCGCTGCTATGAGGAGCAACAAGAGAGCGCTCTTTTGCTGTTTTATTGGATCAAAAAGTGAGCACTTGTCCCTTGTGCTCCTTAACTGTTTTATAAAATCAATAGGCGAGCAATCAATGAAAAAAAAGAACATAAAGTGAGGCATGTGCTTTGTAAAAACTCGATCATTATTTTCTGTGAAAAATCGACCATTGTAGTCTAGTGGAGAGTACGCTAGACTAACAACTCAGAGGTCCCTGGTTCGACTCCGGGTTCGGGTATGGTTCTTTTCACTTTCTTTGTTCTTTCCTACATTTAAGAATTATAGAAAACTAAAAATCCACAACTAAATTGTGGAAAATGTGGAATTAAAGGACAGGGAAAACAACTAAGGGCTGAAAATGCTTGCCGAGTTTAAGGCATAACACACACTAGCCTAGATTAAAAGCAATTGAAAGTATTGTCTTTCACGTCTGTTTCGTCTACTCAATAATTCACATATGGTTCCAATCAATTCCTCTAGCTAATCTATCCCTTTCCTTTCACGTCAAAGACCAAGCCTTGTTTGTATAAGGTGCATGTTGGTTTTTCGATCTTTAAAAAAAAAAAAATATTTTAAATGTTCCTTTGCAGATCCATTTGGATCATTTATTGATCGCTCCTTTTGAGCTCCTATGGGATGTTAAAGGGAGCGCTACCCTTCCTAGGACATGCAATGTTAAAAGAGAACACAAAATACACCTAGCTTGGATCAATAAGTAGCACTCCACTGCTAATCAGGGAGCACTCCCAGATCGCTCATAGGATGATTCACTTTTCTACTGGGAAGCAAGTTAGTGCAGTGTAGTGTGAAATGAAGAAATGTTTTGAAGCCGGTTTTAAGTGCACCTACGCAGGGCTCTAATTTCAATCAACTACAGCCAGTTGGAGATATCCCACTTTACGGGAGTCCGAGGACAGGTGATGTTACCGCCACTCAGGGTCAATTAGTCTATCGCCGAATAAGCAAAGTGTTTTTATTGAACCAGACAATCAGATAAATTCGACCAAAACAGCAAGCTTTCAGGGAATGTTTACTAAGAGTATCATAACGAGAACTGACTCAAGACAAGACTACGACCTCTTATCGACAATGTTCAGGGCAGGATTAGCTATGTCGGGGCCCTTGGCAATGTAATTTTCGGGGCCCCTTTACCATTTTCTAACGCCTTCAAATAAATTGTTTCTACCACAATTTAATTATATTCATAATTAATACCCCTACGCCTTCAGGGCGTATATAAACTTTGTCACTCTGTTTATAACGCTGTTAAGGAGGCGTGGCAGGTGTAGAAAAGTGTATATATTCTTGATCACAATCACATCCTGAGTAGATTTCGCAATGTTCGTCTGTCTGTCGACAAGATTACAGCCGCATTTTAAAGCTGTCGTATTGATATATATAGTATATCCGCTTATATTCAAATAACGAAGATCAAGTTCGAGAATGAGCAAATCCGGATTAAAATTACGCCTAACTCATATACAAAGTTACTTTAATAAAACAATAAAATCTCTAAAAATTTGTTAATCGGATTTGTTAAAATCGGATGAAAACCACTCCTACCTCCCATACAAAGTGACTTTAACAAAATGGTTACATATTTTTAAGAGCAACAAAACTAATGCAATGACTTTAAATTTTACACATAAGCTTTGGTTGCAAAAGTTTAGCATATATTTGAATTTTGTTAAAATAGGGTGGAAACCACTCCCATGCAAAGTAAATTAAACAAAATGTTAAAATATCTGTAAATGCCACAAAAACTAATGTGATGACTTGAAATATTAGCTTTGGTCTCAAATATTCACCATATAATTCAAATATGTTAAAATATACTGAGTTCCTAAATGAATTAATACAATTATTGGCAATGAAAAATTTTAAAGGTAATGAAAAAATTTGCATTATCACTAAAATTTTAATAGTAATGGAAGAAATTTACATCATCATTAAAATTTCGGTACTCTTACACCGAATTTCAGCACTCTAATGTCAATATTAACTAAGAAACAGTCATTTTCGAATAGCAACACGCCCTGTTCCGAGTTCCGCCAACTTTATTCATATTGTTTTAAAAAAATCATACCCATTCGTGTAACGAATTTTTCTACCGTAGTATCAATATTATTCGAGATACAATATTGTTTTAATATTGTGTTTTCTACGCCCCTTTCTCTAAAAGCGCCCACTTTATTGACAGTAATTTTTCAAAATTCTGCCTATCCCTGTACAAAATTTTTGTTTTTCTAATATTGCCACGCTAATTTTTCCAATAACACCCACTTTTAGATGGGCACCTCCGTGTTCAAGGTCTCTTTCTGTTGACAAAAAAGTACGGCAATCGAAAGAGTGCGTTGGAGTTATCTATGTACATTAGAGTGGAACGATTTTTTTAACCTTACCGGCTTCATATATTCTTAAATACTCCTTGTCAAAACAAATTTTCTGCATACTTGGTTTTTTTATGCGACATAACTTTTCACTTTGCCCGATGGTTTTTGTATTCCACTGCTTTATTTTTTTTACTGAAATTTTTTTTTAATCTGAAATCTAAAAAATCGACTCCAATTTTTTTTTGTATGCAAGCCTCTCAATTAAGTCATAATTAACAACCTGTCATAAGTTCCTTATGATGCCATGTACGCGTTAGAAGATATTCGGGTTTAAAGTTTACCGAAATCGGTCATTCGCCAATATCTCCGCTCCTCTATGTCGGACATAAAATCTGTTCACAGCAAAATTGTAGATCAGATAATTACCTTCAAAAATACTATCAACAGTTTTAACATAAAACCCACATTTCTTACGCTATGAGACTATTTATGTGTAAATGTGCAAAGTAGAAATTTCTTACTATGAGCAGATTTTTAACTTTGATTATAAGTAGGACATTGCCAGAATTTTAATATTTGTTTGTTATTTTTTCAATTCGAACATTTACCGCCAACCAAACACATCGTCTAATAAACGTATATATTTTAAATAAGTACTGTAATCATAAAAGTAATATATGTTATAGTAAACAATTTATACTCTGCACTGTTTAGACATAAATACACCCAAAAAATATTAAGGATAAAATTACGAATAAAATCTTTGTAGAAATACAAACAGAGACTATTCGTAGAATGTAAAAATGTTTTGTATATAGTACAAACGTTTGTAGTGTTGGCCACATGAAAAAAAAAATGTAAATTCGTAACTTTGTACATTCTAGTTTTTAAAAATCTATAATGTATAAATTTGTGAACTGAACGAACATTGTTTTATAATATACAAAGCGGTGGTAGCAGCGTTTGTATATTTGTTCGTATCTTTTGTAGATGAAACGAATGCGTTTGTAAAATATACAAATTTTTCTTTGTACAATGTACAAACGGTCATTTGTATTATTCACAAAGTCGTTCGTAGGCTGAAAAGAACAAACAGCTTTGTAGAATATAATAATTGTTTTGTACATAGTACGAAGCTTTTTTTTGGGTGTAGTCTCATAGCGTGTAAACAAAGAGTAGTAAAGAGTTGTCAGTTCTGCACAGTTGCGTTTGTGCAGACCAAGGTACCTTGAGTCAGCCGAAAAATTTCAATTTTATTTTCCTTCACATCCACTTTCGCTCAATCCTCACTGATTACAAATGTCTGCACAAACGCAACTGTGCAGAACTGACAACTCTTTACTACTTTTTGGTTTAAATCGGCTTATTAACTCTGTCAAAGACTATGTTAATTTCTTTGCATTAGAAATCAGGATAAACCTGAATGGGTCAACAAAGAATCCGATGAAGAATTATTTATATCATCATTTAAAGCTATTCCACCTTCGATCCAAGAGTCGATGCTCTCAATCACTGGGATTGAGACACCAGAAGCTTTGTTGAGGATTCTTCATAATCGAATCTTGGATCGAAGATGGAACAGTTTTAAATGATGTTATATATAATTATTATTTTTTATTTAGTACCTTTAATTTAAATAATCATAAACATTTATATAGTCAGTAATACTACTTAGTGAAAATTCTGAAGATAATATAATATGTTTAAATCAATTCATTTTTTATTTCATATGTCGCGTTACTTTAGGGAGGGGGGAAGGGGTTTTGAAATGCACTACGATAAGTAACGGAGGGGAAGGGAGGAGTAAAAAAAGTGCTAAAAATCGGCAACGTAGTTTATGAACGACCTCTAGGTAGAATTAAAGGAAACTGTAATAAAAGAAAATCTAGTTTACAATATAAAAGATTTCATTGGACCACCAATTAATGTTCATAAAATTTTTAACGGTAGAAATTACTTTAAGGGGGTCCTCTGGTAATCTATGCCAAATTTTAGCCTTTTTTCAAAATATTGTGGAAAGAGAACGAGTAAAGATATTTTAGTTCCGTTTTTTGATTTGGGTAGCTTAATTTATTGAAAAAAATACAAAATTTTGAAAAAGTGAATTTATGGACCGTTCAGAAAGTTCTCGGCCTGGTAACGAGGTTCTCCGGAAAAAAGGTGGGTCCAAATTGCGCACGATTCCAAGAGTAAACATCGTCTGAAAAAAAAAAAAAATATTCAGTTACTTAGAATGAATGTTCCTATAGCCCCTACCTCGGAAATAAAAATTGAAATTTTTTTAGGGGGGGAGCCGCCACTTTGAAAATGAAAAATCGAATTTCGACCTTTTTTTTTGTAGTCTAGTGTAGAAAAAAAATAGTAAACATTATTTTTTCGGCAAGTTTGAGGTAGGGGCTATAGCGGCGTAAATTCTGCGTCGTTTCATGCCTCATATATTAAAATCGGTCAAAAACTGTTTGAGTTATCGTGCGCAAAGTTTTGAAAAACATGGTTTCGAGAAAAACGCGTTTAAAGTTTTGACTTCAATTTTGAGGCACACAAATGACATTAACACATATTTTTTAATACAATACTTACGAATATTAATCGGCAATTCCAGCCCCATAAAGTGTGCCTTCCTCCATCTCATAAAACGAGTTTTCCATGGCTTTTTGGGCTCTGCGGGCTGTGCGACCCTCTTTCGATGATGCGTACGTTTTTAGCTCTGAGCGTTGAAGTCGTTTTCCGTCGCGAGATTCAGCATACATCTCGGCTTGTGGGCCGATGACAATACCCATTGTTGACATTATTTTTAAAATACTTGTGAAGCCTTCGTTGAAAATGCAGGTTGCCAGAAAATTTGCGATTTCGACTGTGGTAGCACCACAGTGGATATGTTTCGGCGCAAAGGTCCACAAAAGCGAGTTGAACGATTCGTTACAATTTTGCGTTTCACCTCCAGTGCATCGGTTGAGTAGATCGTCGGATGATAACGCTTCGTATATGGGCTTCATTACTTGCAGAACCTTTCCATCAAGTGGGGCGTACGTGTGGTGAAATGAGGCTAATGAGCCTTCTGCTGCTGACTTTTGATAGGCGCACCAGCTGGACTCACCAGGTGGGCAATACATATGTTGTGGATTATTATCACTTGAACTTTTGTGATAATATGTTGACCATATTTCTTTTCTCATGTTTTCCACAGAGTCCTTATTACGTCGAATAGCAAGTCCATAGTAAGTAGTCAGCTCGCTTATGACTTTGTCTGTCAGTTTGCCAGTGCCTTTTCCACCGATGCCTTTGTTTTCTTTTTTGGCCTTGCGCAGCCGTGTGCCCATGCGTTTTTGCACGTGAGCGATGCACTCCTTTTTTGTGACAACGGGGTCGCCGTTATACGGATCAAGGTCTATAATGGCCTTGAAGGTTTTGCTGTCGCCATCGCCAATATATTTTTCATATTTTATGCCATATTTTTCGATCGATGAGGCAAACATTTCCTTCACGGCATCTACCTCCATCTTGCCCGCACTCCCACTGTGGTTGTTTGTGCATGTTTTCTGGTGCGATTCGTACCATTCTTCGAAGTCTGCAGAGTCATTTTTTTTCCCCACATTTTGCATGCCTGGCAAAGGCTTGATTTGACAACGGAGTCAACCACTTTTTTGGTATGTTTACCGACGAGCGTAGTGACACCAAAAAGAGACGAGAATCCCCGTTTTTTCCAGGTGCCATCCCCTGAAACGGTCAGCACTGAGGAGTCACAGTCAGGATTTTTTTCTTTCTGCTGTTCCTGCTCTTCTTTAACCGCATTCAACAGGCACTGCTTGTAAACTGCTTTAGCAGACACATGCATGTTTTTCAAGGTGCCATAGTACGCATCAAGGCACAATCCTTGGCATATGTCCATTAATCCGCAGAACATATTAATACCTTCTCTCCCTATTCCAAGCAATCTCATGGCAAATATCAACCGGCGATTTACAACAAAAGATTTACCGACCACCGGCGAAGAATTAATATACTGTGTAGCTTTACATTGGCACTGCAGACTCACTTTGAAGCCGACTCCACGCATACATGTTTTTCCAAATCGAATTTTTTGTTTACATTGGGCGCAGATAACCAGAGCAGCAAGCGTTTGGAAAAATGAAAAAAATTCCAAGAAACAGAACTGGAGGTTGTTTTCGATGATGACTTCATTGTCTTGCGTTTTCTTCAATTTTTTGGCCGATGTGCTGGCAAAGTCGGTGTCCTCTACTTGGGAGTGCTGGTTTCCACGGAAATGCCTCTTTTTTGTTCGATACGCGTACTTACGCGGCGCGTTTGGGTGGCTTTTTTTATCCATAGCAAAAAAAAAAACACAAAACGATTTTTCTTTTATTTTACAACAGCAGTTATCGCGCACGCGTAGCTTTCAGCGTTCGAAAATAAACTGAATCTCGTTCGTTTGCTTCTTTCATGTGAACACCTGGGCTCAAAATCATTTCAACCCCTAAATCAAAACATGCATGTATACATACTGCATGTATACATACTGTGTGTGTATATTTTGTAATATCAATACATATTTTGGAAGAATTCCACAGAATTTTCGACTAATGACTGCAGGCAAATAAACAACTTTGCTGATGCGTTATTTTGACGAAAACATACCTACACAAAAATGCCTGTATCTCCTAAACTATTTCGAATTTTGAAAAATCCTTTTGGGAAAATGTTTTTGAGTATCTGAGCAATAGAAATATGAAAAAAAAATCGAAAAAAATTTTTCGGATTACCAGAGGACCCCCTTAAATCATAAATACATATATATTAATAAAACTCAGTCATCACAAAATATGGAGTCATCTGAGGAAATTGAGCTATCGCCGGAAAATGTTCAAATTATTTACAGCTCCGCCCAAATTCAACCTGTTATTTCTGAATAAAGAATTGATCAACCAGAGCTTTTTGACCTTCTTACTAACTAGGGTGTTCAAATTTTGTATAGGAAATGCATTGGTAAGTTTTGTGGAGTATGTAACTAAAAATTTTGATTCAATTTCGACATTTCAGACGAAGAAATTAAATTGGATATTCATGGATTAAAATCATTACATCGAAACACGCGGAATTGTTAACTAAAGATTTTGAAACATTTAAAATTTAAACATTTAAAATTTGAAAACAATTTTAAGAACTGGCGAATTCGTTTAAGTTCAACTATCTCGTCTAGCTTATCTGAAAATGCTTTAACTGAATTGTCCAATAAAACTTTTAATTCACAAAGTATGACTGACATTCCTGATAACAAAGAAATCAAGCTAGAAGATATACTACAACAAACCAGTAATGGAAAATCTATATTAGAAAAATGTCAAAATGGTATTGAGTTGAGCGATGGACGCAGAACCATTCTTTTGGATACCATCATAAATCATTTGATTCCGAATAAAATTAAAATGAGCACGAACTTGGCAGTGAGTCTTTTTCCCAAAAAGATAAAAGTACTTAACATTATTTTTGTTATTCTAATTTCAAAAATAAAATATTTGTTTTGTTTTTTCTAGACATTTCTAGACTTCCTTAAAGAAATCGGCAAAGCTGCAAAAGGGAGAATATAGAGTAAGTTCGGCATATATGGCCCATGTGTGTAATATGGCCCATAGCAATATTTCCTAACTGAGAAAAGCTAGACACGCCACTGTCTACTCAATTCAGACATGAACGAACTGGTCATCGCTCATTGTAATGTGGTGAGTCAGTCGAAACAGATGTGTACAGGACAGCACTTGATAATTTTTTGGCGTTGTCGTTGGAATTTTTTGGTAAGTTTAATTACGCGTTTTTTAATTAAATTTTTGTGTGAATATTCTTGGGTTTGTGCAAATTATATAGTGCTAAATGTTTTGTTTGCTTATGTAAAATCGAATCTGGAAAATAGTTAATAAAGTTTGCGAAAATTAAAAGCATAGGAGAAAAAAACAGTGTTGATAATATGACCCATCATAAATGCTGATAATATGGACTAGTGGACCATATTTGACAAATGTTTCTAGTTAATATTTCATTTCTATTTTCTTTTTTAGCTACAAGGATATAAATGGCTCCGAACTCTAAGCAAGTCCAAAAGCAACGACAGACATGGCGCAAAGAAGATATGGCGCATGCAATTACGTCCGTCAAAGAAAAGCGAATGGGGTTCTTAAGGGCATCCAAACAGTGCAATGTACCTAAAACCACATTACGACGTTTGGTGGCAGAGAAGGGAAGGCCGTTAGAAGAAGTAGTAGCAGCCAAATTAGGCAGAAACCGATTTTCCCACCACAGCTCGAAGAATCGCTTGTTGACTATGTATTGCTTATGGAAGCGAAATTGTTTGGTCTAACAAGAAATGATATAAGATCATTAGCAGTTCAATTAGCTTTGAAGAACAATATTCCAAACCTGTTTTCAGTAGCAAAGGGAACTGCAGGAAGAGATTGGTTGCGTTTATTTCTAAGACGTCATCCATCTCTGTCCTTCCGTCAGCCGACCGAAACATTTATAGCTCGTGCAAGAGGATTTTCAAAAGAAAACGCCACCGTTTTCTTTGACTTGTTGGAAAAAGAAATGGCTACGTACAACTTTTCTCCAAATAACATTTACAATGTAGACGAAACAGGAATTTCTGTTGTGCCCGCAAAAATGCCACAGGTATTGTCTCTGAAAGGTCGGAAGCAGATAGGAGCACTTACTTCAGCAGAAAGGGGATCTTTGATTACTGCTGTTTTGTGTATGAGCGCAGGCGGGTCATTTGTACCACCTATGTTTATTTTCCCTAGGAAGAGGGAAAATCCTCTTCTAATGAAAGGTGCACCGCCAGGATCAAATCACGCAAATCATCCTTCCGGATGGATTCAAACGCATTTATTTACTAAAAATGGTTCGAGCACTTTCTTGCAACAGTTAAACCTTCTGCATCGTCTCCTGTATTGCTCATATTGGACGAGCATGCAAGCCATACGAGAAACATTGAAATCATTGACTTGGCTAGATGGAATCATTGACTTGGTTCGCATCCTTTCGATTCCTCCACACTCTAGCCATAAGATTCAACCTCTGGATAAATATTTGATGGGACCCTTGAAAAAATATTTGACTGAGGAAATAAGATGTTGGGTCATAAATAATGGAAAAGCATTAACACATTTTGATATAATTCAACTGTTCGGTCAAGCTTATATGAAAGCTCAAACTGGTGAAATTGCTGTCAAAGGATTTTCGTCAACTGGAATATGTCCTTTTAATAGGCAAATCTTTAGCGATCACGATTTTCTCGCAGAGGACGAAGTTGATGCAACAGTTGAGAATGTGCAAAATGTAGATCCTTTACAACTACCAACCGCTTTACCTGAAATGGTGCAATTAGAACAAATTCCCGATGAAACACCTTCCACTTCCACTAGCATTCGGTCAACTTCTTACATAATGCCTCAAGAAATTTCTCCTATTCCGGTCCGAGTTAAAAAAAATTCAAATCGAGGGCGAATACCAGGAAAGGCACAACTGATATCATCATCACCGCATAAAAAGAATCTAGAGGAATGTATTAAAAAAAACAATGACAAACAATTTAAGAATCAAAGCACACGCGGAAAACGAATCGGGGAAAAAACATTTTGAAATAGAAGGTAGATATGAATTATATTTGTAGTTAGGTTTGAAAAAGGTTTTCCTTAAATTTTACTTTTCAGAAGAAAAATCATCGTACAGCAGAGTCTTCACCAGACTTTGAAGACAATTTTACAGCAGATGATTCATCAGATGCAAGTCCTGATAGGACTAATATGGAAGATGCCAAATGCATATATTGCTCAAGTCTTTTTTCCGAAGATAAAGGTGGAGAAACATGGTTGCAGTGCGTTTTATGCGCAATGTGGGCACATGAACTGTGCAGTGGCAACGAAAAAGAATATTTTATTTGTGAATTTTGTGTAAAAGTTGTGTTTAATATGGACCACCCTAGTCCATATTCAACACACGGTGGGCTATATTAGTCGCACATTTTTGAAAAGTGATATTTTGAAGTTCCTTTAATTTTTCCATAATATCTTTTTGTTGTGTTTTTTGTAACGTAATTCTTTTATGGAGACTTAATATAAAATGAAATTAAAACAATATTAAAAAAAAATTATGTTTTCAAATTAAACTGGCTGTTTTATTTCAAA
The DNA here is from genome assembly GCA_963920525.1 of Dichetophora obliterata. Lineage (NCBI taxonomy): Eukaryota > Metazoa > Arthropoda > Insecta > Diptera > Sciomyzidae > Dichetophora > Dichetophora obliterata. Next base: position 10,823,515 of record OY986440.1, read on the forward strand.
AAAATTAAGGGTAGGCCATATTTACCGAACTTACTCTACTCAAAATATTTTAACCAGCTGCGTTCCTTAAAAACTGAGGTCTTTTGGAAAAGAGGACTTACACTGACACAAAATAAGAAACGTTTGATCGATTTCTACATCCTCACTCAAATTTACCTGGTAACTGGATGTAGGGTATAAAAGACATGCCATTTAAATTTTGTTTTTTATTAGAAGAACATAACATAGAAGAACACTTGGAGGCAATAAAAAAGGACAATAGCAGCTGGCCGGAAATAGAAACCCACGAAGATTGCGGAATTATCATCGACTTTAGACATTTTTAATAGCTTTAAACATTAGGGGTAGTCACGGGTTGATGCGAAACGCATTTGCGACGATGCGAAAATGCAAATTTGCGAACTTTCGCATCGTTCCAACAACAAACACATTAGAAGCAATTTTGCAACTCTTCTTGAATTACGCACTGCCCAAACCTATTGCGAGAACGCACAAGCAGTGATGCTGAACAGCTGATTCATGTTTGAGTCATTCTCAAACATAGTTGCCACCTGCGTAAAATTTTAAAAAGGTTAAGTTTGTACGTTGATTCTAAAAACTTTTTGTGATTTTGAAATGAGTTGGCAATATATTTACTGTTCATTCGACAAATAACTTTTATTGCATAATAAGTTGTAATATTGATGTTCACGCGTTAGTGCGCAAAATATCTTGCATTTTCACACTCTTGCAATTCGCAACAACCCGTGAATACCCCTATTATAAATGCCCGCTTGGATTTTAACTGGTAAAAATATGATGTTTATAAACAAATTTTTTTTTCTATTGATTTAGTACTTTTTATAACAGATTGATTGCGACTTCAAAGTTTTGCACCCAAATTCGCCCAGCCTCATTCAATCTTTTACAAATTTCTCTGAAAAGATATTTCAAATAATTGAACAGAAAATAAAGGACAACAGCAGTCTTTTTTTTTCTTAAAGAGTGGAAACAAATACAAAATCCAATTTTTATTAATTTGCATTTCAATTTAAAAATTTTTTCAATAATTTTTTTTTTGTCATGTATCAGATGGGCGATATGCCACGATTTTTTATTTATAACATGCAGTCCTTGTTCCAACATCCAAGATTGTCAAAGTTGAAAAAGGAAAAAAGTGCACATTCAGCACTCTATCAAAGACTCTCAAAACTCTTTCATGATAGTCGGCAGAACAGTGCAAGAAGCAGAAGCCGAGCTCCGACAGAAAATACAAAAGAAGGTATCGATTCAACCTCTAATTATGCTTACTGGTAGCCTGTTAAACCCAGAAAACATTGTGCTGTACTTTGATGGAGTTAAATTTAAATTTTTTTCCATTTTTACAACTGTAGATATTTGCTTCAAAATTTATTTACATACTATTCAACTTAGAATATCCAGTAGAATCAAAATTAATTTGGAGTTTTTTACAAAAATTTTACTATTTTTTTACAAAAATTTAAGCATAAAAAGCGAAACAATTCCTTTAAGCTTCCTTTGCTCACAACATGAACAATAAGTATAAATCACACATAAATATGTTTTTCATATATAATTATTTTTTACTAAAGTTTTTTCCTAAATGACCTCTATATTTATTATGTTGACTTTATATGATTTAAATACAAATTCTAAATGTTTGATAGTTTAAATCATACTTGATTTTTAAATACAAATTCTAGTTGTTTGATAGTTTAAAATCGTTTATTGAGCTTAAGGTCAAAGTTAGAACAATTAATTGTTCTAACGAATCTTTCCAAAGAAACAACGTTAGAACAATTAATTGTTCTAAGTTTGACCTTAAGCTCAATAAACGATTTTAAACTATCAAACAACTAGAATTTGTATTTAAAAATCAAGTATGATTTAAACTATCAAACATTTAGAATTTGTATTTAAATCATATAAAGTCAACATTATTTTTATACTTAATTATTCCTTTATTTTTATTTCTGTTTTGTACACTTAATTTTTGTGCTTAAGTTAACTTGAAAAAAAGAACATGAATTTTTATAACTCTTTGATTCTTTTCTTCATACAATGTTAAAATAAATGATAAAATTAAAAATGTAAATTATCACATTTTATTTCGAGAAGGAGTAAATGTGGAATCTTGAAAAAGTAAGTTTCAAATAATGAAAAGGTTATTTTTCATAATATATCACTTTATTTTCAGGATCTTATGATCGTATTCACAGTTTTTCGCATGTTATTTTGAACTTTCGATAGTAAAATAATCAAAAATTCAAATGAGCATGTTAAAATTTAAAGTAGGTGAATACCAGCAATTTTAGGATTTCACTTAAACATTCACTTAAACATGAATAAAACAACTGCGTCAACGTTTACAAAAAAATATCGAAACATTGAAAAACATAGATTCCTTATCTGTTAAAAATACCTTAAAAAAACCAAAACCTAATATATTTTTATACATTGACAAAGAAAAATGTAAATATACATAAATGTAGATACATGTAATATATCAAAAATAGTTGATGAAATTACAGCAATAGAATTACAATGGCAAAAAATTTAATCGTTTAAATGAACCAATTTAAATTCCACTCTTCAATTTCGGATAGAGGTACGACAATTTAAAAATGCGCTTAACGATAATCCTTTTAATGACCTGTTTAACTTCGTATTTAATTTTCTAGCTTTGCCACTAAGCAATGCTAAAGTTGAGCGAATCTTCAGCGCAATGAACATTGTAAAAACCAGTGCAGTGCAAAAACGTAAAAGACTAAAAAATGGCATGACTTCGACGTTACAAAAGATCTTTTAAATTTTTTTCAAAACCGGATGACTGTTTACGAAAATAACTATTCATCTGACGATGATGGAATTTATGCAGAAATTGTATTAAATATCGTAGAGTTAGTTAAAAATACATGATTTATATGATTAATGTAATTTTATAGCTACTACTAGCTGAACCCGGTGTGCTTCGCTACTCCCCTCGTTATAAAATAAAATTAAAAGTATTTATATATTTTTCACGCCATCGAATTTTCGAAATAAGTCCACCCAGCGCCACCTACCGTGTCCATTTATACACAAATTATTTTCTTATGGTCAAACATACATTCTGAATTTCAGTTAAATTGGTCCATAAATTCAAATTTTCGATATAAGTCCACCCCAGCGCCACCTATCGGGTCCATTTATACACAAATTATTTTCTTATGATCAAACAAACATACATTCTGAATTTCAGTTAAATTGGTCCATAAATTCAAATTTTCGATATAAGTCCACCCCAGCGCCACCTATCGGGTCCAAATATAGGCTATGTTACCCACCGTACCAAGATGAACATTACCTGAAAATTTCATCAAAATCGGCCCAGCCGTTTTGGAGTCCATACGTTACATACATACACACATCCTATTTTATATATATAGATTTGATGTTTTATTTTTTACAGTGAGTTCTGTGAGTTTTTAATAAATGAAATTTTTAATTTTTATTGATTTATTTTTGTAGGTTTTTTTAGCTTTTTTTAAACTCTTGTCTAGCTTTTTTGTTTTGCTCATAAAGCTTTATTTTTGAAAAATTGTTGGCAACACTGTCAATAATAGTGAAAGGTGCTAGTGTTTCGCATAAATTTTTATTAATTGATTATTAATTTGGCGTTTTTGTACCTTTTGTATTGTAAGTAATTTATATTAATCTGATGAAAATTTATCGAACCATTCAAATTTCTGTACAAACAAAACAAGAATACATATACAGAGTGTTCAGTGTAAGAGTACGAATATTTACGGAGGTGAAAGAGCTGGTCGAGTGAAGCAAAAAATCGTATGGAAGGGGGAGGGGTCTAACTGTTTATCCAAATTAGCAAAATTTGGATAAACAGTTTTTACTTTGGCTGCACTTTAGCAATTTATTTTGCAATTTTCCATAAATAAATTTTGCTTCGGCTGCAAACTAGGAAAGAAACAAATAGTTTCAGCGGCAGCGAGCGTTCGGTTTTTAGTCGTGCTGTAATTTTGGAACATTATCGAAGCCACAGCAACAGCAAGCTATCGCATTTTGAAGTCGTCTTCTTGCTGTTGCTGTCGCTTTTTAACATTTTTTAAACAGGCTTTACAGCAGCAGCTATCGATTTTGGCATGCGGTGCTGCTGTGCTTTATGCAGAGTCGTGCTGTAGCTATTTGCACTCGCTACGCTGCTACCATTGCTTGTAATATTTTTTAGCAGCTTCGGCAGAGAATGATGAATGTTTGTTTTCACGTTAAAAGTAAATATTTATAATGTTTATTTTCTAATTGAATTTATGTTTAACAGGATTCAAAATAAAATTCTTCTATATCTCCCGAAATTTTTTCAACCCGCACTGCACAAAATTTATAAGAAACTGCGACAAAACTTTTAACATAAGAAACATTGATCATTCTTTGCCCATGCTGCTAAAAAAGGGTACGTAGTGCTGTTCTTCGGAGATTTCAATTAAAGCCCTGCGTCGGTGCATCTATTTATTTATTTATTTATTTATTTGAACGTACACACACTGTGATTTAGGGGGTCGCTGATTTCGAATCTGAAGTCAGAATTTTAAAATTCAAGATGGTGGATAGGGCTGCCTCCCTTATTTTTTGTATTTTCATAAATTCGGGGCTGGCAAAAAAAATGGTGTATCAAAAATGGGTCGCTCAATTCGAATCCTTGGTCAGAATTTAAAAATGATAAAATTTTGGTATAATAGACTTGCTTTTACTTTTTAAAATAAAAATGAATTCGTAAAAACAAAAAATTAAGGTGGCAACCCTGTCCACCATCTTGAATTTTGAAATTCTGACTTTAGATTCGAAATCAGTGACTCCCTAACACTGATAAATAATGTTTGAATTCTTAAAAATACATATTATTAGGTGGCAGCCCTATTATTTCAAAATTTTTTAATTTTTTTGAATTTATAAAAATACAAGAAATTAAGGTGGCAACCCTATCGACCATCTTGAATTTTAAAATTCTGACTTTTGATTCGATATCAGCGACTCCCTACACTGATAAATGATGTCTAAAACTCTTAAAAATACATATTATTAGGTGGAAACCCTATTATTTCAAAATTTTATCATTTTGAAATTCTGACCATGGATTTGGATTCAGCGACCCATTTTTGGTATACCATTTTTTTTGCCAGCACCGAATTTATAAAAATACAAAAAATTAAGGTGGCAACCCTATCCACCATCTTGAATTTTAAAATTCTGACTTCAGATTCTAAATCAGCGACCCCCTAACACTTATAAATTATGTTTAAAACTTTTAAAAATACATATTAGGTGGCAGCCCTACTATAAAAAATTACATTATTTTTAAATTCTGACAACGGATTCGGATTCAGCGACCCATTTTTACCTGATGTTCGCACCAGCATCGCATTTGTAAAAATAAAAAATAGGTGGCAACCCTATTACCCATTTCTATTTTTAAAATTCTGACTTCAGATTCAAAATCAGCAACCTCCTAGCTCTGTTAAATAATGATGCGTGACCGATTTTTACCTAGTGTTCGCGGCAGCACCGTATTCGTTCTCTGATATAAATCGTCTATTGCCAGTGAACAAGCTTTCGTTGCATTGACTGCAGTGGCTCACTGACAGCGATATCTTAGAACAACAATATCAATGATCTGTTTTTTATTGCTCTATCCTGTTTTGTTCGTCTTCGCTGCAATTACACACATGATTTCTTTGCAGCAACCCATTAAAAAAACATGCGATCGCTGCTATGAGGAGCAACAAGAGAGCGCTCTTTTGCTGTTTTATTGGATCAAAAAGTGAGCACTTGTCCCTTGTGCTCCTTAACTGTTTTATAAAATCAATAGGCGAGCAATCAATGAAAAAAAAGAACATAAAGTGAGGCATGTGCTTTGTAAAAACTCGATCATTATTTTCTGTGAAAAATCGACCATTGTAGTCTAGTGGAGAGTACGCTAGACTAACAACTCAGAGGTCCCTGGTTCGACTCCGGGTTCGGGTATGGTTCTTTTCACTTTCTTTGTTCTTTCCTACATTTAAGAATTATAGAAAACTAAAAATCCACAACTAAATTGTGGAAAATGTGGAATTAAAGGACAGGGAAAACAACTAAGGGCTGAAAATGCTTGCCGAGTTTAAGGCATAACACACACTAGCCTAGATTAAAAGCAATTGAAAGTATTGTCTTTCACGTCTGTTTCGTCTACTCAATAATTCACATATGGTTCCAATCAATTCCTCTAGCTAATCTATCCCTTTCCTTTCACGTCAAAGACCAAGCCTTGTTTGTATAAGGTGCATGTTGGTTTTTCGATCTTTAAAAAAAAAAAAATATTTTAAATGTTCCTTTGCAGATCCATTTGGATCATTTATTGATCGCTCCTTTTGAGCTCCTATGGGATGTTAAAGGGAGCGCTACCCTTCCTAGGACATGCAATGTTAAAAGAGAACACAAAATACACCTAGCTTGGATCAATAAGTAGCACTCCACTGCTAATCAGGGAGCACTCCCAGATCGCTCATAGGATGATTCACTTTTCTACTGGGAAGCAAGTTAGTGCAGTGTAGTGTGAAATGAAGAAATGTTTTGAAGCCGGTTTTAAGTGCACCTACGCAGGGCTCTAATTTCAATCAACTACAGCCAGTTGGAGATATCCCACTTTACGGGAGTCCGAGGACAGGTGATGTTACCGCCACTCAGGGTCAATTAGTCTATCGCCGAATAAGCAAAGTGTTTGTATTGAACCAGACAATCAGATAAATTCGACCAAAACAGCAAGCTTTCAGGGAATGTTTACTAAGAGTATCATAACGAGAACTGACTCAAGACAAGACTACGACCTCTTATCGACAATGTTCAGGGCAGGATTAGCTATGTCGGGGCCCTTGGCAATGTAATTTTCGGGGCCCCTTTACCATTTTCTAACGCCTTCAAATAAATTGTTTCTACCACAATTTAATTATATTCATAATTAATACCCCTACGCCTTCAGGGCGTATATAAACTTTGTCACTCTGTTTATAACGCTGTTAAGGAGGCGTGGCAGGTGTAGAAAAGTGTATATATTCTTGATCACAATCACATCCTGAGTAGATTTCGCAATGTTCGTCTGTCTGTCGACAAGATTACAGCCGCATTTTAAAGCTGTCGTATTGATATATATAGTATATCCGCTTATATTCAAATAACGAAGATCAAGTTCGAGAATGAGCAAATCCGGATTAAAATTACGCCTAACTCACATACAAAGTTACTTTAATAAAACAATAAAATCTCTAAAAATTTGTTAATCGGATTTGTTAAAATCGGATGAAAACCACTCCTACCTCCCATACAAAGTGACTTTAACAAAATGGTTACATATTTTTAAGAGCAACAAAACTAATGCAATGACTTTAAATTTTACACATAAGCTTTGGTTGCAAAAGTTTAGCATATATTTGAATTTTGTTAAAATAGGGTGGAAACCACTCCCATGCAAAGTAAATTAAACAAAATGTTAAAATATCTGTAAATGCCACAAAAACTAATGTGATGACTTGAAATATTAGCTTTGGTCTCAAATATTCACCATATAATTCAAATATGTAAAAATATACTGAGTTCCTAAATGAATTAATACAATTATTGGCAATGAAAAATTTTAAAGGTAATGAAAAAATTTGCATTATCACTAAAATTTTAATAGTAATGGAAGAAATTTACATCATCATTAAAATTTCGGTACTCTTACACCGAATTTCAGCACTCTAATGTCAATATTAACTAAGAAACAGTCATTTTCGAATAGCAACACGCCCTGTTCCGAGTTCCGCCAACTTTATTCATATTGTTTTAAAAAAATCATACCCATTCGTGTAACGAATTTTTCTACCGTAGTATCAATATTATTCGAGATACAATATTGTTTTAATATTGTGTTTTCTACGCCCCTTTCTCTAAAAGCGCCCACTTTATTGACAGTAATTTTTCAAAATTCTGCCTATCCCTGTACAAAATTTTTGTTTTTCTAATATTGCCACGCTAATTTTTCCAATAACACCCACTTTTAGATGGGCACCTCCGTGTTCAAGGTCTCTTTCTGTTGACAAAAAAGTACGGCAATCGAAAGAGTGCGTTGGAGTTATCTATGTACATTAGAGTGGAACGATTTTTTTAACCTTACCGGCTTCATATATTCTTAAATACTCCTTGTCAAAACAAATTTTCTGCATACTTGGTTTTTTTATGCGACATAACTTTTCACTTTGCCCGATGGTTTTTGTATTCCACTGCTTTATTTTTTTTACTGAAATTTTTTTTTAATCTGAAATCTAAAAAATCGACTCCAATTTTTTTTTGTATGCAAGCCTCTCAATTAAGTCATAATTAACAACCTGTCATAAGTTCCTTATGATGCCATGTACGCGTTAGAAGATATTCGGGTTTAAAGTTTACCGAAATCGGTCATTCGCCAATATCTCCGCTCCTCTATGTCGGACATAAAATCTGTTCACAGCAAAATTGTAGATCAGATAATTACCTTCAAAAATACTATCAACAGTTTTAACATAAAACCCACATTTCTTACGCTATGAGACTATTTATGTGTAAATGTGCAAAGTAGAAATTTCTTACTATGAGCAGATTTTTAACTTTGATTATAAGTAGGACATTGCCAGAATTTTAATATTTGTTTGTTATTTTTTCAATTCGAACATTTACCGCCAACCAAACACATCGTCTAATAAACGTATATATTTTAAATAAGTACTGTAATCATAAAAGTAATATATGTTATAGTAAACAATTTATACTCTGCACTGTTTAGACATAAATACACCCAAAAAATATTAAGGATAAAATTACGAATAAAATCTTTGTAGAAATACAAACAGAGACTATTCGTAGAATGTAAAAATGTTTTGTATATAGTACAAACGTTTGTAGTGTTGGCCACATGAAAAAAAAAATGTAAATTCGTAACTTTGTACATTCTAGTTTTTAAAAATCTATAATGTATAAATTTGTGAACTGAACGAACATTGTTTTATAATATACAAAGCGGTGGTAGCAGCGTTTGTATATTTGTTCGTATCTTTTGTAGATGAAACGAATGCGTTTGTAAAATATACAAATTTTTCTTTGTACAATGTACAAACGGTCATTTGTATTATTCACAAAGTCGTTCGTAGGCTGAAAAGAACAAACAGCTTTGTAGAATATAATAATTGTTTTGTACATAGTACGAAGCTTTTTTTTGGGTGTAGTCTCATAGCGTGTAAACAAAGAGTAGTAAAGAGTTGTCAGTTCTGCACAGTTGCGTTTGTGCAGACCAAGGTACCTTGAGTCAGCCGAAAAATTTCAATTTTATTTTCCTTCACATCCACTTTCGCTCAATCCTCACTGATTACAAATGTCTGCACAAACGCAACTGTGCAGAACTGACAACTCTTTACTACTTTTTGGTTTAAATCGGCTTATTAACTCTGTCAAAGACTATGTTAATTTCTTTGCATTAGAAATCAGGATAAACCTGAATGGGTCAACAAAGAATCCGATGAAGAATTATTTATATCATCATTTAAAGCTATTCCACCTTCGATCCAAGAGTCGATGCTCTCAATCACTGGGATTGAGACACCAGAAGCTTTGTTGAGGATTCTTCATAATCGAATCTTGGATCGAAGATGGAACAGTTTTAAATGATGTTATATATAATTATTATTTTTTATTTAGTACCTTTAATTTAAATAATCATAAACATTTATATAGTCAGTAATACTACTTAGTGAAAATTCTGAAGATAATATAATATGTTTAAATCAATTCATTTTTTATTTCATATGTCGCGTTACTTTAGGGAGGGGGGAAGGGGTTTTGAAATGCACTACGATAAGTAACGGAGGGGAAGGGAGGAGTAAAAAAAGTGCTAAAAATCGGCAACGTAGTTTATGAACGACCTCTAGGTAGAATTAAAGGAAACTGTAATAAAAGAAAATCTAGTTTACAATATAAAAGATTTCATTGGACCACCAATTAATGTTCATAAAATTTTTAACGGTAGAAATTACTTTAAGGGGGTCCTCTGGTAATCTATGCCAAATTTTAGCCTTTTTTCAAAATATTGTGGAAAGAGAACGAGTAAAGATATTTTAGTTCCGTTTTTTGATTTGGGTAGCTTAATTTATTGAAAAAAATACAAAATTTTGAAAAAGTGAATTTATGGACCGTTCAGAAAGTTCTCGGCCTGGTAACGAGGTTCTCCGGAAAAAAGGTGGGTCCAAATTGCGCACGATTCCAAGAGTAAACATCGTCTGAAAAAAAAAAAAAAATATTCAGTTACTTAGAATGAATGTTCCTATAGCCCCTACCTCGGAAACAAAAATTGAAATTTTTTTAGGGGGGGAGCCGCCACTTTGAAAATGAAAAATCGAATTCCGACCTTTTTTTTTGTAGTCTAGTGTAGAAAAAAAATAGTAAACATTATTTTTTCGGCAAGTTTGAGGTAGGGGCTATAGCGGCGTAAATTCTGCGTCGTTTCATGCCTCATATATTAAAATCGGTCAAAAACTGTTTGAGTTATCGTGCGCAAAGTTTTGAAAAACATGGTTTCGAGAAAAACGCGTTTAAAGTTTTGACTTCAATTTTGAGGCACACAAATGACATTAACACATATTTTTTAATACAATACTTACGAATATTAATCGGCAATTCCAGCCCCATAAAGTGTGCCTTCCTCCATCTCATAAAACGAGTTTTCCATGGCTTTTTGGGCTCTGCGGGCTGTGCGACCCTCTTTCGATGATGCGTACGTTTTTAGCTCTGAGCGTTGAAGTCGTTTTCCGTCGCGAGATTCAGCATACATCTCGGCTTGTGGGCCGATGACAATACCCATTGTTGACATTATTTTTAAAATACTTGTGAAGCCTTCGTTGAAAATGCAGGTTGCCAGAAAATTTGCGATTTCGACTGTGGTAGCACCACAGTGGATATGTTTCGGCGCAAAGGTCCACAAAAGCGAGTTGAACGATTCGTTACAATTTTGCGTTTCACCTCCAGTGCATCGGTTGAGTAGATCGTCGGATGATAACGCTTCGTATATGGGCTTCATTACTTGCAGAACCTTTCCATCAAGTGGGGCGTACGTGTGGTGAAATGAGGCTAATGAGCCTTCTGCTGCTGACTTTTGATAGGCGCACCAGCTGGACTCACCAGGTGGGCAATACATATGTTGTGGATTACTATCACTTGAACTTTTGTGATAATATGTTGACCATATTTCTTTTCTCATGTTTTCCACAGAGTCCTTATTACGTCGAATAGCAAGTCCATAGTAAGTAGTCAGCTCGCTTATGACTTTGTCTGTCAGTTTGCCAGTGCCTTTTCCACCGATGCCTTTGTTTTCTTTTTTGGCCTTGCGCAGCCGTGTGCCCATGCGTTTTTGCACGTGAGCGATGCACTCCTTTTTTGTGACAACGGGGTCGCCGTTATACGGATCAAGGTCTATAATGGCCTTGAAGGTTTTGCTGTCGCCATCGCCAATATATTTTTCATATTTTATGCCATATTTTTCGATCGATGAGGCAAACATTTCCTTCACGGCATCTACCTCCATCTTGCCCGCACTCCCACTGTGGTTGTTTGTGCATGTTTTCTGGTGCGATTCGTACCATTCTTCGAAGTCTGCAGAGTCATTTTTTTTCCCCACATTTTGCATGCCTGGCAAAGGCTTGATTTGACAACGGAGTCAACCACTTTTTTGGTATGTTTACCGACGAGCGTAGTGACACCAAAAAGAGACGAGAATCCCCGTTTTTTCCAGGTGCCATCCCCTGAAACGGTCAGCACTGAGGAGTCACAGTCAGGATTTTTTTCTTTCTGCTGTTCCTGCTCTTCTTTAACCGCATTCAACAGGCACTGCTTGTAAACTGCTTTAGCAGACACATGCATGTTTTTCAAGGTGCCATAGTACGCATCAAGGCACAATCCTTGGCATATGTCCATTAATCCGCAGAACATATTAATACCTTCTCTCCCTATTCCAAGCAATCTCATGGCAAATATCAACCGGCGATTTACAACAAAAGATTTACCGACCACCGGCGAAGAATTAATATACTGTGTAGCTTTACATTGGCACTGCAGACTCACTTTGAAGCCGACTCCACGCATACATGTTTTTCCAAATCGAATTTTTTGTTTACATTGGGCGCAGATAACCAGAGCAGCAAGCGTTTGGAAAAATGAAAAAAATTCCAAGAAACAGAACTGGAGGTTGTTTTCGATGATGACTTCATTGTCTTGCGTTTTCTTCAATTTTTTGGCCGATGTGCTGGCAAAGTCGGTGTCCTCTACTTGGGAGTGCTGGTTTCCACGGAAATGCCTCTTTTTTGTTCGATACGCGTACTTACGCGGCGCGTTTGGGTGGCTTTTTTTATCCATAGCAAAAAAAAAACACAAAACGATTTTTCTTTTATTTTACAACAGCAGTTATCGCGCACGCGTAGCTTTCAGCGTTCGAAAATAAACTGAATCTCGTTCGTTTGCTTCTTTCATGTGAACACCTGGGCTCAAAATCATTTCAACCCCTAAATCAAAACATGCATGTATACATACTGCATGTATACATACTGTGTTCGTATATTTTGTAATATCAATACATATTTTGGAAGAATTCCACAGAATTTTCGACTAATGACTGCAGGCAAATAAACAACTTTGCTGATGCGTTATTTTGACGAAAACATACCTACACAAAAATGCCTGTATCTCCTAAACTATTTCGAATTTTGAAAAATCCTTTTGGGAAAATGTTTTTGAGTATCTGAGCAATAGAAATATGAAAAAAAAATCGAAAAAAATTTTTCGGATTACCAGAGGACCCCCTTAAATCATAAATACATATATATTAATAAAACTCAGTCATCACAAAATATGGAGTCATCTGAGGAAATTGAGCTATCGCCGGAAAATGTTCAAATTATTTACAGCTCCGCCCAAATTCAACCTGTTATTTCTGAATAAAGAATTGATCAACCAGAGCTTTTTGACCTTCTTACTAACTAGGGTGTTCAAATTTTGTATAGGAAATGCATTGGTAAGTTTTGTGGAGTATGTAACTAAAAATTTTGATTCAATTTCGACATTTCAGACGAAGAAATTAAATTGGATATTCATGGATTAAAATCATTACATCGAAACACGCGGAATTGTTAACTAAAGATTTTGAAACATTTAAAATTTAAACATTTAAAATTTGAAAACAATTTTAAGAACTGGCGAATTCGTTTAAGTTCAACTATCTCGTCTAGCTTATCTGAAAATGCTTTAACTGAATTGTCCAATAAAACTTTTAATTCACAAAGTATGACTGACATTCCTGATAACAAAGAAATCAAGCTAGAAGATATACTACAACAAACCAGTAATGGAAAATCTATATTAGAAAAATGTCAAAATGGTATTGAGTTGAGCGATGGACGCAGAACCATTCTTTTGGATACCATCATAAATCATTTGATTCCGAATAAAATTAAAATGAGCACGAACTTGGCAGTGAGTCTTTTTCCCAAAAAGATAAAAGTACTTAACATTATTTTTGTTATTCTAATTTCAAAAATAAAATATTTGTTTTGTTTTTTCTAGACATTTCTAGACTTCCTTAAAGAAATCGGCAAAGCTGCAAAAGGGAGAATATAGAGTAAGTTCGGCATATATGGCCCATGTGTGTAATATGGCCCATAGCAATATTTCCTAACTGAGAAAAGCTAGACACGCCACTGTCTACTCAATTCAGACATGAACGAACTGGTCATCGCTCATTGTAATGTGGTGAGTCAGTCGAAACAGATGTGTACAGGACAGCACTTGATAATTTTTTGGCGTTGTCGTTGGAATTTTTTGGTAAGTTTAATTACGCGTTTTTTAATTAAATTTTTTTGTGAATATTCTTGGGTTTGTGCAAATTATATAGTGCTAAATGTTTTGTTTGCTTATGTAAAATCGAATCTGGAAAATAGTTAATAAAGTTTGCGAAAATTAAAAGCATAGGAGAAAAAAACAGTGTTGATAATATGACCCATCATAAATGCTGATAATATGGACTAGTGGACCATATTTGACAAATGTTTCTAGTTAATATTTCATTTCTATTTTCTTTTTTAGCTACAAGGATATAAATGGCTCCGAACTCTAAGCAAGTCCAAAAGCAACGACAGACATGGCGCAAAGAAGATATGGCGCATGCAATTACGTCCGTCAAAGAAAAGCGAATGGGGTTCTTAAGGGCATCCAAACAGTGCAATGTACCTAAAACCACATTACGACGTTTGGTGGCAGAGAAGGGAAGGCCGTTAGAAGAAGTAGTAGCAGCCAAATTAGGCAGAAACCGATTTTCCCACCACAGCTCGAAGAATCGCTTGTTGACTATGTATTGCTTATGGAAGCGAAATTGTTTGGTCTAACAAGAAATGATATAAGATCATTAGCAGTTCAATTAGCTTTGAAGAACAATATTCCAAACCTGTTTTCAGTAGCAAAGGGAACTGCAGGAAGAGATTGGTTGCGTTTATTTCTAAGACGTCATCCATCTCTGTCCTTCCGTCAGCCGACCGAAACATTTATAGCTCGTGCAAGAGGATTTTCAAAAGAAAACGCCACCGTTTTCTTTGACTTGTTGGAAAAAGAAATGGCTACGTACAACTTTTCTCCAAATAACATTTACAATGTAGACGAAACAGGAATTTCTGTTGTGCCCGCAAAAATGCCACAGGTATTGTCTCTGAAAGGTCGGAAGCAGATAGGAGCACTTACTTCAGCAGAAAGGGGATCTTTGATTACTGCTGTTTTGTGTATGAGCGCAGGCGGGTCATTTGTACCACCTATGTTTATTTTCCCTAGGAAGAGGGAAAATCCTCTTCTAATGAAAGGTGCACCGCCAGGATCAAATCACGCAAATCATCCTTCCGGATGGATTCAAACGCATTTATTTACTAAAAATGGTTCGAGCACTTTCTTGCAACAGTTAAACCTTCTGCATCGTCTCCTGTATTGCTCATATTGGACGAGCATGCAAGCCATACGAGAAACATTGAAATCATTGACTTGGCTAGATGGAACCATGTTTGCATCCTTTCGATTCCTCCACACTCTAGCCATAAGATTCAACCTCTGGATAAATATTTGATGGGACCCTTGAAAAAATATTTGACTGAGGAAATAAGATGTTGGGTCATAAATAATGGAAAAGCATTAACACATTTTGATATAATTCAACTGTTCGGTCAAGCTTATATGAAAGCTCAAACTGGTGAAATTGCTGTCAAAGGATTTTCGTCAACTGGAATATGTCCTTTTAATAGGCAAATCTTTAGCGATCACGATTTTCTCGCAGAGGACGAAGTTGATGCAACAGTTGAGAATGTGCAAAATGTAGATCCTTTACAACTACCAACCGCTTTACCTGAAATGGTGCAATTAGAACAAATTCCCGATGAAACACCTTCCACTTCCACTAGCATTCGGTCAACTTCTTACATAATGCCTCAAGAAATTTCTCCTATTCCGGTCCGAGTTAAAAAAAATTCAAATCGAGGGCGAATACCAGGAAAGGCACAACTGATATCATCATCACCGCATAAAAAGAATCTAGAGGAATGTATTAAAAAAAACAATGACAAACAATTTAAGAATCAAAGCACACGCGGAAAACGAATCGGGGAAAAAACATTTTGAAATAGAAGGTAGATATGAATTATATTTGTAGTTAGGTTTGAAAAAGGTTTTCCTTAAATTTTACTTTTCAGAAGAAAAATCATCGTACAGCAGAGTCTTCACCAGACTTTGAAGACAATTTTACAGCAGATGATTCATCAGATGCAAGTCCTGATAGGACTAATATGGAAGATGCCAAATGCATATATTGCTCAAGTCTTTTTTCCGAAGATAAAGGTGGAGAAACATGGTTGCAGTGCGTTTTATGCGCAATGTGGGCACATGAACTGTGCAGTGGCAACGAAAAAGAATATTTTATTTGTGAATTTTGTGTAAAAGTTGTGTTTAATATGGACCACCCTAGTCCATATTCAACACACGGTGGGCTATATTAGTCGCACATTTTTGAAAAGTGATATTTTGAAGTTCCTTTAATTTTTCCATAATATCTTTTTGTTGTGTTTTTTGTAACGTAATTCTTTTATGGAGACTTAATATAAAATGAAATTAAAACAATATTAAAAAAAAATTATGTTTTCAAATTAAACTGGCTGTTTTATTTCAAAAAAATTAAGGGTAGGCCATATTTACCGAACTTACTCTACTCAAAATATTTTAACCAGCTGCGTTCCTTAAAAACTGAGGTCTTTTGGAAAAGAGGACTTACACTGACACAAAATAAGAAACGTTTGATCGATTTCTACATCCTCACTCAAATTTACCTGGTAACTGGATGTAGGGTATAAAAGACATGCCATTTAAATTTTGTTTTTTATTAGAAGAACATAACATAGAAGAACACTTGGAGGCAATAAAAAAGGACAATAGCAGCTGGCCGGAAATAGAAACCCACGAAGATTGCGGAATTATCATCGACTTTAGACATTTTTAATAGCTTTAAACATTAGGGGTAGTCACGGGTTGATGCGAAACGCATTTGCGACGATGCGAAAATGCAAATTTGCGAACTTTCGCATCGTTCCAACAACAAACACATTAGAAGCAATTTTGCAACTCTTCTTGAATTACGCACTGCCCAAACCTATTGCGAGAACGCACAAGCAGTGATGCTGAACAGCTGATTCATGTTTGAGTCATTCTCAAACATAGTTGCCACCTGCGTAAAATTTTAAAAAGGTTAAGTTTGTACGTTGATTCTAAAAACTTTTTGTGATTTTGAAATGAGTTGGCAATATATTTACTGTTCATTCGACAAATAACTTTTATTGCATAATAAGTTGTAATATTGATGTTCACGCGTTAGTGCGCAAAATATCTTGCATTTTCACACTCTTGCAATTCGCAACAACCCGTGAATACCCCTATTATAAATGCCCGCTTGGATTTTAACTGGTAAAAATATGATGTTTATAAACAAATTTTTTTTTCTATTGATTTAGTACTTTTTATAACAGATTGATTGCGACTTCAAAGTTTTGCACCCAAATTCGCCCAGCCTCATTCAATCTTTTACAAATTTCTCTGAAAAGATATTTCAAATAATTGAACAGAAAATAAAGGACAACAGCAGTCTTTTTTTTTCTTAAAGAGTGGAAACAAATACAAAATCCAATTTTTATTAATTTGCATTTCAATTTAAAAATTTTTTCAATAATTTTTTTTTTGTCATGTATCAGATGGGCGATATGCCACGATTTTTTATTTATAACATGCAGTCCTTGTTCCAACATCCAAGATTGTCAAAGTTGAAAAAGGAAAAAAGTGCACATTCAGCACTCTATCAAAGACTCTCAAAACTCTTTCATGATAGTCGGCAGAACAGTGCAAGAAGCAGAAGCCGAGCTCCGACAGAAAATACAAAAGAAGGTATCGATTCAACCTCTAATTATGCTTACTGGTAGCCTGTTAAACCCAGAAAACATTGTGCTGTACTTTGATGGAGTTAAATTTAAATTTTTTTCCATTTTTACAACTGTAGATATTTGCTTCAAAATTTATTTACATACTATTCAACTTAGAATATCCAGTAGAATCAAAATTAATTTGGAGTTTTTTACAAAAATTTTACTATTTTTTTACAAAAATTTAAGCATAAAAAGCGAAACAATTCCTTTAAGCTTCCTTTGCTCACAACATGAACAATAAGTATAAATCACACATAAATATGTTTTTCATATATAATTATTTTTTACTAAAGTTTTTTCCTAAATGACCTCTATATTTATTATGTTGACTTTATATGATTTAAATACAAATTCTAAATGTTTGATAGTTTAAATCATACTTGATTTTTAAATACAAATTCTAGTTGTTTGATAGTTTAAAATCGTTTATTGAGCTTAAGGTCAAAGTTAGAACAATTAATTGTTCTAACGAATCTTTCCAAAGAAACAACGTTAGAACAATTAATTGTTCTAAGTTTGACCTTAAGCTCAATAAACGATTTTAAACTATCAAACAACTAGAATTTGTATTTAAAAATCAAGTATGATTTAAACTATCAAACATTTAGAATTTGTATTTAAATCATATAAAGTCAACATTATTTTTATACTTAATTATTCCTTTATTTTTATTTCTGTTTTGTACACTTAATTTTTGTGCTTAAGTTAACTTGAAAAAAAGAACATGAATTTTTATAACTCTTTGATTCTTTTCTTCATACAATGTTAAAATAAATGATAAAATTAAAAATGTAAATTATCACATTTTATTTCGAGAAGGAGTAAATGTGGAATCTTGAAAAAGTAAGTTTCAAATAATGAAAAGGTTATTTTTCATAATATTTGGGGTTGGAATTAGTTTTAAAGGTTTTCTAAGAGATGGCGTAACTATCAATAGATCGCATCGGGCACACCTGTGACTATATTCATTTTAAAGCACATTGTCTAAGCTTCATTTTTCAGTATGTGTCATTCCACTGAAGTGTAAACAACATATATTTTTTCTCTGTGAACATGTCGACTTTCGTTCCAACAAAACGCAATTTGCGGGAAGGTTTACTTTTGTGCTTCCATTTGAAGAAAAAAGCGGTTGAAGCACAACGCACGCTTACTGAGGCTTACGGGGACTATGCTCCATCGATTTCCACTTGTGAGTACTGGTTCCGTCGGTTTAAAAGTGGTGATTTTGATACGGAAGACAAAGAGCGTCCGGGCCAGCCGAAAAAGTTTGAAGATGAGGAATTGGAGGCTTTGCTCGATGAAGACCCATGTCAAACCCTTCAAGAATTGTCAGAATCATTGGGAGTCGACTTATCAACGGTCGGCAAACGCTTGAAGGCCATGGGAATGATTCAAAAGCAAGGAAATTGGGTGCCGTACCAGTTGAAGCCGAGAGACGTTGAACGGCGATTTTGCATGTGCGAACAACTGCTTCAACGGCATAAAAGGAAGAGTTTTTTGCATCGTATTGTCACTGGCGATGAAAAGTGGATCCATTACGATAATCCTAAGCGAAAAAAATCGTGGGGACCACCCGGCCATGCATCAACATCGAGGGCCAAGCCGAATATTCATGGCGCCAAGCTTATGCTGTGTATTTGGTGGGATCAGAAGGGTGTCGTGTACTATGAGCTGCTAAAACCTAACGAAACCATCACTGAGGAACGCTACCAACAACAATTGATGGAATTGAGCCGAGCATTAAAGGTTAAACGGCCGGAATATGCCAAAAGACACGACAAAGTGGTTTTTCAACATGACAACGCACGGCCACATGTTGCAAGAACCGTCAAGGAAACGTTGGAGGCGCTGATTGGGATGTGCTACCCCACCCGCCTTATAGCCCAGACATAGCCTCTTCCGACTACCACCTATTCAGATCGATGACGCATGGCTTGGCTGAGCAGCGCTTCACTTCTTACGAGGATACCAAAAAATGGGTCGATTCGTGGATTGCCTCAAAAGACGAATCGTTCTTCCGGCGCGGAATCCATATGCTGCCAGAAAGATGGGAAAATGTTGTAGCTAACGATGGACAATACTTT
Source organism: Dichetophora obliterata (assembly GCA_963920525.1). NCBI lineage: Eukaryota > Metazoa > Arthropoda > Insecta > Diptera > Sciomyzidae > Dichetophora > Dichetophora obliterata. Next base: position 10,843,172 of record OY986440.1, read on the forward strand.
GAATAATATACATTGTACCGTTGTTTCTAAATAAATGCTCAAAAACCGAAAAAAAACCTTTAAAATTAATTCCAACCCCCAATATATCACTTTATTTTCAGGATCTTATGATCGTATTCACAGTTTTTCGCATGTTATTTTGAACTTTCGATAGTAAAATAATCAAAAATTCAAATGAGCATGTTAAAATTTAAAGTAGGTGAATACCAGCAATTTTAGGATTTCACTTAAACATTTTGTTATATTCACAAAAATATTTATCAAAATAACAAAATATTTTTACCAAATAACAAAAAAATTGAACAATTTTTTATCAAAAAGCTATTCAGCAAAAAACAACAATTTACCAATAAAAAAAATTATCAAAATAAGAAAAATTTTCATCAAAACAACAAAAAATTTTGATTTATTTGACAAATATTTGTCATATCAACAAAAAGATTATCAATATTGATAATCTTTGCATTCATATTGATAACAAGTTTTATCAATTCAACAAAAATACTATTCAAATTTTATCAAATCAACAAAATTAATTACTATTTTTGCTTATTGATTAGTGCCTTATCAAAATAACAAAGTGGTTTTGTTATTTCAACAACGTTTTGACGATATTGACGAAAGTTTTTGTTGGACGTGCGATTTTATCAATAACGCATAGGAATTTGAGTGTAGGTCGCGTTCAAAATTCACAAGAAACTTTTGTTTTTAAATCTAATTGAAAAAATATAGATAAAAAATAATTTTTATTAGAACGGTTACAGTGAAACTTTCAGAAAACTGTAGAAGTTTTTAGTACAACGACTTTTTAATAAAACATCGTTACCTAAGAATGAGAAAAAATCGACTAGAAAATCAATATTTTCGACTTTCGATGCATATGTCCGCTATTTTTAAATATGATTTAACTTTAATTTTTTTTTGTACAAAAGTTCAACAAATGTACATAATAAAAACGGTTTGAACTGTTAGGTCAGCGTTTTTTTTTTATTACTTTTTTATTTTCAAAAATCGTCCAACATTTCTACTTTTTACTTGAAAAATGACTTGGTGGCATCACAAAGATTTCTGATGAAGCAATAGGGGTATTCACGGGTTGATGCGAAACGCAGTTGTGACGATGCGAAAATGCAAGATTGCAAACTTTCGCATCACTTTTAGAATGCATACACTTTAGAATACAGGTGGCAATACATTTGCTGTTCATACGACACATAATTTTTATTGCATAATTAAGTTGCAATATTGATGTTCACGCGTTAGTGCGTAAAATATCTTGCATTTTCACACTATTGCTATTCGCAAAAACCCGTGAATACCCCTAATAAAATCAGCTAGTGATGTTTTCCTTTTCATATTGAAAATGTTGTTGTTGTGTCTTTGGAAAAAAGTCGTTAGAGCAATTAACTGTTCCAACCTGACCTAAAGCTCAATAAACGATTTTAAATTATCAAACAACTAGAATTTGTGTTTAAAATCAAGAATGATTTAAACTATCAAATATTTAGAATTTGTATATAAATCATAGAACAAAAAAGATTTAATAGTTGTTTTTGTTGTAAAAATTAAACCAAGTAAAATTTGCATTTCGACTTCCTTTCTTATGACATAACATTAATGTGCAAAAATTCTTCCAGTTTGCGCAACTTTTCTTGTCATAAAAACATCTGGGGCCCCTTATGATTTTTTTGACCAAATTTAATTTTTTTCCAAAATGTTGTTTTTATATTTTTTATAAATAGCCAAGTCTCTAAAATAATTTATGTGAACACTTTCCAATCAAAATCTATGGCTAAAAATTTTTTATGATTGTGCATGATTTTCAACACTTTCAAAATTAAAAAAAAAAAATCTAAAAAGGGAAACAACATACCTCTCCGGCAGCGCAGTTGGCCCGATTTGGCCGTCTATTCTATCTCTATTGCCCTGTACGACTTGCTGTCGCTGTCGTACAAGCTCGCTGATATTTTGACCAATTTTGAAAAATTTTCAACGAAAGATGCACACAAAAATTCACACAAAAATTCACACTCATCCAATTGCATACGATACTGTACATAAATTTTAAAAATTTTTAATAACATTATTTAAGGAAAAAAGAAATTCATAAAGAGTGAGGCTTTATGAAAATTTTTTAAATAAGCACGCCCGATGTCGAAAAAAGTCAAAAATATATTCAAGCAAATTTTGTTTCCATGGAGACGATAATGATCTTTTTAAACTTTGAAATTCTTTTCTTGAAATTCGTCAAACTCAAGAAACACGGCACTCTTTTAAGAACTGCAATAACGTCTTGTTTCATCTAAAGTCACTTAGTCTATGTTGCAGCTCTAAGTCGTCTAGAATCATAACACTAGATACTTGAAGGTGGGCAAAAGTCTCAACTACTCAGCTGTGTGAGTAATTTGATGGAGTTCTAGGTATTTGACAAGAAAGATTTCAGTGTGTACCTTAACTTTGAAATATATTTGAAACCAAACATTGGAAACAGGTAGCTCCCACAAGCGCGTTTGCTTACTTGCGTTTATAATTGGAAAAGTAAATCGAGCGCGCAAAGTGGAGCAGTCGTTAAAAGGAAACGTATTAAATTCGCCAAATGTTGCAAGTAAGCCAAGATCGCTAAATAGCTTTGTTCAACAACAAACTTGGTTGGGCGAAAAACACAGTGACTCAAAAGCCTTTAAGAACTCCTGCATTTAGAATATACGTAACATATTAACATAACACCAAACTGGGAAATTTTCATAAAAATGAGTAAACAGAGAAAAAATAAGTTATTCACTTAAGATAAAAATACGAGTTTTAAGAACATAAAACTTTAAAATAAAAAAAATAGATTTAAAATTTTTTTTTTTTTACGTTTAAAATAAAAAGTTAAGAATTTTAATCTATAGTAATAAAACTCATTTTCAGTTTGTTTGTTTTTTTTATATATTTTACAAAAAATTTAAGTATATATCTTTCCAATAAAAAGTTATGGCTAAAAAAGGATTTTTCATGCTATTGACTATCTACTGTAATACAACACATTTTCTGTTTGTTTGTTTGTTTGGCTTTTGGAATGCATATTGAGTGCATTCTAGATTTAGTTGTTACATACTTAGTTTTTTCCACGCCCCCTCCGACCTTTTTAAACTATCGTTAATTTTTTTATTAATAATTTTAAAAATTTTTTGTTATTTTGACAGCAGATATCTTTAAAATTGTTGTTCAACGTTTTTTTTTATAACACATGAGAAAAAATTACATGAAAATCAACGCTTTGACTTTCGGTGCAAGTATCTCCGCTGATTCATTAATTTTTTTCTTCAAAAGTTTAAGAACTCTACAAAAACAGTTTGAACTTTACCGTCACATCCCTAATGAACAACAATCAAATTTTTATTTTTAACATTTTATGAATAATTTAAATTGTATAGTTCTAGTGTGGCAAAAAAATCATGAACATTCCTTTGTGAGCTCTTTTAAATCAATATTTTAATATAACATGAATATAAATCGAAAAAATGGCGTTTTCAGTGGAATTAAACTTACATCTTTGGTCGTAATGCATAGCGTCAAATTTGCACTAAACGTCTTTTACGTTCAAAAATAAAATCCGTTTAAAGGTTAAGATTGCATCTCCAATTTGCGCAATACTTAGGCCTATTACTATCGTAACATGAGTACGAATGGCTAACCGCGAAACAGAGAAGCCACCAACAATAAGCAACATTTGATTAAGCGCCAACGGGACTACGAGTACTTCGATGGGTGACCAGCAACACGATGCGTATGTTGCCGAAAACTACTGAGCGGTATCAACATGTCAACGAGAGCAGAGAAGGGCAACACTAATGAGCGGTGTCAACATGTTAACGAAAACATGAATATAACGAGATAACAGCCATGCTGCTACGATCAACCAGCAGAAGTATGCAATAAATTTTATGATAAGACACTGAGTTGCTGGCAGACAGTTGAATAGAGCGGTTGGAATTACCAACGGAGTTGCTGGCAGACAGTTGAATCGAACGGTTGGCATTACTAAAGGAGTTGCTGGCAGACAGTTGAATCGAGCGGTTGGAATTACTAAAGGAGTTACTGGCAAACAGGCGAATCGAGCTGTTGGCATTACTGGAGGAACTACAGGACTTGGAAGAAGAAATCTGGACGGACGCAACAAAAGAAGCGCAGACAAAAGAACTGCCCAGGGAATTTGCAGTAAGAACTTTCAGAAGGAAAGGTGACAAGGATAACAGGTGAAAAACAAGGGACCACATAGCTTATAGGCGCACCGTCAGGTCGCAAGGGATCACATAGCTTATAGGCGCACCGTCAGGTCGCAAGGGACCACATAGCTTATAGGCGCACCGTCAGGTCGCAAGGGACCACATAGCTTATAGGCGCACCGTCAGGTCGCAAGGGACCACATAGCTTATAGGCGCACCGTCAGGTCGCAAGGAACCACATAGCTTATAGGCGCACCGTCAGGTCGCAAGGGACCACATATCTTATAGGCGCACCGTCAGGTCGCAAGAGATCACATAGCTTATAGGCGCACCGTCAGGTCGCAAGGGACCACATATCTTATAGGCGCACCGTCAGGTCGCAAGGGACCACATAGCTTATAGGCGCACCGTCAGGTCGCAAGGGACCACATAGCTTATAGGCGCACCGTCAGGTCGCAAGAGATCACATAGCTTATAGGCGCACCGTCAGGTCGCAAGGGACCACATATCTTATAGGCGCACCGTCAGGTCGCAAGGGATCACATAGCTCATAGGCGCACCGTCAGGTCGCAAGGTACCACATAGCTTATAGGCGCACCGTCAGGTCGCAAGGGACATAATCTAGCCAGGTAGCACACGGTTAGGGCATAAGGTCCACAACGATGATTCACCAGAGTTTCCGCCAACCACCATACCCACTTTCGAACGAGAGTCGCCTTAATATTTTATAAAATATTTTTAAGAAATAAAATCTAAAACATTTATAAAATATTTTAAGAAATAAAATCTAAAACATTTATAAATAAAGCCTTATTTGGTAGAACCTGAAACAAAAATTTTTATTTTGTGACGAATTCTGGACACGACTGAGCATACCTCAGCTATAGAGCCGGAAGACCGGCAGCTTCGTTACATGGCGCCCGAGCAGGGACCCTTCCAAATATAGCTTGGTGAGCAAATGTGAAGTGATTTGAAAGTGGATGACTGGCATACACCTATATATATATTTAAAAAAAAATATATATTTGTTTAAACTATCAACAAATATTTTACTTAAAAGTTGAATAAGCATAGATATAAATAGTAAGATTGTCTTTTGAAGGTATTTGCGGAAGTTGCGGAATTTGTGAAATATACAAGAGTTGAAGAAAGAAAAGAAAGAAAAGAAGAAAAGCATCATGGTTAAAACTACGTGGGTGTACTCGCTTCGACGAGAAGATCTCCTGAGCTACGCTGAGGAATTCAAATTTAATGCAGAAGGCTCGGTAGAAGAGCTGCGGAAACGGTTCGCAGCCCAGATCAACGAAAATAATTACGAACCGGAGCAGGAGATACGGCTGGCCGAATTGGAGTTCAAACATCGACTAGGGTGTTCACCCGTGCCAGTAGCAGCTAACGAGACAAACAAAACGCCAGGTATAACGAAAACGAAATACTCTCAGGAGGCGCAAGGTACCCAAAGAGAGACGGAAGAAGAAGAAACAAGGGCAGCCGGGGTTTCGAACTACCAGACGCGACCACAACCATTTTCTAACGCCCAGAGGGGTGGGTTACGCCCATCATTTTACAGAGACACCATAGATCGAGTGAAGAAGTGGTCAGTAAGTTTCAACGGGACAGAAGACGCTCTAGCCTTCATTGAGCGAGTCGAGGAGCTAGTGGAGGTGTATGATCTAAATAAAGATTTGTTGCCACGGTGCATGCCTGAGTTGCTATACGAACAAGCACTTCACTGGTACCGCAACAATAACGTACATTGGGACAACTGGCAGAGCTTCAAGATTGACTTTCTGGGATTTTTCTTGCCCGCTAGATTTTAAGAGCGGCTGGAAGATGAAATACGCCGCCGGCAACAATTTGCAGGCGAGAAATTTAAAAACTTCTTCATAGCCATCCAGAATCTGATGCGCCATGGTAATCTCAGCAAGGAGCAACAGTTAGAGCGGATCTACAGAAATAGCAGCCACGAGCTTCAATATTATGTGAAGAGAAGAGAGTTCTCAAGCTTGGCCGAGCTTATCAATATGGCAGACGACTTCGAAGACTTAGAGCGGTCGAACAAAAACTACCACCTTGCAGAGGTTCAGTTAAGAGAGGCAGGTAGCAAGCAGTCGTCACAGGTTGCATACATCGATCCACACACAGCTTGCCGACGCTGCGGACAGGTCGGTCATTTAGCACGCCACTGCCAAAACAAAGGTGTGAATTTCTGCTGGCAATGTGGTACGACTGCTGCCGTCGAAGACAGGGAAACGACGGAAGGCCCCCTCTACGTCGAGGAGAGGGGAGACCCAATTTTGTGGAGTCTCGACAGCACTAGATGGTCTTCGAGCAGAAGAGGGCCGCATAGTGGCCACAGTAGCACTCGATGACGTCTGGATGGAGGCTTCTTTGGACACAGGGGCGACAAGGAGTTTCATCAGCCAATATTATGCATACAAGCTGCGGACTACGTTAAACATTATACCTACCAAAACGCAGATAAATTTAGCTGATGGAAGCAGACAAGAAGTAACAGAAGCATTAGAAGCGGAGGTATCCCTGGGTGAGAATAATGTGCGGTTGGCAATACTCATCCTTCCTGAAGTGTTAGATGATTTGATTCTTGGGATGGATTTTCTGTCCGGCATCGGGACATCAATGCGATGTGGAAATTTTTTCCTAGATTTACCAGAAATGCCAAGGACACAGGAGCACACAAAGGTTTTAAATTGCGTCGCAGCAGCACCTGCGTCATCAACTGCCGTCGCAGCAGCACCTACGTCATCAACTGCCGTCGCAGCAGCACCTGCGTCATCAACTGCCGCCGCAGCAGCACCTGCGTCACCAACTGCCGTTGCAGCAGCACCTGCGTCACCAACTGCCGTCGCAGCAGCACCTGCGCCACCAACTGCCGTCGCAGCAGCACCTGCGTCATCAACTGCCGTCGCAGCAGCACCTGCGTCACCAACTGCCGTCGCAGCAGCACCTGCGTCATCAACTGCCGAAGAAAGCGTTACCACTAGAAAAGAAGTCAACAGAAAAAGGAAAAGAAGAAGAGGCCGCAGAGAAAATAAGTCGAAAGCCGCAAAAGTCGCAGCAGCACCTGCGGTACCAACTGTGAAACTAAGGTCAGCTACACCGGCACTGAAAATTGTGCAACAAAGTAATATCGCACAACAAACGAAAATTAAACCAGCCATTGAAAATTTTGAAGTTAAAACCTTTTTGGAGAAAGAGCTGAAAAGTTTTGAGGCAATCCAGGGAGTTTCGAATATCGCCACGCACCGCATCGTGATGCGCGACGACAGGCCAATCAATCAGAGATATTTCCCCAAAAATCCAGCCATGCAACGTATAATCGACACCGAAATAGATGAGTTGCTCGAGAAAAGATGTATAGAGCCTTCGCGAAGTCCTCACAGCGCACCCATAGTGCTAGTAATGAAAAAAACTGGACAATGGCGGTTATGCGTGGACTACCGCCAGTTGAATGCGAGGTCTATACCAGACGCTTACCCCCTCCCGAGAATCAATCACATTTTGGATAGGCTCAAAAATGCAAAGTTCATAAGCAGCATCGATTTGAAGAACGGGTATTGGCAGATACCCATGGAGGAAAACAGCAAGCAGTACACGGCATTTACCGTTCCGGGTCGAGGACTTTATTAATGGCGCGTGATGCCATTTGGACTCCATTCCGCACCTGCCACCTTCCAGCGGGCCTTAGACACAGTCATTGGAACAGACATGGAACCACACGCATTCGCTTATCTTGACGATATAGTCGTCACCGGGAATACGTTGGAGCAACATACGGAAAATCTGAGGGAAGTATTCCGCCGACTGAAAGAAGCCAACCTGCGCATCAACCCAGAGAAGTGCGAGTTTTTTAAGAAGAAAATAAAATATCTCGGTCACGTGGTTAGTGAAGAAGGCATTCACACGGACCCAGATAAGATTGCAGCCATAAAAGAATTGAGGCCTCCCGAAAACGTGCGCGAGTTACGAAGATGTCTCGGCATCGCTTCGTGGTACCGACGATTTGTACCAGAGTTCTCCAAAGTAGTTCATCCGCTTACCGCATTACTACGAAATGGGAAGCATTTCAAATGGGGAGCTGGGCAGCAAGCTGCTTTTGACGATCTCAAGAAAAGACTCACAGAGGCACCTGTCCTCGGCAGCCCTGATTTTAATCAAAAATTTACTCTTCAGACGGATGCCTGCGATTATGACTTAGGAGCTGTTCTCACGCAGAATATAGATGGTACAGAGAGAGTTATCGCATACGCAAGTCGCCACTTAAACAAAGCCGAAGTAAACTACTCAGCGACAGAAAAGGAGTGCCTAGCAATTGTGTGGGCGATACGCAAAATGATACCTTATCTGGAAGGCTATGCATTTACTGTCATAACCGATCATCTCTCACTCAAATGGATGAACTCTATCGAGAGCCCGTCAGGTCGAATAGCGCGATGGACACTTGAATTACAGCAATATACATATCGGAAGGGTACACAGAGTGTTGTCGCCGATGCTCTTTCTAGACAACCCCTCGAGGCTACTTGCAGCTGCGCTGTAGAACAAAGTAATCGGAAGAAATGTACATGGTACGAACGACGCATAAACGAAGTCAAGACTAGCCCGGACCAACACCCAGAGTATATTATTGAAAACGGAAAGTTGTACAGCCATTTTCCCCGAACGGTTGGCGACGAAGATAGTGCGCCATGGAAATTGTGCGTACCCAGTTATCTCAGAAACTGCGTTATGATGGAAAACCACGATGCTCCTACCGCTGGCCACTTAAGAATACGCAAAACTATAGCCAGGGTGGCAAACAAATATTACTGGCCAGGTATGTTTCGCAGCATAAGTCAGTACGTCAGAGGATGTAAAAGTTGCCAAAGTTATAAAGTGAGCCAACAACAACCAGCAGGAAAGATGCTTACCCACCTTGCAGAAGAACCCTGGGCTACCGTTTGCGCCGATTTTGTGGGCCCACTGCCAAGGTCAAAGCACAGAAATACGATGTTAATCGTTTTTGTAGACAAATTCTCAAAATGGACAGAAATGATGCCACTTCGGAGGGCAACAAGCGAGCAACTAATAAAAGCGTTTAGAGAACGAATTTTGTCAAGATTTGGAGTGCCCAAGGTGCTAATTACAGACAATGGAGTTCAATTTACGAGTCGAAATTTTCAATGCTTTTTACAAGATTTTGGAGTACAGCAAAAGTACACAGCACCATACACACCACAGGAGAACCCTACAGAGCGTGCAAATAGGACCATAAAGACAATGATAGCACAATTTACAGAAGAAAACCAGAACACGTGGGACGAGCTACTCCCCGAACTAACTCTCGCCTATAACACTGCCGAATCGGAGTCCACCGGGTATAGCCCTGCGTTCATTGTTCAAGGACGAGAGCCACGTCTTCCCAGAACACTTTTCGATGAATTTACCACTGGAACCGGCCAAGAAGCGAAACAGCATCACCTGTCCAAAGCAGCGGACCAATTCGCAGCAAAATTGGCACCTCGATTTGACGGCCCATATAAAGTAGAAGCATTTGTGTCGCCGGTCATCGTCCAGATAAGAAAGCATGGCCAGAAGCGTACCCGCACCGCCCACATTGCCGAACTTAAACCATACCACACCGTTTAGCGCATGGTACCGAATCTCCCGCAGCGGGGTAGTAATTACAAGCGTCGAACTACCGGCGAAGTAAGGGAGGAATGTGACGAGGCAAAATATGTCCCTAGTTTTGCCGCACATGCTAAACACAACAACACGATATCATTTATATTACATTAAAAAAACCAGCACATGAATTATTAAACAGATGCTTAGTTATTATTTACAAATGGAAATAATTTAAATAATTTAATAAATTTATTTAAATAACTTAAAATAACTATAATATCTATATATACGTTTTGAGCAAAACACCCTGTGCCAACATAAGTAGTTAACCATCATTTTATATATATATGTGTGAACAACGGTCAATGCGACAAAATTAAGCAACAACAAGAATAGCATACACAAAGCTAAAGATCAAGAGCAACATGAGTACCAACAATTAGCAACATTAGATTAAGCGCCAACGGGACTGCGAGTACTTCGATGGGTGACCAGCAACACAATGCGTATGTTTCCGAAAACCACTGAGCAGTATCAACATGTCAACGAGAGCATAAGTAGCAGAGCGGGGCAACACTACTGAGCGATGTCAACATGTTACCGTAAACATGAGTACGAATGGCTAACCGCGAAACAGAGAAGCCATCAACAATTAGCAACATTTGATTAAGCGCCAACGGGACCACGAGTACTTCGATGGGTGACCAGCAACACGATGCGTATGTTGCCGAAAACTACTGAGCGGTTTCAACATGTCAACGAGAGCAGAGAAGGGCAACACTAATGAGCGGTGTCAACATGTTAACGAAAACATGAATATAACGAGATAACAGCCATGCTGCTACGATCAACCAGCAGAGGTATGCAATAAATTTTATGATAAGACACTGAGTTGCTGGCAGACAGTTGAATCGAGCGGTTGGAATTACCAACGGAGTTGCTGGCAGACAGTTGAATCGAACGGTTGGCATTACTAAAGGAGTTGCTGGCAGACAGTTGAATCGAGCGGTTGGAATTACTAAAGGAGTTACTGGCAAACAGGCGAATCGAGCTGTTGGCATTACTGGAGGAACTACAGGACTTGGAAGAAGAAATCTGGACGGACGCAACAAAAGAAGCGCAGACAAAAGAACTGCCCAGGGAATTTGCAGTAAGAACTTTCAGAAGGAAAGGTGACAAGGATAACAGGTGAAAAACAAGGGACCACATAGCTTATAGGCGCACCGTCAGGTCGCAAGGGATCACATAGCTTATAGGCGCACCGTCAGGTCGCAAGGGACCACATAGCTTATAGGCGAACCGTCAGGTCGCAAGGGACCACATAGCTTATAGGCGCACCGTCAGGTCGCAAGAGATCACATAGCTTATAGGCGCACCGTCAGGTCGCAAGGGACCACATATCTTATAGGCGCACCGTCAGGTCGCAAGGGATCACATAGCTCATAGGCGCACCGTCAGGTCGCAAGGGACCACATAGCTTATAAGCGCACCGTCAGGTCGCAAGGGATCACATAGCTTATAGGCGCACCGTCAGGTCGCAAGGGATCACATAGCTCATAGGCGCACCGTCAGGTCGCAAGGGACCACATAGTTTATAGGCGCACCGTCAGGTCGCAAGGGACCACATATCTTATAGGCGCACCGTCAGGTCGCAAGAGATCACATAGCTTATAGGCGCACCGTCAGGTCGCAAGGGACCACATATCTTATAGGCGCACCGTCAGGTCGCAAGGGATCACATAGCTCATAGGCACACCGTCAGGTCGCAAGGGACCACATAGCTTATAGGCGCACCGTCAGGTCGCAAGGGATCACATAGCTTATAGGCGCACCGTCAGGTCGCAAGGGACCACATATCTTATAGGCGCACCGTCAGGTCGCAAGGGACCACATAGCTTATAGGCGCACCGTCAGGTCGCAAGGGACCACATAGCTTATAGGCGCACCGTCAGATCGGAAGAGATCACATAGCTTATAGGCGCACCGTCAGGTCGCAAGGGACCACATATCTTATAGGCGCACCGTCAGGTCGCAAGGGATCACATAGCTCATAGGCGCACCGTCAGGTCGCAAGGGACCACATAGCTTATAGGCGCACCGTCAGGTCGCAAGGGACATAATCTAGCCAGGTAGCACACGGTTAGGGCATAAGGTCCACAACGATGATTCACCAGAGTTTCCGCCAACCACCATACCCACTTTCGAACGAGAGTCGAACGTCAACAACCTCAATCACCGCCGCATTGCTCACCACATCGCCTTAATATTTTATAAAATATTTTTAAGAAATAAATCTAAAACATTTATAAAATATTTTAAGAAATAAAATCTAAAACATTTATAAATAAAGCCTTATTTGGAAGAACCTGAAACAAAAATTCTTATTTTGTGACGAATTCTGGACACGACTGAGCATACCTCAGCTATAGAGCCGGAAGACCGGCAGCTTCGTTACAATCTTTTGTTTGCGTCATCGTCATCGTCATTTTGCGAGTAGCTCTCGTCATAAATAGGGCTGTTCACATTTCAAATCGCTCATCAAATCGACCATCAAATTATTTGACAAATGATTTGACCAACACAATTTGTATAGATTTGATGGCGATTTGATGAGTGTTCACACATCAATTCTGAAGTCGTGAAGTCTCTTTTAGTGCCTCCACTTGCGATCTTGCTACCAGGCAAACAAAAAACATAGCAAGCAAAGTCTTTGACAAGACCTATCGTTAATGTCAAAGTGTGTTTTAGAGTTGCCAGTTTTCTTTATTAATGTTACTTCTGGAATAAACACTTGTAAAAGGAATTTTATGAAGGGTGAATAATATTAAATGAGGATATATTATAGTTATATATATATTATATATAAGCAGAATAAGTCCGCTTCAAGCTTGCCTAAAACAAAAAACCTGTACTTCCCCATTTTGAAGTATTTTTTGTAAAGGATTTCATCAGAAACGCTTAGACAAAGTATGGATTTTTCATTGGATTTTAATTTGTGATATGGCAGCTCTATATTTTATGATTTTGACATTAATGATAGGTCTTGTCAAAGCTACTTACCCTCCCAGCCAGCCATGAAACTGACTGTTCCAGCAAAACGGAGTTAAAAACGGCAGTATCCGATTTGCTAGTATGAAAACGGCATGTTTTTGTATCTTTAAACCGTTCTCTGTAATTGTAAAGTCCCTTTTTATATTTTTCAATAACTTGGCTTGATGCGCTAGCGTCGTTTGTTCATGTCTTTTCTGATCTCTCTTTTCCACCCCTTATCCATTAAACTCTAAAACATGTATTGAATGTTGTATTGAAATCAAAGTAGTTCAGTTGTGAAGTTGAGTTGCCGGATATCGTTTAATTTATTTTTGCCGCTAAGATTGACTTTAATTAAGATTTACTTTAATTAAGATTAAAAATCAATAAGTATTACTATTGCCAACTGCCAACCTATTGAAACCTGTCGGATAAGGATATATATTCACTATTTTATCTGGACAATGAATCCAGTCCAGTCCAGAATTTCAAAGCAAAACATATGCAACTCAGAAAAAGGTAAGCCCATAAAGAATTACCTAAATCATAATATTAATAAAAAACTTTTACTATGCATTCTAGAATCCTCAAAGTCGAAATTGGATTGCCTTATAGAACGTAGTAAAATCTTGGATGAAAACAAAAATACGGCTAAATTATTATAAGGGATAACTGAAGAAGTAATTGGACTGCGATGAAAAATGAGAGAATTAAAAAAATTATACGTCAAAAACATCTCATGCACGAAAATTATTCCCGAAAAACCAATTCAAAATAACTTAGAATTTCAAAACTTTGAAAATGAAATTCAATCTAATGAGAAAAAATTTTCGCTTCTGGTAAGTTCATTGTTTAAATTGTACTAAAACCATGGTTGATTATTTGAATATGCATTCATATTATTTTTATTTTTGTCTGACTAGGAAAATTATTTTTTACGTTGTGGTTCTGTGGATCCTTCAAAATTTGTAAAGGAAAATTGGAGGCGCCTAATCAGCAAAAATTTAGCTCAAAGTTTTACTTAGAAAGGGACTGCAGAAAAGAACAGTGTACGAAGCTTAAGCATAACTTTAGCATTAAGAAGTAAGACTATGAAAAAATTCTTAATGTTGTTATTACAAATTTGATATTTTACAGATTCCTACAGACAAGGATTTCCTTCAATACATGACGGAGAATTTGAGAAGTCTTCACAATTGTTTTTCCATTACATAAGGGATAAAGCAAATCGTAAGAGAAAGCATGATGGAAATATATAAGCTGTTTTTTAAATTAGTTTTTTTCAGTTAGATATCGTCGTTGCAAAAGTAAACAAGCGAATCTGAAAAATTAAATTTTTCATTTCCAATGAAAATTCAATGGAAAATTAAAAATAAAATTTTCAGATTCGTTAGTTTACTTTTGCAACGACGATATGTTATGAATAATTACTTTTTATTTTGTTTTGATTTTATTTATGAACACCTTACGTTTAGATGCATAAATATGTAAAAATTATACATTAAAAAAATCATTTAAGAATTAAATTAATAATAAATTTAAATCACAAGTTAATTCATCATAAATCATTATGAAAATGTTTATTTAATTTTATGTTCTTTTTGAAAATTACTAATTTTGTAATTTTTGTCGGTTCTTTTGATTTTATATTCTTACTTAATCTTGAAAAAAAAATACATATGTGAAAAATTATAACAATTAAATATACAATAAAAACTAAAAAAATGAATCAACGAATTAGAAACATAATACAAAAGTTTTTTACAATTTATTTAAAATCGGATTAATTTTTTAATATTTTTGAAACGGTAGGTATTTATGCCACACACAGTGTATGCTTTGGTAACAACTAAACGGTCCGTTTCAGTGCTTTTAAAAGTTATGCTTTGGAAACAACGAAACGGTCCGCTTCAGTGCTTTTAAAAGTGCACTTTTTCATAACATCTCAAATGAACGTTTCTGTAACTTTCTGCAAGTATTTGTTTGTACCATTTTTCTTATATCTTAACGGACTTTCGTTGCATATGCAAAACGTACCGTTTTCATGCTGTTTTTAGTAGCAGAAACGTATGAACACACACAGCGAGAAGGTAATAAAACTTGCCGTTTTCGTACCGATTGACTAGCTAGGCTACCTCATTATTCTGCCATGAGCAAAGTGCTGTTTATTTTCCGCCGCCAATTCGGTTCATCCTCTCTAACGCTGCGCAACCGATGTGATACTGCTGTTCTCTTTTCGTCGTTGTTACGGGGCGTCTCGACAGGCAATAATTCATAGCTTTCCATCTGTCAACTGGCAATTTTTGCTAATCGAGACCACTCAATTGCCATGGTTGGCAATTCATGGCGAGCAATATTGCTTTCCCATGTATTGCCAAGCAATGAGCTGTATTTTTTCTTGTTTCACAGCCATTTTTCATTTTTCTCCAAAATTTTAAATGTGTATATCTATAAAAATCAAGCAGCGTGCAGAATAAATTTATATAATAAATGATAAAATTATATGTTGATTTCGTAACATGACAAAACCCACCCTTGAAATATTGCCATTGCTTGCAATGGAATTTGACAGATTGCAAGCAATTGATTATTGCCTGTCGAGACGCCGGGTTATAGATTTGCTTGGTAATTGTAGTTGTAAATGTATTTTATTTCAGCTACAGATCTACATATACATTGAAAGAAAAACAGTAAATATCCTTCATGATTATTTTATGAAAGAACGATTTGTCAGCAGATAAACTTATTGATGGTTGCTTGCTGCATTTGCTGAGCGCCTGGTAGCCAAGATCCAAGAGCTTGTATTTGAGTTTCAGGGCCAACATAAAAAACCAAATTTGTAGTTTTATAAATGTCGCCATATTCTCTGACTGGGACCATGGTATAATAAGTTATAATTAGGAGTGACATTTCGTGTTTCGACCATCGAATATCAAACAAAAGAAAACAACATAGAGAACGCTTGTCACACACATTGGCCGCATTCAGAGGAGTCGTCACCTGTTGTAAATGAATCATTTCATTGCAAAGGTTTCTCACTCAAATTAAAAAAAACAATTGTCAACTATTGATTCCGCTGAAAGCTGCCAATGTGTGTGACGAACGCACTTTATATTGTTTTCTTTTGTTTGAAATTCGATGGTCGCAGCTCGTGAGAAAAAAAGTAGTTGTCTAGGCTACCTAATAATTATTTTATCATGAGTGGGATTGCATCGTCCAAACATTTTTTGTTTCTTATTTCAGCTACCATAAGCCTATAGTATATTTTTTAAAAATATAATGCAATGGTTAATGACGCAAACAGTGAAAATAATGTAAATAATAATGTCAATACAAATTCTATGTAAACGTATTTTAAGTGTGTATTAATTATTTCAATAAGTTTAATTTATATTTTTGCTTGTGTTGAGCACAAGTTGCAAGAAATTATATAAATTCGAAAAATTGGTCAAATACAATACATTCATTCAAAGTTTATTTTTTACTTTGTTTTTTATATTAAAACCCATAATTTAAAATATAATGAAATGATAAAAGCCGAAAATAATGTGCATTAATGATAAACGGATTAATGATACGGATGAACCGAATCGGGGGCAGAAAATAAACTGCACATTGCTTGCTATGTTTTCTGTTTTCCTTGTAGCAAGATCTCAAATGCAGGCATTAAAAGAGACTTCAAGACCCATCAAACAAAATATCATATATATAAAAAAAAGAAATATCATATATTAGCTGCAGTTCTACATATACATTGAAAGAAAAAAATTAAATATCCTTTTTGAGGATTATTTTTCATTCAATAGTGCTCCCTGTGTTTTATTTTTATTTCAACAATATTCAATTTAAATGTAATAATATAGTTTGGTGTAATTATAAAATAAAAATGCTATCTGAATTAAAAATATTTTAAAAGAAATAATCAAAAGCTGAGGGGGTGAAAATATAAAATTTTTTCCGTGGCAGGACAAAGTCTTTCAGGGAATATTAATATTTTATGTATAGGTTTTCACTTCGGTCGGCAGTCCCCTCACTGCTATACTTATCTTTGTTTTTTTTTGTTAAAAAGTTTTTCGATTTTATCATCTCTATTGCAATTAATATTAAAGTTTTATAGGTACTGAAGCCAAAAAATGATAATTAAACTTCCGAACGAGTTCTGTGTGTGTGGAATAAACGAAAAGAAAACGAAATATTCACATTTTTATAATATGAGTACTAAACCTTCAAAAAAACAAAATTACTTTGTTTTGTAGTTCTACGTAGTAGTGTGTTCTGAATATATAATGTATGCAATGCTTTTGTAATACAAAATAAAATAAAAAATTATCTCATTTATTCTTATAGTAAACTTCAGTTAATTATTATAAACTTCATGTTCAAATAATCCTTTTTTTATATTAAATTTGTTTCTTAAGTATATGAAAGTACTTTTGTTTAATTTTAATAAAAAAAATTATTTGTAAAAACTTAAATTTTCATATTAATAACCATTTTCGGTTTCGGCCGAATATTATAAAATGGCCGAATATTCGGTTTCGGTTTTAGCCAAAATTCCGGTTTCATTTCGGTCGGACACTATTTAAAACACGCCCACACAAAATTTCTACGTCTCAGAAACAGAGACACACAGAGAGAGAAAGAAAGAGTTGCGCACTCGTCCACGGTTGCCACCTCGAATTCCCATAAAAAATACCTTTCCCAAGAGAGCAAAAAAAATTACCACAACAATTCCCATACCAAAATACTAAAAAAAAATCCCACGGCTATTAAAAAAATACCACAAGTATATAAAATTAACACAAAAATACCACGCATTAAAAAATACCACAGAAAATACCATACGAATTAAAAAATACCACAAAATTTATTAAAAATGTAAATATTGCATACTTTTTTACATTGAAACGCAAACAAATATTACACGTTAAATAAATAAAACATGTACAATTGTGCTCAAAAATAGCAGTAAGACAAACAAATTAAAATTAAAGCGTTTTTAAGAAAGTTCGTACATGTTCTTATTTTCAAAATATGCCAAATTTAATTCAAATTAGAGTTCTTAAAACAAAACTAATATTCTGACTGAATTCAAAGGTTGAACAGAACAGAACCGTTATTTCATTCAAAATTTTGCGACTCAAGTAGCATTTCTCAATTAACCGTGCTTAGCAGCAAAGATATAAATAAATAATAATAAAAGAATACAAAAATGTTCTGCATTCCACTTCCGAGTGGAAGTTAAAATAAATCATAATTGAATTCGATTTTTGGTGTTCTATATAACATATATAACTTTTTTCGTTACACAATTGATTATATTAATAAATTAAATAAAATACAAAAAGAAAAAAGTGATACGTAGAACACCAAATATCGAACTCAACTATGATTTATTTTCACTTTCACTCGGAAGTGGAATGCAGAACATGCCTGATAATTGTTTTTGTGTCTGATTTTAATTTTTATGAATTAGTTTTATGCACTGTTATTATTTTGACTGCAGCTGTATTTACATTTGGCTGTCGATTCCTTAATTTTGTTCATTATGTTTAAAGTCGTACATATTATTTTTAAACAAATTATAATGATTTTTGTTAAATACAACCTTGAAAAATTTTTTTGTTTGTGATAAGCGTTTTGCATGAAGAATAGCGGCGACGAAATACGTCGAAGCTATGTTTCTAAGAGTAGTTTTATTTAAATTTAATACGTTCAATGTGTTGTTGCGTGCGCTTTTTTTTAATTTGGACGCGTTCATAACACATTCAATATATAACCAGGTGTAAAAAAACGTGCGGAGATATTTGTGCAAAAATAACATTTTCAAACTGTAGGGAAACGAAGTTTTGCGCAAATATTGATTAAAAATCCTTAAAACTTAAAAATTCTCCAAAAAAATCCCACGCGAATAAAAAATACCATGCTGAATTAAAAAATACCATGAGAAATTTTAATTCCCACGGCAATTACAAATCCCCAAAAAAATCCCACGTGAATTAAAAAATACCATGCTGAATTAAAAAATACCATGGGAATTTTCAATTCCCACGGCGATTAAAAATTAAAAATTCCCAAATATGGGATTTTTCTACTAAAGGTGGCAGCCGTGCACTCGCCTATTTGTTTGTTGGTCTGCTCAATACGCTGGACGATATTCGTACTCCGGCAAATGAGACAAAAATTGATATAAAGAAGTCAAAATCAAATAAAATTTCAAATAAAAGATCGGGTGAGTCTAACGGTAAAAATTCTGGATCTAGCTCTGAAAATATAAATAAAGAAAAATTGCGTAAAGTGTTTGGGCAATTTTGTGAATTAATGGAAAAATTATTTAAATGATAACAGTTGTTTCTTTAAATGTGTGTTCCATTGTACATTCAATCTCCTGTTGTTAGATTTCATAGAGCAGACACGTGCAAATATTTTTATGTTCCAGGAAACCCAAATTGGCTCGAAGAGTAAAATCAAAATACCCGGTTACAACATTTTTCGTGGTGATGTATTGCGGGGATGGGGTGGTACAGCTATCGTTGTTAGTTATTGTATTGCGGTTAGAAATTTAAAAATCACCAGAAATCTTATTCATTCTACCTCAATTGAGCGTAAAATTTCAAATTCGTGGCATCGATTCTCTTCAGTATATTTTCCACATGGAAAGCAAAACTCTGATGGCATTAAGACTTTTTTCTGTGAAAATTCGAACACTTTTTTCGGTGGTGATTTTAACGCTAGGCATGTGTCGTTTGGTGCTGTGTCAAATAATATTTATGGCAATTTTCTTCATGATATAGCGAATACCACAAATGTAAAAATCTTTAATTCTATTACGCCCACTTGTTTAAAATCTGTTTTTGGCTCGTTTATAGACAAATTTTTAACAAACTCTAGCATTGTACCATCTGGTGTCGTAAGTTCAATACCGTCTTTTTCGGATCACTTCGCAATTAAATGTACAATTCCACTTGAATTTTCAGACACCGCAAATTTTCACACTAAAATTAAACTATTCAATACAGTAAATATAAATAACTTAAATTCCTGTATTTTGCGTAAATTTAACAATTTGACTCTGCCTCTCGTTCAAAATTTGATGAACGGTGACTGTGAGCAAGTAGCCATAAACATTCTTTCACTCAGCCATTGATTGGCATGTACCGATTTCTAGTTGAACGAAACACAGAGTGCTTTTTTCTCCAACTTCTTTAGCTCTTCAACGTGAATCCAAAAAGATTCAAAGAAAAATTTTTGCTCTTGGCCCTTTTCCTCCGATTCTACTAAGGTCCGTGTCATATTTATAAGGTCACAAGATATTTTTAAAAATATGAAGTGCTTGAATATTTTTTTGCACTACTGTTTTACTAAAATGTTCTCTGCGAGTGTTCAAATAAAACAGAGTACAAATGTATATTTATTAGCTAACGGTATTCCTGTTATCTTAATAAACAATAAAGGTACTTGTTTCATACTTATAAGGTCAAAATTAACTTTTTATTTCTACATAATTTTTTTAAACATAAACGAAAACAAAAATATCATAAAATCAACCAATGAAGTTGCCGTCCTTCAACAAAACATCATTCATCCTTTTTCCATGCTGCCAATAAGATTAGTAATAATTCCAGGCTCGATTTTACGCCATTCCGCTTGTATTGCACGAATTAGCTCTGGAATCGTCATAAATTGGCGGTTATTTGCGTAAACCCTTTGCGATAAGATGCCCCATAAATTTTCAATAGGATTCAAGTCTGGTGAGCAGGCAGGCCATTCCATAACTTGAACTCCTTTTGCGGTAAACCAACTTTTTGTCTCACGGCTAACATGAATTCTTGCGTTATCCTGCTGAAATATCCAGTTTTCTGAATCCTGTTCGTTTAAGAATGGCACTAAAGACTTCTCTAAAACTTCAATATAATTTGAACTCTTCATTCGTGAAGAAACGATCTGCATTTCCAAACATCCTTCAGCAGAGAACGCGGCCCATGTCATCACATTACCACCACCAAAGTTCCTTTTTGTGAACATTAAAGGCTGTTGTCGGATATCATGATAATATCCTCGAGAGCCATCAGGGCCATCTAAGTTCCACTTTTTCTCGTCTGAGAACACGACCTTAAGATAAAAGATTTCAAATTCATTTCAGTTTTTAAAATTGATGCTTTTACTTACCCGATTCCAATTTGTATTGAAATTATTCCTAGCAAATTTTACCCTAGCCTCTTTATGTTTGGCAGTCAATTTCGTCGTTATCTTTTTAGTGGTGTATTGAATGTAACCCGTGCGTTTTAAGGTTCTCCAAACTGTAGAACGCGATATTTTATTGTCTACCATAGCCCTAAGCTGATTAAGAGAGATAGATGCATTGGAAGATGCTCGGGCAATTCTTCTTTGTGCGGCTTGGTCTAGCTTCCTTTTTCTTCCAGATCGTTTTTGTGTGCCGTAAGAATCTGGAGATTTCAAATAATTTTGGACAACACACAAACTTCTCTTAATTTTACGCGATATCTCTCTTAACCCATAGTTTTCTGCATGAAGTGCATTGATGTAACCTTTTTCTTGCTCGCTCAGTGTTTTTCCACGTGGCATTGTGCCGAATTTTATTCAATTTAAAAAAGAAAAATTCAAAATTAAATCTAAACTATCACGTTGTTATCAATATCGCGTATTTATTGCAACTGATCTTATATATATGAAACAAGTGCGTTTATTGTTTATTAAGATAACGGGAATACCGTTAGCTTATAAATACATAAGTGTACTTTGTTTTATTTGAACACTCTCAGGGAACATTTTAGTAAAACAGTAGTGCAAAAAAATATTCAAACACTTCATATTTTTAAAAATATCATGTGACCTTATAAATATGACACGGACCTTATTAAATCAGCTAAAAGCTCGTTTAAAACTTTTAAAAAATATGGTCTTAAATAGTGTTCGGTATGAAACTGGGAAATTCTTTACAAATGCCTTTAACACTATGGAAACAAATCGTGATGCTTACAAAATCATAAAAAATTTTACTGGGCACAAAAAAAACGGCAACCATAAATGGTTCACTTTTCCTGGATGGGGAAAAAAGTTTGCTATCTCTGGTGATTTAAACATTGCAAATCTGCTTGCTGAAAATTTTTCAGCTAATCACAAACTTACCTCTGGATTCGATTTTGAACACAAAAACATTGTGGAAAATTCCATACTTTCGCTTGAAAATTCAAATTCAGCTATCAATTTTAACCAAAACATATCTCCTCTTATTCATAATAATAATTTTCTATGTAATATAAATTCTAGGTTGCCGGAAAATGTACGTGGTATTCTTACCTCAACTGATGAAGTATTAGAAATTATTAACTCTCGGCCAAACGAGAAGTCTACTGGCTCTGACAACATGCCTTTCTCTCTTATCAAAAAATTTTACATACGTATCATTTCAGTTTTAACTATTTTTGCTTGCTATTTCCTTTTCCCCAAGATGTTGGCAATATGCTATTATTACGCCTATTCCCAAAGCTGGTAAAGATGCTTCACTTATTGAAAACTGGCGTCCAATTTCAATGTTATGTTGCATCGGAAAAATTTTTGAAAAAATCTTGGCGACTAGATTAAATAGACATCGTGATACCTTACAATTATACAAAAATCAATTTGGGTTTCTTGGTGGTCATTCAACGAATCATGCACTTGCCAGAATACAGGCTGACATAAATAATGGTTTAAGTGAAAATAAAGTTACTACGGTTGTGGCCCTGGATTTAAAGGCTGCTTTTGTTAGAATTTGTCATGATGGCCTTTTACACAAAATGTTAATACTTAATTTTCCGATTATTATTATTAAGACTATTAAATCAATGCTATCATTCAGAAGTTTTACCGTTCGGCTAAATGGGCATTTGTCAGATATTTATACCATGGAAGCTGGTGTGCCCCAGGGCTCTGTCCTTGGTCCTTTGTTATTCATACTTTATGTATATGATATTCCCTTACATAATACTATCAAAATTTCTCAATTTGCAGATGACACCACGCTTTATGTAGTTCATAATGACCCAGCCCGTACTCAAAATTTATTTAATATTTTTCTTGTTAAAATTTCCAATTACTTTAAAAATTGGAAGTTGGCCTTAAATAAGAATAAGACTGAGCTCATGCATATCATGGGTTTTGTTCGTGATACAAATCCTAAGTTAAGAAAGTTAGTTAGAAACATAAAAATTACTTTAGATGGTCATTAATTGATTGCTAAAAATGACATAAGGCTGCTTGGCATGCAGTTGCAAACAAATAATAGATTTTCCAAACACATTACCATCAGGTTAAATAAGGCCAAAAGGGCTAAATTTCATCCAAACCGTATTTTTAAAAATTCGAAAATTAATGTTAAAATTAAAACAAACATGTACAAGCTGTATATTCGACCAATCCTTATGTACGCTTCTCCTGTTTGGCGTCGGCAACCGCAGGTTTCTAGTCACCAGATGGAATTATTAAGATTATTTGAGAGAGGGTGTCTCAGATCTACTGCCAACATTAAACGAAATCGAGGTTCTTTTAAACATGTTCGTGTCTCTCAAATTTACAATACCTCTGGCTGTATGAGGATTGATCGTTTTGCGGCCTTGTCGCATGCCGGTTTTTATAATAAATGCCTAAATTTTGCTGACCCTAAATTTGATGATATTTTACGTAGATTTGGAAATGGTCAAGCTTACAGCTGCATGCCAAGTTTATTTGATCAGCATAACGCTGGAAATCTTGTTATAAACGATGAACTAAAAATTTTTAACACCAGGTACGATAATCGTCCCTGGCTAGTGTATGATACTAGTTAACTTATTTAAAAAATTATGATTCATATGCAAGACTGTTGTAAACTTTTATTTCCATTTTGGTTTTTTATTTAATTTTTGCCTATAAACTTATTTTTATAAATTTAAGCTACTCTGAATTAACATCAATCGTTGGCTGTGATAAAGTTCTCATAGATTACTACTCAGCATATTTATAATATGCTATAGTTAATTTTAAGTTTTGATTTCCAAATAAAACTATTCTAATAAAAAAAAAAAAAATTAGTCTGCTCAATACTCAATACACTAGAGGTGCCAAACTATCGATGGCACTATCGATATTTTCATATTTTTAAGACTATCAATACTCATTGATAGTTTTTGGTTTTTATATAAAAAATCTCTATTAAACATTGCGAAATAAAGGCGGCGAAAAACAAAACCCAAATAACTATAGACCAATTGCAGTCCTGCCAATTGTTAATAACGTTGTGGTGAAAATGAAACAACAAGTGCAGTCTATATTGACAGAATTGGCTTGCTGTATAGACATCAGCATGGCTTTCGCTGCAAATCTGGAACGCAGCCGGCACTTATTCAAGCTGTAGAGAACATATGCGCAAATCTTAATAGTGGATGTGAAGAGGTTGGTGGCTTATTCCTGGATCTTCAAAAAGCATTTGAATGTGTCGACCATGAGGTGCTAATCAAAAAACTTATATTTGCTGGATTTAACACAGATGCCCTCAACTTAATGCGAAGCTATCTGACTGACAGACCACAGTTTGTGGTGAATGGCAAAAACAATAGCTCTCTGGAAATCTGCCGTTATGGAAAGCCTCAAAGAAGCGTTTTAGGACCATTGCTTTTCCTCATCTTCATCAATGATATACAAAACATTAATCTTAATGTAAAGCTATTTTTGTTTGCTGATGACATCGCCTTGTTATATCCATCTTACTCACGACTTGCATTGAAGACACATATTAAACATGATGTAACAATTCTGAATGAGTTTTTTTAATTTAATCGCATCTCAGTGAATGCTGATAAAACTCAATTTATCATATTCTCGCCATGACGCAAGACAATTGACAATTGTGTCCTCAACATAAATGGCATAGAAGTTGTAGAGGAGACCTGCGTAAAATTTTTAGGACTAACAATGACTAACAATCTGAACTGGAATGAGCACATTTTTACGTTGCAGCGCAAGGTTTCATCCAACCTCGGACTATATCGCAAATTCAAAAGAAAATTTTCAGTCGACACGAAACTCGCACTAGCATACATTCCTATGTGTTGGGCGTACAAAAACATAGCTGAACTCAACAAGCACAGCGCCTGCAGAACAAGTCCTTTAAAGCCTTTTTAATTTACATCCGCGATTCACCTCTCGACAGCTATACAGCCCGACATTCGGAGACATTTTGCCAGTCACGTCTCCCTATAAGTACCAACTCACTCTTCAGGTATTTAAAAACTTGAGGAACATCAACTTCAATACTACACAGCTGACAACGCGCACACAAATCATCAATATGTACTAGGAATAGATCTGATTTGGTACCGGCGAGATGGAAATTTGAGGTGACCAAGCAGCGATACCTGTATGCAGGCCCGAAAGCCTATTTATAGTTTATTTATTTATTTATTTATTTATTCATCAATGGAACAGGTTCCTTACTGACTACAAAATATTTGGCTAAGCCACTTAAAATATGTAAACTACAAAATGTTTGGGAAAACCACTTTTATAAAATTAAGATTAACAATTTTTGATAATAATTTAAGACTAGAAAATAATATTCTATGTATAATATATTATAATATAGTATATTCATCGATAGAAACTACCTATTAGGACTCTTAACGCCTGCTTCGCCATGGCAAAATCAATAGCAATATTGTTAGAGAGCATATTATATTCTATGAGAGTCCTATTCAAAGGAGCATTAATTGCATAGTTTGTTTTGAGCATTTTAATAAAAAAAGATCATAATTTCTAAGACTTCTTGTAGAAATATTAAAAGTTATCATTACCAATAATCGAGGACAATCAACTGTCCCTTTAATTACATCTGATACAAATAAAAGTGATATTATAGTTCTTCTACTTTGTAGCGATATCAAACCAATATATAAGCACCGAGCACTATATGAGGGGGCTGGATCAAAATTTAAGGACTTAAGAGCGTATCGTGTAAATGATTTTTGAATACGTTCTATACGATTAATATGAGAGCTATAGTAAGGGCTCCAAATAAATGATGCATATTCAAGCTTAGATCTCACAAAAGCATAAAAGAATGCTTTATGCGTATATGGATCAATAAAAGCTGAACTATTGCGACGAACAAAAGCATACATGGCATATGCTTTAGGTATAATAAAATTGATATGGCTAACAAAAGAAACCTAAGATCAAAAATCACACCCAAATCAGATATTTCATCGACAGATTTTAAAATGTGGCTATCAATAGAGTATGAGGTACTAATGGGATTTTGAGTTTTTGAAAACGAGATATGAAAACACTTTTTTATATTTAATGAAAGGCGGTTTTTAGAACACCATGCAGATATATTTGACAATTGTTGTAGATCATGTGCATCAGATATATTTTCAATAGTAGAATACAATTTTAGATCATCCGCATATAGTAGGTAGCTGGCATTTGAAAAACAGCTACCAATATCATTGATGAATAAAATTAATAGTAAAGGGCCAAGAATGCTGCCTTGTGGAACACCAGAAGAGGCAACAAAAGGGGCAGATCTTACATTTTCCTTAAATAAGACCTTAACCATTTCAAAAAATGGAGTGAAAACCCATGTTTGATGGTTTTGAAACCAAGAATTTATGAGATACCTTTTTAAAGGCCTTTGAAAAATCTGTATAAATAGCATCCACCTGATATCCCCTGCTGAAAGCAGAGACGCAATCTTCAGTGAATACTGCAAGGTTAGATACTGTTGAGCGTCTCGATACAAAACCATGTTGGTTAGGAGAAATTAACCTCTTAACTTGAAAATACATTTTGCTTTTTATTATACTCTCAAAAAGTTTCGAAATAGAAGGAAGTTTTGAAATTGGTCTATAACGTTACATCAGAACCATTAAACATAGAAAACCAATCAATATTTTTAAAATGATTGTTTAGGATATTAAAGTCACAGAGATTATAATTAAAACTGATTATAGAATTATTGTTATTAAAAGACAGAAATTCATAAAATTCGAGCTCAATGGTTAGTGGTACATGATGTAGGTCAGTAGTAGAGGTGGGTAATAGCACAATTTTTTGTGTGTTGACTCACCAGCACATGTGCACCCTTGTGTGTCAGCAAACTGTGCTAGCACAATTGTGCCACAATCGAACTTATAAAAGTGTCGATAACAAATAAGTGCTAAAACCCTTCTCCATTGATTTGTTTACAATATTCGCAAATTGCATATTGTCAATTATTGCAAGTAAACCAAAGTAAAACAAAAAACAACTTTACTAAGCAAAAACTAAGCAAAAAAATGTAAGTGATACAATGCACAGTAGCGATAACCAATGAGTGTCAGTGAAGAAGCTTAGCACAACACTCTGCTATTCATCCCAACACTGCACACAAAAGTAACTTTACGCGCAAAAGTTCGTCTAAGCTCTGCTCTTTGCGTGCTATTGTGCCACTATGTGAGTCACGTAGTGTGCTAGCACACATGGCACACTGCAGAGAGTCAGCACAGTGCCATAGCACAGCACTGAGTTACCCACCTCTAGTCAGTAGAAGTAAAAGGAAACGGATTTTCATATACTTTATAGTTAATATTATTACTTATATATATTAGATCCAAAATTCTATAGTTTATTAGACAAACTATTAATCTGCAATAAGTCTAAGCTAAGAAAACTATCAACGAGATAAATTTCAATTGAACTGTTCACATTAGATGGCGTAAGGATATTATGATCAAAAGCATACGACCAGATTAATTTATTCAAATTAAAATCACCTAGCACACAAAGGTTATTATCAAGAAGCTTATCAGCAGATAAATTTAAAATATTATCTACATGTGCCTTATAAATATTTTCACAACTGTTAGGTGGTATATAAGAAGCGCAGATAAATAATAGTCCAGACGAACCCTGCACTTTCACACAGAGCTGATCCAGAAGAGAATCAGCATTTTCCAAAACTAAGATAGATGCACAATCTTTGCGACTAACAGCTATGAGTACACAACATCCTCTTGAGCAGCCAGTTTTAGCAGCATCACGATCTTTACGAAATGTATTGTAGAGTGTAGGATTGAACAACTCTTCATCAAAAAAGTCTGAGTTGAGCCAGGTTTCAACTAGAACAATAATGTCATGATCCATCTGAGAGCTTTTGGATAGTATAAATTGAGATTTTGTTCTCATTCCAGACATATTCTGATAATAAATAGCTATAGTTTTATCTTTACGAGCTAAGCTTGAATCACTTAAGTCTGTCTCTCTTCATTCCCTTTTTTCGGAAAAAAACGAAAAGCACGTAAGTTGATTCCAACAGGCCAAACAGAAGCATCTAATAATTTCTCATAGAAAGGTGAAGAAACACCAAGTTTAAAATTCACTCTAACAGTAAAGTCACTCAAAACATTATTTCGAAGCAACTTACTGCAAGAAAGGTGACATTTATCTATATCTGCATATTTAACAACATAATCCCGTCAGAGAATGGTTTATAGAGCGGAGAGGTGGGCAGCGACGTGGATGCAGCAGCAGGTGGCGCAGCTTGCAAAAACCTCTGCAAAAGTTTTAGGCAGAAGAGGCTGAGTATTGTTTACAGCATCGGAGATCAGAAGAGCATGGTTGGCCAAAGATGCGAGTGACGTAGCAGCATGTGAAAAAGGAACAGCAAAATCACAGTTTACAGCTTTAGCAGCACTAACAACAACTGCTTCAGCGTTAGAATTATTAGAAGAAAGCACAGCAGAGCTAATCTCAGCACTGTCAGCAGCAGCAACGGGAACATTTTTTTTAGATGGTTTATTCAATGCGAGAGATTTTTGCACAGTGGAGCATGTAGCTTTTGTTTGCGAACCAGCAGAACTATTGTTATCAATCATTATTTCAGAGATTTAAGTTTTTAGATCTGTAAGTTTACCATCTGTATGTAAGAACGCAACTCCTCTAGGCTTATTCAAACGCGATTTAAAGAGATATCTGATGGATTTAATTTAATTTAAAACTATCCTACGTAAAATCTGTAAATACTGTACATATACTTAGTATTATAAATGTAAGGTATTAAATTTGAATTATAACATACCAGTAGCATGCTCCTTCAAACCTCTTTATCTGAGCAATGTAGCTCAATATAACCATTCTATGAATTCCAACCTTCTAAAATAAATAAATAAAAAAAATTAAAAAAAACCAAAGCGAGGGTAAGTTGTTTTTAGCAGAAATAAGAATGAATTCTGAACTTTGTTGTAATTTCACAGATAAATTGCTACTAATTTGGCTGACAGATCCCACTTTGTTCAAAGTTGCCTAGTTTCTTGTACGGTTACTTTTTTCCGCACAGAAACGCAATTTATACAGAAGCCAAGAAAATCCAATTCGGAAGCTTGGAATTTTCAGTTGAGTCCAAGCGAGAAGGTTGCCAAATGTTTGAAATTCCAAAAGTCATACTCAAAAGTTTTACTCTTTCTTTGATGAGCCCACAAAACTTAAAGCCGCAGTGAGCCAGTATATTCAGAAAAGTGACACGTATGACAGTTTTTAAACTTTCTGGATAAGCGAAAATATAAAAGAAGTTTACTTTATCGGAAGGCAGTGACAAAAAATCGATAGTGCCATCGATAGCGCTATTGATGGTTACTTTTTTTAGGAGACTATCGTGAGTATTGATAGTTTTTTTGAAAACTTTTTATCATAGATGGTAAGACTATGGATAGTTTGACACCACTACAATACACACATTGCAATCTCACCACCCGCAAAACCGCGTAAAGCAAATTCGTTCCAAAAAATCTGGAACATCACCATGTTATTGGACCTCTAGATGAGAACCTGCCTTTAACAACATACAGCGCGCAATTATGAGACGCTCTTGACCATGTAGTAGAACTTCGTTAATTTTAATTTTGGTCTGAAATTTTTACGGTATATTCTATACTGTATAATTTATTGTACTTTTGGAATACATATAAAAAAATAGATTTTTTGAAACTGAAACACCAGACTAAAACCTTAATATGGCCACATAAGTAATTCCGTCAGTTGAAGGAGGCTATAGACCCTTACAATCTCAAGTAACCGAGAGACGGAATTTACAAAATCGAAAAATCTTAAATCTATCGAAAAATTCTTAGAATATCAATAACTTTTCTAATTCAGGATAATCAACTTACTGTTTATCACCGATATAATGCCTTTTGTCACATGCGGGGGGAACTCTTTAAGTATGTCGAGAGCTGTGCGTCCTTCCGCATCGGTTGCATTGAGATCAATGCCAGCTTGCAACAGAGTACGCACAACAGATTCTTTGCCGCATAGTGCTGCCTCATGCAACGCACTGCCGGCAGAAGTACGCAGATTAACATTGATACCCGCCGCAAGTAGAACATCGACTACATTCTTGTGACCGTTGCGGCTTGCTAAATGCAGACAAGTGTGTTTTGGCAGTTTTCGTGATTCACAGGATTGCTGAAGAATTAGTTCAGGGTGAGCATGAATAAGCATCTTTACAGCTTGCAGGTAACCGTATTGAGCAGCTAGATCAAGCGGAGTTTCATTGCGATTGTTACGCAAATTTGGATCGGCTTTATGCGACAGAAGAGCGCTTATCGCACCAATGTGACCCTGATTTGCAGCACAATGTAGCGGTGTCTCATTATCTACGGTCTGTATGAAAAAAATCAATGCAATAATAATTAATATTAATAAATAATTAACACTTTCTTTTCGCACCTGAATATTTGGATTTGTCGGCTTATATTGATGAATGAGAAGCATTTTGACAATTTCCGTGTGTCCCGCCCAAGCAGCTAAGTGCAAAGAAGATGAGCCACGTGAATCAGTCAAATTCGGCGAGGCTTTGTAAGCAAGCAGCATGCTCACAATGTCAGCATGGCCACACAAGGAAGCGTGATGCAATGCCGAGTAGCCGAGACTATCCTGTACGTTTACATCTGGATCGCGCCGTAGACTGAAAGAATGAAAGTACATTGTTAACATCCTGGTCGACATGGTAGAAAATTTTAAATCAAAATCCATTCCAAATAATTTAAAAACTTAAAATAGCCATAGCCAACACTTCTCCCAGAGTAACTGATTAATTAAATCTATTGAAGTTCTTTCAGCAGAACTTAGCTAAATATATTAAATATCCAGTAAGAGATTATTCAAACCTGGCTAAGGGTCCACTGCGTTTGATTTTCTGATTCAGTGCTTTTTCGATGAATGCTATATTGCCGCAGTGAGCTGCATCCAAAAACTCTTGATCCTTGCCCATACCAAAGAACTAAAAAGTTAAAAAAGAAAATTAATATCTTAACAAATATACCAGCACTTAGGTATAATTATTTTAAAATTTGATGTCTTAAATTCCAAACAAACCTTTTTTAGTGTAGTTTTTCTCACTCTAAAGCAGTGCTCGGCACCTCACTGCAGCGCGGGTAAAGAGCAAGCTTTTCTGTCACCATTCGTTATGTATGGCTGTAGCAAAAGCTCTATGCTGACAGGCGGCAGAATGCCAACTACTGGAGCTCTGGAGCAGTGAGGAGTATTCTAACACTAGCAAGCAAACTCAGATGGAGCAATTTTAACGAACGAACGAGAGGTTGCAAATTGTTTAAACCAGTTTTTTGCAAGTAGAGCGGTTTATATAGTTGAAGCAATTGAAACTGAAGAGGGCGATCATATAAATGCATTCAGAACGCTTAGATTATCCAATGAGCAATTTGTATTTGAAGAAGTAATGGTAGATGAGATGGAAAATATCATTCAGCAGATAAATATAAAAAAGTCTTGTGGAATAGATGAAATACAGCCGTGTGTCATTAAAAATTCGAAAACCTCTATTGCTAGAGTAATGGTTCATTTATATGCTGCAATTATAAAAACAGGCACTTATCCTACTAAATTCAAGCGCCAAAAAGTAATACCAATATATAAAGGGGGAGATAAATCCAAAACTCAGAACTACAGGCCGATAGCGAATTTCCCAATACTAAATAATATAATAGAAAAAATAATGAAGCATCAAATACTTAAGCATTTGGAAGAGACTGGATTTCTATATAATCAGCAGTTTGGATTTCGACAGCGATCAGGTACACAACCGGCATTGATACAGGCAATCGATGACATTTGCGCGCACTTGGATAGAGGGTGTAAAGAAGTAGGCGGTTTATTCATTGATTTGCAAAAGGCGTTTGAATGTGTAAGTCATGACATTCTTGTGGAAAAACTCGAGTTTGCTGGTTTTCAAAATATGAGTCTGCAATTGATAAGTAATTACTTAAAGGATAGACAACAAATTGTATATAATGGTAAAGTAACTAGCGAACCGCAAAGAGTAGTATGTGGAGTACCACAAGGTAGCGTGCTTGGACCTTTGCTTTTTCTAATTTTTATTAATGATATAAAAAACATCACGCTAAATGGTAATTTATTTCTTTTTGCTGATGACATTGCACTTTTTTACCCAAGTTTATCACGTTTGGCACTTAGAGCAAAGCTGGAATATGATGTGTCAATTTTGAAGGAATTTTTCCGCTTCAATAAGATCGCACTAAACGAAGAAAAGACTAAGTTCATAGTATTCTCACCGCAGCACAATGAACCCGAAAAGTTTAGGTTTAATGTTAATGAAGCTGAAGTTGAGGAGGAAGAGCAAGTCAAGTTTCTCGGTCTTTTATTCAACAATAAGCTCTCATGGAATCAACATATTATAGGAGTGCAAAAAAAGATATCGTACGGCTTGGGATTATTATACAAATTTAGGAATAAACTTACTGTGGATACTAAGTACTTAATTTATATGTCTCTAGTACACTCACACCTATCATACATGACGATGTGTTGGGCCCATAAAAATTCAGTTGAGTTAAAAAAACTACAGAGAATGCAAAACAGATGCATGAAAGCAGTCTTCAATCTCCACCCAAGATTTCCAAGTCACCAACTTTATGCACCAGAGCTGAAAAATGTTTTACCAATAATTGGGCTGTATAAATACCAATTACTACTGCAAGTGTACAAGAATTTAAGAAACATAAGCTATAATACTACACAGCTAAGGCAGCATTCGCATGGATTTGACACAAGGAACAGAAGCAATTTAGTAGTGGCGAGATGTAGTCGAGAGCTTACGAAGCAACGTTACTTATATGCTGGACCTAATGTTTACAATAGTTTGCCGGAAGATATAAGAAATGAAGTATCAATTAGTTCATACAAAAATAAATTGAAGAAATACATCCTAACTAACAATTAATAGATTTTGTACATATATATGATATGAAAAATGATCTCATAATGATAAGAATGAAATATATTATTTATTTTAAGAATAGTAGCTAAGCCAGATGGGTAAGCTCCTTCGTAGCCTCAGGGCAATGGAGCAAAATATTGCAAATTTGTATATAAATATATTTTTAAAATAAAAAAACATTAAAATAAAAAAAAATAAAAAAAAACACATGCGGAAAAGCTTTCTATGCTGCCATGAGCAAAGCATTGTTGCAGAGAAAGCTCTTTGCACGCAAGCAAAGTTCATTTATAACAGTGATCGACATTTTTGCCCCGAAAGCTTTTTCCACTAGAGGTCTTTTTGCTTTTACATGGAATATGGATGATTTTTGCATGGAAAGCAAAATGAGCTTTGTTGGAAAAGCTTTCGGGGCAAAGCTATCGACCAATGGCTTATAAGATTGTCACTTAAGAGAAATGCACTCTTTTCCACCTTTCAGTCCAACCTTGGTGCGTCAGCGTCATTTATCTGTCATTACTGGTTCACGCACATACAATACGCAACGCACTAGCGCTTGATTCGAATTTTCAATTTTGACAATGCGTTTGGTAGTGAAAGGAAAAACAAGAACAAAGGCAACGATTGTTGAAGTTCACGCAGCGTTCAGTTTCGGAAGCGCTCATAGAACATTTGCGTGTCGCTTTTAAACGCAACGCAAGACGCACCATTTTAAGTTGGACTGTTTGCTTGAACTGTCAACTGTGCTTTTCTTTGTTCTATGCATTCATTTTCTTGATTTCTTTGCATCCATTCTGACAGTTCGACCGAGCCCGCTCCCAAGTGCCACATCCTTATAAATGAGCCTTGCCCGCTAGCGGCAGAGTGTCCTACAATACTCTAGAGTAGTGTCGAGATCTCAAAAAAAAACTTTAGAGAAAATAATGATCTCTTCCTCTCCCGCAAGGACAAAGTTGATTTTTGAGAAAAACAGTTAAAAATCACGATATCAAAGTGCTTTAATGTCAGCAAGGCATTTTGTTAGAAAAACTACATATGTCTTAAAGCTAAAGTAAATATAGACTTTAACTAACAATATTTTGGCAAACACGATGCAACTCTTGGTTTTTACCCACAGTGTCCTGTGGGAAGGATATTCGAATCTAAAGGTACACTCGAGATAGCACAGAACTTTTAATTGGTTTCTGATTGTCTAAATTTTGGTGATATTGCTTACAGTGTTAACGTTTTCTTTAAATTTGGCGAATTAATAATTTGCATATTTTTCGCATAAGCATTTTCCTGTTTTGGAGAAATGCATACTTGAATGCAATTTTTTAATTTTTCCAAAAAAATTAATATAAGGATTTTTATTTTAGGCACCAGAAGTGGTACCGAAATTAATTTTCCCAATTCGGATTCAGCAAATAGTTTTGAACGAAACCCTGTCTAAAAATATCTTTTTAAAAACAGCAGGAAAAGGCCACTATTTTTTTTCTATTTTGATACATAAAAAAAAATACATCAAGCATGAAAAAAAGAATGCTGAGTTGAGGTATAGGAATCGAAATAGGAAAAAAAATCGTGGTCTTAACCTCGTGTTGTTAATTGACACTATTGGACTGGGTGTGTTTCAGAAATATTTGATAGAATCTAAATTAAGGAAATTATCTTTGGTATCAAATGCAAATTATTAATTCACCAAATCTAAGGAAAGCGTCAACACTCTAATCAAAATCGCTAAAATTTAGACAATCAGAAAGCAATCAAAAGTTCTATGCTACCTCGAGTGTACATTTAGATTCCAATATCCTTCACACAGGATTTTGTGGTTAAAAATAGAGAGTGGCATCGTATTTGGCAGGATATTTTTAGTTGAAGTCTGTATTTACTTTTACTTTAAGACTTATGTAGTTTTTCTTACAAAAATCAAAGCATTTTCAGATCGTGATTTTTTACTGTTTTTTAAGGGAAGGTTTGTTAGGGAAGACATCCTTATTTTTTCCTAATATTTTGGCAGATCTTGACCACCCTATGCAACTTTTGAGACCTCTTAGAATACAATCTCAATGTTTCGATACGCCCTAATGCATATATTGTCATTAATACTGCATGCATACATTGCCATTGGTACTGTTTGCATAGGTAAATTGTCATTAATACTACGTGCATACATTGTCATTAATACTGTATGCATACATTGTCATCAATACTGTATGCATACATTGGCATCAGTACTGTAATAAAAAAAATTCATGTTGCCATTAATTAATACTCACCCAGCAATTTTTTTGTTCATCTTATTTATTTTGTTTTTAAAAAAACGTTATTTCCAATTCTGTATAACGAAAAATAAAAATGGTAATATCCAAGTTTTTAACTTCCCGTTTGAGCAATATACAATATTGCTTTAAAAATACTGATTTGCTTTTGACTTTTTCAGCTCTAGTTTTAAAGAAAAATTAAAACCACACATTAAAAAGTATTACATATAGAAAATACTTACGAAGCCCTCGATTAAACTAAAAACCCAGATTAAGGGGGCAACTGAACCCCCTGTCCCTCTACCTACGCACTTGCTAGTATCTATATAAAAATGTAATATTTTAATATATATTTCTGATAAAAATGTATCAGTCTAAAAAATAATTTTCACATCTGATCGAAAATATATCAATCACTGATTGATTTTTATTTTGATCGATATAAGTTCGATCAAGAAATAATTTTTATATCTGATCAAAGCAATATCGAAAAAAACTATTTTTCTATCTGTTCGAAAATATTTCGATAAAAGTACTTTTAATTTCTGATTGAGAAATATCGCCCAAAGTCTTAAGAAAATCAGAGCAGTACTTCACTACATATTTACAAGTATATTAAAGAACAAATAAAATAAATAAGCACACAAATAATTTTTATTTACAAATAAAAAAAAAATACTATTACTTCTTATGCATGTTGTTTTTGATCTAAAAATTTTGAAATTATCTCTATTTTCGGTCCTAGATTAGCACTACTTTTTCTAAACAAGTTACAATGCACCTGTGTTTGTTTATTAGTTTTTTGTGTTTTTCACAAAACTGTTATAAATAGACTTGGTCATTTTTTAATCCAGACCACGATATGTAATCTTTGCTCCCGATGTGTACGGCACACAAAACTAAAACTAGTTAGAAGTGTAATTAACGGAACTTTTCCGCATATCAAAGCATTACGAAAATCTTGTCAATAGAACTTAACAAGGTGCTGTTGTATTTGAAATTTGTTCGCTAATTTTAAAACTTAAATTCCAACACATAGTTAATAACATTTATAAACATGCCATAAGAAGCTAAATGTGGGTACATTGTACAATTTACACATACTTTACCAGGTTGATACAAAAAGTTTCCAACATCCAGCTACATGACCTATTTAGCAAACCAACGTGTTTTTTTTACCCACCTCAATTTCATAAACAAACGCGATCCCTAAAATTTTAACAATTGCCTTCGAACAGAAAAATTATTGGCATATTTTTCACATATTCCGAGTGTCATAACAATCATTTGGTATATTTTATTTTTAAAATATATTTTTTCCTCCGAGTTTCAAGGAGTGTTTCACATATTCATAGATTCGCACAGTTATTATAGGCGTAAAATTATGTCAATAATGTATTGAATTATTCTGATTTCTGAAGAGATCCATCCAAATCGTTTATAAGTAAGATTAAATTTTTAGTTTGCATTTGTTGATTTATAATTATAAACTTGCCAATTTGTATTCATTCCAAAATATGATGGCGTTATTTACATTATTTTAGAATATTCTTAAGAGTATGCGACAAAATGAACTAAAACTAAAACGAACTATATCTGTGTTGCCAGATGAGCCATTGTGTACTTTGTATTTCTGCAAAAATCTCAGAGGCAATGGCGTTGCTATAATGTTCATGTACATAAAATCCCGTTGTTTATTCGGCTGCCTTTCGACTTTATTCGCATAATACAACCAACAACCACCACTTTTATGCTGCGCAAGGTTGCACAAGTTCGTACTTTCGTACCATTTTGGACACGTTTTTATTCTTCACGTACGAGGTACAACATTTTCCGTACTAGTACACTTTTATTTTCATCGCTTTTCTGTGTATTTTTTTCTTGGTGTGGCCACACTCGTTTTTTTTGGTTCGCATTATAGCGATTTGGCAGAACTTCTAGCATTTGGTTGTTTGTTTACGTATGAAGTGCAAACAAACAAAAAGTGCGAATCACATCTGTAGTGCAAATGGTACCAAGGTACCAATGGTACTCGTACCTATAAGTTTGTATGAAAGTTTCATATA
Organism: Dichetophora obliterata; assembly: GCA_963920525.1. NCBI lineage: Eukaryota > Metazoa > Arthropoda > Insecta > Diptera > Sciomyzidae > Dichetophora > Dichetophora obliterata. The sequence continues at coordinate 10,880,616 of OY986440.1, forward strand.
AATCAGAGGGTACTAGTACGACGGTACTTTTGCTTTAAGTTGGTATTCATAACAATTTGCCATGGCTTTATTTTTCAGTTTGTTTACAAATAATTCGACAAAAACAAAAGCTTTTGTTGATCCTTCGTTTGTTTTTAGTATAGCTTGGCATTGGTTGCATTTCGCTGTTTCAGTTTTTATTTCTGGTAAGAAAAAAAACCAAACTGAACTTTTATCTTCCGATTTGCTTTTGTGCAAGATGTATTGTTTGTCCATCCTAGCACCTGAGAAATCTGTTGGAAATAATTTAATTGTGCTATTCTTGCAAACGCGGCTGTGAAGATAACAACTCTTTTCGACAACTGTTTTTCTGTCAAAAAACTGAGGAACGGCTGGAATTGGAACGACTGAGAAGTTTCGGTTGTCAAATCGCAATTTTTAGCAACAACACTTTGGACAACAGTTTTGGTGATGGATAAAATGCAGTGCAGGATCTGTTGGACTCTCTAGTGGACAATTATGGACAAACAGGTTTGAAGCAATTTTTTTTAAAATCAAAACAAACATACTTCACAACATATCTACTTTTCAGAAACTCGGAAAAAAATAGCTAAAAGTGCAAGATTTTATAGTGGTCAAAAGATGTGCTGGTGCACAAAATGTGATGCAGGAGCTAGCTAAATAACTTATGGACACTTTTGGGAAAACAGGTAAGAAGAAAATGCCCTATAGTATACATTTGAACAAAAATTAAAACATTTCCTTCAATAACAGGTTCAAGAAAATTCAACATTAGTTTTTGTGGACCCGAAACTATTAGGAGTTGTTGGACTTAACGCCTTCATCCAGGAAAGTATATTTTATATAGATTAGTCAGGAAGGTATGTATCTTTTTGATAATTATGATTGCAATATAATAACCTGTTTCATTTTGCTAGAATAGGCCGTGTTCATTTAGGCAAGAATTCGACGGAAGCTTTTTTCTCACCCTGGATAAAACCCTTTGCAAAATATGAACCATTTATATTTTATCAAGTAGGTATTACAAACACCTTTTATTTAATTTATCAATAATTTTTATATCTTTCAACTTTTTCCAGTAACTTTCTTTTTGATAGAAAATCCTTTCAGAGCAAGTATGGACAATTTCCCTTTTGGAGTTGTTGAGCGTTTATTGTTACCGGAGTAACTTTATTTGTTACAGAATCAGTCAGGTATATATTAGTCTGCTTGGGTGCAATAATTTCGGATTGAAAACTCTAACCATTTTTCTGTGATAGGCTTCATCCTTGAAAAAGCAGATCTCGGACCACTTTTAAATATGGTCATTTTACTTTTCGGAGTTGTTGGGCTCTGATTGCTTTTGGAGCAACTTTTGAAGTACCAGCATAAATCAGGTATTTATTCATATTTGTGATAGCTCTAATTTGATATTAAAATCTTTCACCAATTGTCTATAGCAGGCTTCATCCTTGGAGAAAGCAAAATGTTCACCACTTTTTAGAATTCGGGACAGAATTCTCAGAAATAGATGGATCTTTTTTATGCCATCAGGTAGGTATTGATAATGTCTTTAATTGGATACCACAAAAGTTAATGTAACTTTTTAACTTTTCCAGAAACGTACCCAATCCTTCCGGAGCAAATATGGCTACTTTCTTTTTTGTAATTGTTAGGCCCTTATTGTTGCCGGATCAACTTTATAATTACCAGCATCAACCAGGTATATATTCATTTTCTTGATAGCACTTATTTGATATAAATAACTCTAACCATTTTTCTATGGCAGGCCTCATCCTTGGAAAAGTAAAATTTGCATCGCTTTTTAGGATTCGGTACAGGATGCTCAGGAATAGATGGATCTTTTTTGTGCCATAAGGTAGATATTAAAAATGTCTTTAATTGGATACCACAGTTATTAATGAAAATTTTCAACTTTTTCCAGAAACTTACCCAATCCTTGCTGAGAATATATGGCCACTTTACTTTTTGGAGTTTTTGGGCTTTTATTGTTTACGGAGCAACTTTTTAAGTAGCAGCATCAATTAGGTATTTATTCATCTTTTTGATAGCACTAATTTTATATTTATAACTTTACCCATTTTTCTATGACAGGCCTTATCGTTGGAAAAAGCAAAATGTTCACCAATTTTAAGGATTCGGGACAGAATGCTCTGGAAAAGATTGATATTTTTATGGTATCAGGTAGGTATTGAAAATGCCTTTAATTGGGTAACACAATTATTAATGAAACTTTTTAACTTTTTCCAGAAACTTATTCAATACTTGCGGAGCATATATGGGTACTTTACTTTTTGCAGTTGTTGGGCCCTGATTGTTGTCGGAGCAACTTTATAAGTACAAGCATCAATCAGGTATTTATCCATTTTTTTGATAGCACAAATTTTATATTAATAACTATACCCATTTTTCTAAAGCAGGCCTCATCCTTCGAAAAAGCCGTTTTCTCCTCTTTTTTAGGATTCGGGACAGCATTCCCAGGAATAGATGGATCTTTTTGTACCATCAGATAAGCATTAAATATGTCTTTCAATTGATACCGCAACCATTAATGCAACTCTTAAATTTTTTTCAGAAATGTACCCAATCCTTCCGGAGCAAATATAGCCACTTTGTTTTTTGTAGTTGTTAGGCTCTTATTGTTGCCGGAACGACTTTACAAGTACCAGCATCAACTAGGTATATATTCATCTTCTTGATAGCACTTATTTGATATTATTAACTCTAACCATTTTTCTATGGCAGGCCTCATCCTTGGGAAAAGTAAAATTTTCACCACTTTTTAGGATTCGGGACAGGATGCTCAGAAATATATGGATATTTTTAGTGCACTGGTTGTTGCAGGAGTAACTGAATTTTACTAATTTAATTAGGTAAGCTTATATCTTTTATTTTGCATTTATTTTAAGATTCCAACTTTGTCCATCTTTACACACTAGGTTTCATCCTATTCAAAGGCCTAATTTTTTAAGATTTTTAAGGATTGTGGAAACGACTTCATTGACAATTATAAAAATTATACATCACTCCAAAGGTATTTATAGTAGCATATACTTAAAATAAAATTTATAAAATTTCCTGTTCTACTTTTTCCAGAAATCTACCAAATCCCCAGTGAAGCAAAAAGTCCAATTTCGTTTTTGGAGTTATTGGACATTTGCAACGGGAGGAACATAATTTGTATTAGGATCAGTTAGGTACATATTTACCTTTTTCATTGCGATATTTTAAGATTTTAACATTGTCCATTTTGCAGCTCTAAGCTTTATCCTATTGGAACGAAGAATTTTGAAGATTGTATTACCTCAGTGACATACGAAGATGATTTTTATGCCAACAATTAGAACAATTTTAATTTATGTAAAATTTAGTTAAAAAATTGTATGTTTTTAATTTTTGTTTGACTAAGTACTTTTTCGACAGTTGTTGATATGAAAAACCACAGTTGTTGATATGAACAACAGTTGTTGATATGATCAACATCAAACCCTAATGCATCAAACAGATAAATGTTTAATAATGTATAGCACTTTTAATTTTACCATATTTTGTAATTTATTTTTGAAATATTTCCATAATAATATTGTTTTCCATTGTACAATTGTTTATTTTTAAAGTTTCTTGAATATTAAAAAAAGACATTTAGGGTATTCACAAGGTGTGCTATCATGTCATAATGTCATATTGTCCTAAGATTTTACACTAGTTTAAAAACTTTATTGTTGCTTTCCATATAAAAAAGTACTAGTATATTACAACTCTGAAAGCTATATTTATTGAAGTGTCGTAATCAAACAGCTGTTTCTTATTTGCATTTATTTATCTTGTAAATTTTAGTTGTAAAATTTTAGGACAATATGACAATATGACATATAGCACATCTTGTGAATACCCTAATTGTAATTATAAAAATAACTTGAAATTTTTCTCCTTCATTCAAGGTAATTAGAACAATTTTAATTTATGTAAAATTTAGTTAAAAAATTATATATAAAAGTTTTTAATTTTTGTTTAACAAAGTATTTTTTCGATTAGCAACAATTGTTGGCAAATAACTTTTGTTAATTAAAAACAGTTGTTTTATGAACAACAGTTGTTTTTATGAACAACAGTTGTTTTATGAACAACAGTTGTTTTTATGAACAATAGTTGTTGATATGAACAACAGTTGTTTGTATGAACAACAGTTGTTTGTATGAACAACATTTGTTGATATGAACAACAGTTGTTGATATGAACAACAGTTGTTGATATGAACAACAGTTGTTGATATGAACAACAGTTGTTTGTATGAACAACATTTGTTGATATGAACAACAGTTGTTGATATTAACAACAGTTGTTGATATGAACAACAGTTGCTGATATGAACAACAGTTGTTGATATGAACAACAGTTGTTGATATGAACAACAGTTGTTGATATGAACAACAGTTGAAAACCCTAATGCATTTAACAGATAATCTATGTAATAAAAGATAACACTTTTTATTTTACCATATTTAAAGTAGTTTTTTATTTTTTAAATCTTGTTTTACATTGTATAATTTTTGATTTAAAATTTCTTGAATATAAAAAAATACATAGTGATTATAAATATAGCTTTTTAAATTTTCTATTTTTCACTTTCTTTTAAAAAATTCCCTTCAGAACCATAATTATTAAGATAGTAAAGGAAGTTGATTGTTCAAACTTTGCCTTTTAATAAAACTTTAAATAAAATAAGGTTTTAACAATTTAGATTTATTTTTTAAATTTTTTTGTACATAAAAATATATGATACATAAATTAAAAACTTGAATTTTGAAATTAACAACAATTTTATATAATAAACAAATAAATTGTGATCTGGATAAACGTATAGAAAATTATAAATATATAAAATATATTGCACTTATGACACCTATATAGTCAGAAAATTGGTATTTTTTAAAAGTGTTTAACACCAAAATATACTCTCTATCTGCATTGGATAGATTCCCTATAAGGTCGCCATCCCTTTAGATAAAAATCCTCGCTGGGCTGCATCCCAGGAGTTTTATGCACATATGACAGCTATGCTATCGCAAATTGGACCAAAATCAACACTCTAGCTGCATTGGAACACATTCAATACCAGGTCGTAACCCATTTTTAAAAAATTATTAATGGGATCCCAGAAGTTTTTTGCACATATGACACCTATGCAGCTTGAAAGTGGATATTTTTTTAAATCTTTTGACACAAAAATCAGCTCTCTAGCTGCATTGGAACATAATCACTGCCAGGTCGTAACCCATTTTTAAAAAAATCTTTTGACACCAAATCAACTTTCTAGCTGCATGGGAACAGGCTCACTACCATGTCATCCATAGTTCATTTCTTATTTAGCAAAAAAAATGTATACTGAAAAAAAAATTATACCAATAAGTTTCCTTTTCACGGGCCTTGAACCCAAGAACTATGTTTTCAGTGACATCTCATATCCACTGACCTGAAATATTTAAAAAATTTTTATTTTAAAAAATTAACAAAAAAGCACGTTGCGCCCGGGATCGAACCCAGTCACTGCAATTTTTAGAGATGCACGATGTTCCACTAAGCTATGCTCGACGTTAAAGTAACTGTGTAAAATACTTATACCAACATACAGCAAAGAATAATACTTATCCTATGTAGATGGAAAGAACAGTAAAACATAAAGTAATAAGAAAGAACCTGTAAAAACCAAGCAAAGGAATAACCTTGAATTTGAATGAAGCTAAATTCAATGTTGTAAGAAAGAAAAACATAAGAAAAAGGAATAAAAATATTACTATAAAAACCAAGGAATAGAATAACCTTGAAATTGAATACAGCCATGAAATTAATTCGGAAGTGGAAAATATACAGAACTAGCATATATGGGCATTTTTCATTACCATTAACCACCTAGTGGTAATGCAAAATAAATTTCCATTACCACTAACCAAATTTATTTTGCATTACCACTAGTATGTAATGGTAATCGAAAAAATTTGCGTTACCACACTAAATTTTAAATGGTATTGAAGAATTTTACATTACCACTAAAATTGCACAAAACATCACCAATCGGTCGCAAAGACAAGAACTTAGCGACACGAATTTGAATATTGGCATTTCCAGAAAAAGTCTACCGTGACCAAAAAATTAAAACTCATTAAAAACTTATTATTTTATTATATCATTTAAGAGAAACATTTTAATTTTATTAGTTTCATTAATTTCTACATAAACTCATTAACCATCATGATCAAAATCGTCTGCACTGGTTCACAAATGTAGTTTTTCTTTTTCGTAAATGTTCCGTAAGCTTTTTTGTTTTAATAAAAATGGAAGGCATTAGCTAGAGATAATGAAAAAAAGGTTGAGGCAAGGAAAAGTCAATATATTAAATTTGTTTTTTAATTACTAAATTACATAATTACTTAACTACCTAACTACTTAAATACCCAATTAAACTGCAATGAAAATTTTAGTAACGTAACACCAGTAACGTAACGCCAGATCAAAAATCCTAATAAAAAAACCAAACAATTTTTTTAAATTTGATCACTTGGAAAATAAACTTATGTTATTATAAAACCTTCTAAAAAAGTTTTATACAAAAAGTCTTGCCTAGTTCAGAGAGTTTTGCATATTTTGTAATCCAAGTCAGAAATCAATTCCGTTTTTTGTAACGTAACGCCAGCATATATTTTTGCTTATATCTTTGGATCCTTAGGGTTAATTGTTGTCATTGTTTTTACTTAATATAGTGCTACTTAATTACTAAGCAAATATAAAAAACTTGTTAAACATTTTTCTTTAACATTCTATTTTTTAATATTTATTCGTACAAATCATCCGTAACGCCAGTTTGGAAATGCCCTTATGCTTGTATTAAAGGTAATAAAGCTAATAAATTTTGTTTACTTTCATAATTTGTTTTTGATTTCACAGTTGCTTCCTCAGACAATAACTTTTTCATTATCGTTATATATTGTATATTTTAGTTACCCTTTCAGTGAGTTTCCTTAATCAGCAAATTTTTAGTTAAAAAGAAACCTTGTCACTTACAGAAATTTATACTTGAAAAATTTTGTACTGGTAGAAATTTTTTGAAATTTTAGTGGTAAATTTAATTTCTTCCATTATAACGGTAATTACCATTAAAAATTTAGTAGTAATGCAAATTTTTTTGCATTAGCATTAAAATTTCCATTACCATCAAAAATTTAGTGGTAATGCAAATTTATTTTAAATTACCACTGGGTAGCTAGTAGTGATGAAAAATTATTTTTCAATACCACTGGATGGTTAGTGGTAATGATATTTCTTAATGCACCAATAATTCATTGCATTATGCCCATCTGTGATACCTAGCAAATACCCGCTGCTTCGCCAGCGATTAAAATTTTAATGCCATGCAAAAATTTATATTTTAAAATTAAAGTATTTTGTTGTATCTTCAAATGCAAAATATTAAATAGCTGTTTGTTTTATAATGAAAAAATTTTATTAATATTAAAAAATTACTTTATTTAATTTGATTTACATTCTTTAAACAGTAATTGTTATAATGACATAAAGTTGCTTAGGTTTTTCTGTATTTTGTTTTTTTTTTAATAAGTCCTGCATAACAGGATTATATAAAATTTGCGTGCAAGATGTTTTAAATTTGTAATTCAAAAATGTATTTTTTAACTTAGATTCTGAACATGAATATCTATATTCTCTATAGATCATATAATCTATATAATTTTTTAACTTAGGGTTTTCCATCAACAAAAGTAAAAACAATTACGCAAACATAAAATTTTCAAGTATTTTTTAATGCAAAATATTTTTTAAAGTAATAGTATTCACCAAGAGTTTTGATCGCAACACTAATAAAATGGGTCTCTAATTAACGGGCATGAGTAATTTTATCCTTCGGATTACAATTTATACATAATAGAAACAATGAAAACATGACACACCCTTGAGAATAAAGACTATAAGAAAACGAAAACCTTAAACTGTATAAAACCTTATACTGTACAGAATTCATATCAAAAGTTAATCAAGACCAAGAATATGAATTGAAGTTTTGTACAACTTCAGCATCTATATGTTTCTGTAATGGCAAAAGAAAAAAAATGAAGGTATAAGTCGGAAGAGTTGTCTTATATGACTTTAGTTTCAAGGTATACATACATATTTTTATGTTTAATCCATTTAACTTCTTAATTTTAAGATCCCTCTGTAACAAAGCGCATTTTTTTTTTAAAAGCATTTAACTGAACTCCAACTACTAAATTATATAAATTTTACTAATTATCAAAACAAAGACGAAACCTCCATATAATAATACATACATATAAATTCACCAGAAAATTGCTTTTATTCACATAGCTTTTAACTTTTTTTTTTAATTTTGTCTAGAAATCCAGTTTAAATGGTGAACTTTTAAGTACATCTTTAAGTTTCCATCAAGAAATATTAGGTACCATTCAAAAAGTTAAAAAAATTTCGCGACTTAGAAGATAAAATGTGTTTATATGGCAATAACATAAAATTGTGATTATATCAAAAATGGACCGCCAGAAAAATCTTGGTAAAAATATTAGTATTTTTTTACATAAAGCTTTTTTTACTGAGCACAATTTACCTTAGATGTAAATTTTGTTAGCACGATTGGAAAGAAGATGGCAATAAACACATCATTATCAAAATTTTTAGTATAAAAGCCAATTAAATTAGATTTTTAACCACTTCTACAAATATTTCTAGGTGATGCGTTTGTTTTTGGCAGGGGGTGTATTTTTTATTTGACAAACAAACAAATAGAAAATGAGTTTTATTAAAATGTATAGATTAATTTAGAATAATTAATTATATTAAGATCGCAGGTATGCTAGTGCTCGATATTGTTTTGCATCCCTGTGTACTTGAAATGGACTATCAGCTTTCAAGGTTACAAGTTATGTTAGAAACTTATTTATTGAAGGTCAACTTATTTTGCCAGCATTATTATGAAATCTATTTAGCAGTTAATGTATTGCTTTTCATTGCTTATATATACATAACAAAATCTATCTTTCATAAAATATAGAATAGCGCAGTAGATGCAGTGCTTGATTATAGCGCTTAGTGCCAAGGTTCAATGCCGGCTGGGGCGCCTACGTTCCAATTTTTTTTTAATTTTTTAAGATAACTTTAAATAATGTTTTTTTTATATTAGACAATAAATCACTATTTAAATTAAATTTCTCGATCGTACGATGCTCCAATGGACGCAGCCGACAAACAAGCTATTTAGTTTTTGGTAGGTGTGCACACTGTCCCCGGATAGTTTGCCTATAGCGGGGCTGCATTCTTATAGGGAGTTTAAAAATTATTTGATTGATTTGAGTTTTACAAAATATTTTGCAACTGACATATTTTTTGTTTATTTTGGTAAATTAGTTTATCTCGGCACCTGTACTAAAAATGGGAGTGTCCCAATTTAGTAACGCCCACTTTACAGGGGATAAGCGTGCAATAAAGACAAGCGCGCCAGAATTAAGTTTAATTGAGCTGAAATTTTGGCAGTAGATTTGTTTCGAATTCGAGATGGTTTTAGGGAAAAAATGTTCCCACACCCCCATTACCGCTCACAAATCATTGAAAATGTTATATTTCGGACGGTTTTGGTCTTATAAGACTAAAATTTGGTAATATTGTAATGGTCATATAGTTCCTTTCAGCAGCTATACTAAAAATGGTGAAAATGTGTATACAATTCTCTTTCCGAATAGAATAAATATTCATATATGACAGTAATGCGGTCTGTGGCTTTTACGTCTACCGGAGAATACTTTAAATCAATAAAAATACTAAATAGATTATTAAATGACTTAAAACATAAATTTATGTATATACATTACTTTGAAATGATTTGAAAATTTTTTTCACATAAATTATTTTTTAAGCTGTAGAACCTGCTGTAGAAAAATAGAATAAAATTTTTTTAAGGCGCGTTTCCACAGTCAATTTTTCTTGCGCAAAATAGGCGTTGCACGTAATTTTGAAAGTGTAAACACTTAATTGCACGCAATTTTTGAAAGTGTAAACACTTAATTGCACGCAATTTTTGAAATTGCATGCAATCGAAAAAATGTTGGTTGACTTCCAACTTTTCTTGCGCAATTTGGTAACTTGATCAAAATTTTTAACATTTTGTTTTGTTTATTTCTGTCTCCTCTCTATCATTGTTCTGATTTCCCAAGCGGTTCAATTTCTGTTCAGTAATTTTTATGAGATAAATTATTAAAAAACATTGAATATAACTAAATTTTTTTAGATTATAGTTGCCAAAAAGTGGAGTGGAGACAGAACCATACAATTTCTGGAGAAATACGAGAGTCATAGTACCTTGTGGAATGAACATTCTCCACTGTATAAAAAAAGGCAATGTGCATGACTGCTCCAGATGCCAAGGCAAAGATTCGCTAGATAAGGATGTCTTACGCCGCAGAAGTTGCGAAGATAAAAAATAGCAAAAGTCGGGGGCAGGAGCAAATGAAGCGTATTTGCCGAAGGTGTCTTGGTTCCAGGTTGCACATAACATAACAACTTTTTTCAATAGTGACTGCTTCGTTTTATTATTCCTTTAATTTATTTAATTTTATGCATTTTCTTGTTTTTCGCCTTTCATCTGCTTCGCAAAACAAAACCGATGACATTTGTATACAAAAAGACTTTGAGCGTGTTAACAGTTTTTGTTTGCAATATCCCACATTGCATAAAAAATATTGACTGTGAAACGCGCCTTTATGATAAAATCTGTAGTTTTCAAGACATCGCAATAGTTTTGATTTCATGATAATGGGAATTTATTTCAATATACTATATATACGTAAAAAATATTATCGAAAATCCTTTGCTTACTGATATATTTATTAATCAACGACTTTTCATAAAAAATGCGTTGTATTAAAAAAAATGTGTACTTTTTTAGGTATACCCAAAAGTCTGATGTCATAATAATGGAAATTTTTCAAAACTTAAGAATATAGATATTCATGTTCAGAATCTTAGTTAAAAAATACATTTTTGAATTACAAATTTAAAATATCTTGCACGTAAATTTTAATAATCCTGTTATGCAGGACTTATTAAAAAATCAAAATACAGAAAAAGCCAAGCAAATTTATGTCACCATAGCAATTACATATTATTAAAAGAAGAAATTATTAAAAGAATGTAATCCAAATTGTATAAAGTAATTTTTTAATATATATGCAATTTTGTTTATTATTGAACAAACACAATAATTTATATATTTTGTATTTGAAGATACAACAAAATACTTTAATTTTAAGATATAAAATTTTTACATGGTACATATATAATATTTCAATCGCTGGCGAAGCAGCGGCAATGTTGCCAGCCAAAATTCGGAACAGTTCCCAAGAAAATTACCTTTTCCCCAAAGTAACATAAATTATATACCACCGAAACTCCCATGCTAAAGGTAAACAAAAAAATTCCCACAGCAATTAAAAAATACCAAAAAAAATCCCACTATCATTTAAAATTACCACAATTATACCATGCGTTTTAAAAATATCACCAAAAATCCCATATGCATTTAAAATCCCAGAAAAAATCCCATCCGTATTAAAAAATACCACGAAAAATCGATCAAAATTTTTGTTCCCCTTTTTTGGAATTTAAAAATAATTTTTGTAAGCTTAACGCTTGCATGCAGAAATGTAAAATTTTCACAAAAGGTTAGAATTTTGTTAATTACTTAAAGAAAAGTACTTAAAGAAACTTATAGCTTTACTCTTCTATATATACACGTCGATCATCGAATACTATGATGAAGATTTTGCTTAAAAAAAATAAAAAAAAAATTTAAGAAAAAATTCCCCGATTCCCATGCAATTAAAAAATACCACGCTGGACTTCCACGCCAATTAAAAAATACCACGCTGAATTAAAAAATACCATGGTAATTCCCAAGATCAATTAAAAATTACCACGAATGGGATTTTTCCTACAATACTGGCAACCTTGAGCAGCGGGTATTTGCTAGTTATATATATTTCGCACCTCTGAATTGATTTCATGGCTGCAATCAAATTCAAGGTTATTCTTTTGCTTGGCCTTTATAGTTACATTTTTATTCCTTTTTATGTTGTTCTTTCTTACAACTTGAATTGCTACATTCAAGTTCAAGGTTATTCCTTTGCTTGGTTTTTCAGTTTTATTACTTTATGTTTTAATGTTGTTTCTACTTACATTGAATAAGTGCATAAATACAGCATTTTACACGCAATTTCAAATATTGAGATTAGCTCAGAGGAATATGTTAAGTCTCCCAGGCGTTATTGTGACGGGGTTCGATCCCTGCCTAGGGTAATTTTTTATTAATTTTTCAAAGTACACATATTTTTAAAGCTTTTTTTAAAAAAGTTATTTTTTTATAATAACAACTTAAATAGATATCAGTTCACTTTTTTACCCATACAGAAATAAATGTTAAGGTTTATAAAGAAATGCTGCTGCATTAAAGTTTAAGGCTACCCGGCTTTTAGATTTTTTGTATCTTTATGCTGTTCTTTTGTTTCTAAGTGATTATATGTATTTATTTATATCGGATATATTCGAAATTGACTGAATGCACACAAGACCAGTTTAGATCAATGGTTATAGAACGTCGCTCAACGCATTGGTCCAGGGTTCTAATCTTGGAATATGAAGGCTTTTGGTAAATTTTTTTTTTGTATAATTTTTTTTGACTAAATAAGAAATGAAATATTTATGACATGGTAGGGAATCTGTTCCTATGAAGCTAGAGAGTACATTTTGGAGTCAAAAGATTTTAAAAAATATTCAAATCAAGCTGCATAGGTGCCATATGTGCAGAAAACTTCTGGGATCCCATTAATTAATTTTTAAAAAATGGGCTACGACCTGGTAGTGAATCTGTTAAAATGCAGCTAGAGAGTTGATTTCGGTTTCAAAAGGTTTTAAAAAATATCCACTTTGTGACTGAACAGGTGTCATATGTGAAGAAAACTCCTGGGATGCATGAAAGCAGTTTTTATATTAACGGATGACGACCTGGGAGGGAATCTACTCCAATGCAGATAGAGAGTTGATTTTGGTATCAAACACTTTAAAAAAATACCAACTTTCCGACTATATAGGTGTCATATGTGCAGTATATATGTTATATTTTTATTATTTTATATAAATTTATCTAAATCACAATTTATTTGTTTATAATACAAAATTGTTGTTAACTTCAAAATTTAAATTTTTAATTTGTGTATCATTAATTTTCCCATACAATAAAATTTCAAATATAAATCTTTATTGTTAAACCCATATTTTATTTAAAGTTTTACTAAAAGGCAAAGTTTGAACAATCAACTTCCTTTACTATCTTAATAATTATGGTTCTGAAGGGAATTTTTTTTGAATGAAAATTAAAAATAGAAAATTTCAAAAGTTATTTTTATTAACCAATTTAATGGTTGAAATGAATAATTAATCATTTTTTTTTTTTTTTTGAAAATGGATCATGCATTAAATTTTACAATTTCAATTTTCAGGCAATAAAGTAATTAAAATAATTTTTAGTTATTTAAAATTTAGTTAAAAAAAATAAATATAAAAGTTTTTAAGTTGTGTTTAAGTATTGTTTTCGATCAGCTGGCAAATAACTTTTTTAATTAAAAACTTTTGTTTTTATGAGCAACAGTTGCTGATATAATGAATACAAAATTAATAATAAATAACAAATTAATAAAAAATGAATAACGAGTAAGAAATTAATAATGAATAACGAGTAAGATATTAATAATGGATAACAAATGAATAATAAATAACAAATAAAAAATTAATAATGAATAAAAAAAGATTTGCATTCTTTGTGAATAGCATTCAAATGAATAAAAAAATTGATTCATTATTCCGAATAAAGAAAATTAATAATTGAAATGAATAATTTTTAATTCATTGAATGCATTTCAATGTCGTTATTCAGTTGTACTTAAAATTCGGAATATAAATGCAGATTTTACTAAATATGTACCAAATATTTCTTATTATAAATTAAGTTCCTCTCACAACAACATTTGTCCAACAACTTGATAAACGAAACTTGCCATATTGATCCACTGGGGATGTGGTAGATTTCTGGAAAAAGTACAAAAGGAAATTTAATTAATTTTATGTTAAATATAAGCTTCTATAAATACCTTTTTAATGATGTATAATTTGTTATACTTTTCCATGAACTTGTTTCCAGAACCCTTAAAAAATCGGCCGTTCAATAGTGTGGAAAGATGGACAAAGTTACAATCTTAAAATAAATGCAAAATGAAAGATATAAACATACCTAATTAAACGCGGTACAAATAAAATATCTCCTCCATCAACAAGTATAGAACAACTTCAAAGAGAAAAGTGGCCAAATTAAAAGTGATCCAAAAAATGCTTTGCCCCAAAGGATGAAACCTGTTATGGAAAAATAGTGAAAGTTATAAATCAAATATAAGTGCTATCGAAAAGGTGTACACTCACCTGATTGAAGCTGATAGAAATAAAGTTGCTCCTGCAAATAAAAATGTCCAACAACTCCAAAAATGAAATTGGCCATTTTGCTCCAGTGAGAATTTGATAGATTTCTGGAAAAAATAACAGAGGAAATTTAAAGAATTTGACTTTAAATATAAGCTTCTATAAATACCTTTTGAGCGATGTGTAATTTTTTATACTTGTCTATGAACTCGCCAGAATCCTTAAAAATCTTAAAAAATCGACCTTTCAAAAGGATGAATCCTAGTGCGGAAAGACGGACAAAGTTACGATCTCAAAATGAATGCAAAATAAAAGATATAAACTTACCAAATTAAAAGTGGTAAAAATTAAGTTGCTCCTGCAACAATAAGTATCCAACAACTCCAAAAAGTAAAATGATCACATATAGAAGTCGTCTACAATCTGCTATTCGAAAGGATAAAGCCTGCCATAAAAAATTGTTAAATTTCTTAATATAAAATAACTGTTATCAAGAAGAGGAATATATACCTGATTAATTCTGGCACAAATGACGTTGCTTCGGCAACAGTCAGAATCCAACAACTCCAAAAAGGAAAGTGGCCATATTTGCTCCGGAGGATTGGGTAACTTTCTGGAAAAAATGAAAGGTTTCGTTAATGATTGTTATATTAAATGAGAGACCTCCTACCTGATGGCACAAAAAAGATGCATCCATTCCTGAGCATTCTGTCTCGAATCCTTAAAAGTGGTGAAAAATTTGCTTTTTTCAAGGATGGGGCCTGCCATAGAAAAATGGGTAAAGTTTCAAATATAAAATTAGTGCTATTAAAAAGACGAATAAATACCTAATTGATGCTGGTACCTATAAAATTGCTCCGGCAACAATAAGTGCCCAACAACTCCAAAAAGTAAAGAAGCCATATATGCTCCGCAAGGATTGGGTAAGTTTCTGGAACAAGTTGAAAAGTTTTATTAATAATTGTGGTATAAAATTAAAGACATTTATATTACCTACCTGATGGCAAAAAAAGATCCATCTATTCCTGAGCATTCTGTCCCGAATCCTAAAAATTCATGAAAATTTTGCTTTTTCTAAGGATGGGGCCTGCCATACAAAAATAGTAAAAGTTATTAATGTTAATTAAGTGCTTTCAAGAAGATGAATATATACCTTGTTGATCCTGGTACAAATAAAGATACTCCGACAATAGTCAGGGCCCAACAACTCAAAAAAGAAAAGTGGCCATATTTGCCACTCCAAAGTTTCTGGAAAAAATTTAACATTTTCATTAACAATTGTGGTATCCAATTAAAAAAATTTCAATATCTATGTGATTGCATAAAAAACATCCATCTACTCCTGAGCACTCTGTCCCGAATCCTTAAAAGTTGTAAAAAGTTAGATTTTTCCAAGGATGAAGCCTGCCAAAGATAAATGGTTTAAGTTATTACTGTCAAATAAGTGCTTTTAAGAAGATAAATATATACCTGGTTGATGCTGATTCAAATAAAGATCCTCCAAGAACAGTCAGGGCCCAACAACTCCAAAAAGGAAAGTGGCCATATATGCTCCGCAAGGATTGGGTAAGTTTCTGGAAAAAATTGAAAAGTTTCATTAATAATTGTTGTATTTAATTAAAGACATTTTCAATACCTACTTGATGACACAAAAAGACCCATCTATTGCAAAGAATTCTGACCCGAATCCTTAAAAGTTGTAAAAAATTTAACTTTTTCCAAGGATGAAGCCTGCCAAAGAAAAATGGTTTAAGTTATTAATGTCAAATAAGTGCTATTACGAAGATAAATATATACCTGGTTGATGCTGATTCAAATAAAGATCCTGTAAGAACAGTCAGGGCCCAACAATTCCAAAAAGGAAAGTGGCCATATATGCTCCGCAAGGATTGGGTAAGTTTCTGGAAAAAATTGAAAAGTTTCATTAATAATTGTGGTATTTATCAAAAGAAATTTTTAATACCTACCTGATTGCACAAAAAAGATTCAACTATTCGTAAGAATTCTGTCCCGAATCCTTAAAAGTTGTAAAAAATTTAACTTTTTCCAAGGATGAAGCCTGCCAAAGAAAAATGGTTTAAGTTATGAATGTCAAATAAGTGCTATTAAGAAGATAAATATATACCTGGTTGATGCTGATACAAATAAAGATGCTCCAACAACAGTCAAGGCCCAACAACTCCTAAAAGGAAAGTTGCCATATATGCTCCACAAGGATTGGGTAAGTTTCTGGAAAAAATTAAAAAGTTTCATTAATAATTTAGGTATTTAATTAAAGACATTTTTAATACCTACCTGATTGCACAAAAAGATCCATCTATTCCTAAGAATTCTGTCCCGAATCCTTAAAAGTTGTAAAATTGTAACTTTTTCCAAGGATGAAGCCTGCCAAAGAAAAATGGTTTAAGTTATTAATGTCAAATATGTGCTATTACGAAGATAAATATATACCTGGTTGATGCTGATTCAAATAAAGATCCTGTAAGAACAGTCAGGGCCCAACAACTCCAAAAAGGAAAGTGGCCATATATGCTCCGCAAGGATTGGGTAAGTTTCTGGGAAAAATTGAAAAGTTTCATTAATAATTATGGTATTTAATTAAACACATTTTCAATATCTACCTGATTGCACCAAAAAGATCCATCTATTCCTAAGAATTCTGTCCTGAATCCTTAAAAGTTGTAAAAAATTTATCTTTCTCCAAGGATGAAGCCTGCCAAAGACAAATGGTTTAAGTTATTAATGTCAAATAAGTGCTTTTAAGAAGATAAATATATACCTGGTTGATGCTGATTCAAATAAAGATCCTCCAAGAACAGTCAGGGCCCAACAACTCCAAAAAGGAAAGTGGCCATATATGCACCACAAGGATTGGGTAAGTTTCTGGAAAAAATTGAAAAGTTTAATTAATAATTGTGGTATCCAATTAAAGGTATTTTCAATGCCTACCTGATGGCACAAAAAAGATCCATATATTCCTGAGCATTCTGTCCCGAATCCTAAAAAGTGGTGAAAATTTTGCTTTCTCCAAGGATGAAGCCTGCCATAGACAAATGGTGAAAGATTTTAATATAAAATTAGTGCTATCACAAATATGAATAAATACCTGATTGATGCTGATACTTAAAAAGTTGCTCCAAAAGCAATCAGAGCCCAACAACTACGAAAAGTAAAATGGCCATATTTACAAGTGGTCCGAAATCTGCTTTTATCAAGGATGAAGCCTGTCACAGGAAAACGGTAAAAGTTTTTAATCTAAAATAAGTCATCCAAAGAAGATGAATTTATACCTGACTGATTCTGCTATAAATAAAGTTGCTCCAGTAACAATAAAGGTCCAACAACTCCAAAAAGGAAATTGTCCATATGTGCTCCGAAAGGATTTTCTCTCAAAAAGTAAGTTTCTGGAAAAAGTTGAAAAGATATATAAGTTATTGTTATATGAAATAAAAGGTGTTTCAGATACCTACTTAATGAAATACAAATGGTTCATATTTTCCGAAGGGTTTTGTCCAGAAGGTGCAAGAAGCATCCGGCTAATTGTTGCCTCAAGGAACACGGCCTATTATTACAAAATGGAAAAGGTTATTATACTGCAATGATAATTATCAAAAAGATACATACATTCCTGACTGATCCATATAAAAAATACGTTCCAAGGTGAAGGCGTTATGTCCAACAACTGCTAAAAGCTTCAGGTCCACAAAAACCATTGCTGAATTTTCTTGAGCCTGTGAGTGAATGAAATCTTTTAATTTTTCTTTATTTGTATACTATGGAACATATTCTTCTCACCTGTTTTCCGAAAATTTTCCAAAAGTTGCTTAGGCAGCTCCAGCATCACTTTTTGGCCAACTTGATAAAACCATAAAAGCTAATAATAAAAAACAGTTGTTAACTTCACAGTTGACAGCTGGCGAAATGTCAAAAATTCCATAGAACGGTGGAATTGAAAAACAGTTGTTAGAATTGGTTGTTATCTTCACGGACATCTTGCAAACACTTTAGATAAATCACTTCAAGATATTCATTTTTGCTAAAGATATGTTTTGTATCCTTTTACAGCTGAAATCAGTAAACTTTGTTTTGGACAGCAGCAGGGCTGAAAACACTTTATAAGGTGGGCTCAGACGATACTTCATGTTGCCAAGCCTGGGTGCACGACTGAATAACTAATAATTAAGCTTTGCGTCTAAGCGATCCCATTTGTTGTTGAACCTCATTAAGCTAAAAAATTTCGAATGGACAACAGGTATAGCGTTTTGGCAGCAGTGGTGATAATAAATTAATTATTAGAAGATGATAATTTTTAAAGTTAACTGTTCCGAAACTAAGCTGCCAAAAGTGGTAGATATATGAAAAAAACGATGTTGCCATGTCGTTATGTTAATGTTCTTAATCAACTAGGGCGAAATAAAAAAGGATGTTATCTCATTGGGTTTGAGGTTGAAATAATGGTTGCTTTTTGCTTCTGTGGTGTAAAGTATACCACAGTATACAATTTTTCTAAGCGTATTAATATTGAAATTTATAATGTATTTTAAATTCTGCCTTTCTTCTTATCAAATCTGTTTTGAAATTAATATTATGCATTAATAGACATTTGAAATTGCAAATGGTTTGCATTTAAATTAATTGAAAACAATCAGCATTTTCTGTGATACTTTAAGTTCTGTTTTTCTTCTTATCAAATTAATTCTGGGATGAATAAAAGAGGGGTTTAACGTCAGCCAGCAAGTGTAGAGCAAATTTTCTAATTTGCTTTACGTTGACATACAAAAAATAATTCCTAGGGCAAAAAAAAGGAACCATTAGTTTAGATTGCAATTATAAGTGATCAATTAAAATTTCATAAGCTAGTTTATAAAAATTTCGAGAAAATGTGAAATAGCGAAATATACTTGATTCAGATAAAAAAAAACTAAAGAAAACAAAATAAAAGATTGACAGCTAAAAGAGTTTTAAAAATGTTATCGATGCGTTTCTAACGCCTTTTAAAACACTTGCTTTTATAATTGGATTCAGGTCTAGTTGTTAACTAAACTAATACGGAGCGTATTTTGAAATAATTTTTTAATTTTCAGCTAAATGACGAGAAAACCGTAAATTTATTTATAAACATTTATGATGGAAATGGTTAACATTTTAATGAATAAAAAATTCACTTATTTTTTTGTATAATGGAATATGGAGTGACAGAATTAATTTTTTTTTATATATGTATCTATATAACAATGAACCATAAACTCAACCAACGACATCAGGATTGAGATCAAACGAAGAATAACTCTTGCCAACAGGTGTTACTTTGGGCTTAGTAGGCAATTGAGAAGCAGAGCCCTCTCTCGACGAACGAAAATCACGCTCTATAAATCGCTCATCATGCCCGTCCTACTTTTATGCATCACAAACCTGGACGCTGAGCAGTTTAGATGAAAAGACTTTAGGAGCATTCGAGAGAAAGATTCTTCGTAAGATCTACGGACCAATCTGCGTCAATGGCGAGTACCGAATACGGTAGAATGATAAACTGTATGAGCTGTACGCTGACATCGACATAGTCAAGCGCATTAAAATCGAGCGGCTTCGCTGGCTTGGTCATGTTCAGCGCATGAAAGACGATGCTCCAGTGAAGAAAATATTCGATTCGGTACCCAGCGGCGGTCAACGCAGAAGACGACGACCGCATCTTCGTTGGAAAGACCGAGTAGAGGACAACCTGACGAAGTTTGGAATTTCCAACTGGCGCCACCAAGCGAAAGACAGAAATGGCTGGCGGAAATTCTTAGATGAGGCCAAGACCGACATACGGTTGTAGTGCCAACCAAGTAAGTAAGTTATATAACAATAAAAAATGTTGTTGTTTTTTCGGCCTTCTGTCATTTGTTGCTACTATAAATTGGGCTGTGGTCGTATGGCGGCCATAGCCTAGTGGGTAGAGTGCGTGGCCCCTAAGCTAAAGAACCGCGGTAACCCGGGTTCAATTCCAGCTCAGACAGAAAGTTTTTGTCAATTGAATTAATTTTTATGTTCGGTCGTCATCTCTCTGCAGACAATGGCAAACCTCAGAGAGTACAAATTGCTATGTAAAGCTTGTTGAGAACATAAGCCGTTCGGAGACGGCATTAAACACGTAAGTCCAGCTCTCAGTCATTTGTGATCAAGCATTTAATAACACGCACAACACATTCGATCAATAGAAGTCAAAGTCCTTCCAAGGGCTGAAATGGCCAGTTTATTTTTTATTTATTATAAATATATAAACTGTTTTTTTATAAACTTTTTCCTTTTTTATTATCCTATTTTTCGATAATTCGGCTCACTTTGTGGGCCTTCGTCAGGGCATGAAATAATAACAAATTTTTTCTTTAATGCATTTAAGAGATTAGCACAAATAAAAATCTTTACATAAAAAGTTTAAAAAGTTAGCGAAACTAATAGCAAAGCTTAACGGATGAAATAAAATCACGATCAAAAATTTGATATTGATATGAATTTTTATAGGTAAGTTCTGTTTTACGTTAAGTTAGGATGAATGTTATAAAGGAAGGAAAAATAGGGAATTACAAGAAGGATATTTTGTCGTACTACACATGTATGTTTTATATATTTTGTAGCGACCTTTTTTTTGCCTGTCAAACTTGTTTCTTTGTTTAGAAAATCCCCACATTTTCATTATCTGTTTCGACCTTTTTTTATTTTTCATATATATTTAATTATTTTGAGAGTACTTTTTTATTTTCTGCCGATGCAACCCTGATGCTGCGTTTCGCCTATAAAAGCTTTCCGACCAACAAACTAAAGGCTTGATTACCCAAGCGTAAGGTAACGTAGCGCGACGTTGCCAATTGTCAAGCTAAAGTCTGTTTAATGATAAATGCAAAGAGTAGTAAAGAGTTGTCAGTTCTGCACAGTTGCGTTTGTGCAGACATTTGTGATTAGTAAGTATTGGACGAATGTAGATGTGAAGGAAGGCGATGAAATCGAAATTTGTCGCCTGACTTTGATCAGCTGTGCTTAGCTGACGTTGCTTTGTGGTTCCGACGCTTAGCGAAGAATGAGCTGTATGAGTGCGAAGAAATAGAAAATAGAAAGCGTGTGATGAAGCGAAAAGAAAATAGTTTGCTATTGTTTCTTTTCGCTTCGGTATGACTTTTTTTGTTTCCTATAAGAATCTTGCACTCATATGAATGTTTACATTTTTTTAGCTAGATTGGATTTGGTAATTTGAATGAATTTACCAATTTCAATCTTTTTAAATGATGAGAACATTTTTATGCCCTCCTTTACCTATAAATTTATTTTAATTCTTGCAGGTAAGAAATGTTTTATTTGAAGCTACATTTTTAATCAATTTCCAGGTACTATGAAGAATTCAGCCAATTTTTTCATTTGAAGCTAAATTTGTTCTCAATTTCTAGGTACTATATGAATTTAGGAATTTTTTTAATTTGAAGCAAAATTTTTTTGCTACATTGGATTTGGTAAATTAAATGAATTTACCAATTTCCAGCTATTTGAATTATGATAGTATTTTTATATGACCTTTATCTATAAATTTCTTTTAGTTCTTGCAGGTACAATGTATTTAAGAAATTTTTTAATTTAAAGCTTAATTTTTTAGCTACATTGCATTTGGTAAATTAAATGAATTAACCAATTTCCCTCTTTTCAAATTATAATAAATTGATTTAAATGATTTTTAAGCTACATAGTATATACACATATATGAGATCTATATACTTTCTTTATGTAAAAATATATATACAAATTTCTGTCAATTGTTGCAGGTATTTAGAAAATTTTTTTCATTTTAAACAAAGTCAGAATGTTTACGAAAGTGTTTAAAATATTAAATACCATCTAAAAGTTTGAAACATTAAAATTAATGAAAGTATTTTGTTGTGTTTTCAAATCCAAAATATAAAACTAATTATATAACGTCAAAATTAAAAAAAAATGATTTCTCAGTACAAGAATTTTAAGTCTTAAGCAGAAATTAAAGGAATTACAATATTTACTATGAAATTAACTATATACAATATTGACAGTAAATATTTACAGAAATGTATTTACAATATTTAAATTGTATATACATTTACATATATTTTACAATTTAAATAAATACTTTATTGTATTACTTAGGTTAGTTTAATCCATTCAAAGTGTTTGCCTTAGTTGATAATTTATTACATTATGTAATAAGTTTTCAATTTAGTTTTAAGTTATTACATTCTGTAATAAGATTTTCATTTAGGTTTAAATTACTACATTATGTAATAAGATTTTCATTTAGTTTTAAATTATTACTTTATGTAATAAGATTTCATTCTAGGTTTTAAGATATTATATTATATAATAAGCACCGTATTATATTAAATAATAAGAGCAAGTTTAAAAATTTTTTAATTTTTTATTGAATAATAAGAATAAAACGAGGTAAGTTTTAAAACACCAACAATTCAAAACCAAAACTGCAAAATAAATAAATATGTATGTAAAACATTATTTTGCTTTAAAATGAATAAAAGATGAATTTGTTGCTTTCTTTATTAAGTGATTAATTTATTAAAAAATCTATAAATAAATTCATAATTCATAAAAGGATGAATTTATTGCTTCCTTTATTAATTGATTAATTTTATTAATTTATTAAAAAATCTGTTTGCTAAAAATAAAAACTTTTTAAATACCTTCAGCAAATAGATTTTATACAAAATTTTAAAAAAATCCCAAAACACAAAAAAAAACAAGGAACTTTATGTCACCATAACAACTACTGTTTAAAGAAGGTAATTAAAATGAAAAAATATCTTTAAATATTAATACCATTTCTGGATTATTAAACAAACACAATTAGTTTGTTATATTTTGGATTTGAAAACACAACAAAATACTTTCATAAATTTTAATGTTTCAAACTTTTAGATGGTATTTAATATTTTAAACACTTTCGTAAACATTCTGAGTTTGTTTAAAATGAAAAATTTTTCTAAATACCTGCAACAATTGACAGAAATTTGTATATATATTTTACATAAAGAAAGTATATAGATCTCATATATGTGTATATACTATGTAGCTTAAAAATCATTTAATCAATTTATAATAATTTGAAAAGAGGGAAATTGGTTCATTCATTTAATTTACCAAATGCAATGTAGCTAAAAAATTTAGCTTTAAATTAAAAAATTTCTTAAATACATTGTACCTGCAAGAACTAAAAGAAATTTATAGATAAAGGTCATATAAAAATACTATCATAATTCAAATAGCTGGAAATTGGTAAATTCATTTAATTTACCAAATCCAATGTAGCAAAAAAATTTTGCTTCAAATTAAAAAAATTCCTAAATTCATATAGTACCTAGAAATTGAGAACAAATTTAGCTTCAAATGAAAAAATTGGCTGAATTCTTCATAGTACCTGGAAATTGATAAAAAATGTAGCTTCAAATAAAACATTTCTTACCTGCAAGAATTAAAATAAATTTATAGGTAAAGGAGGGCATAAAAATGTTCTCATCATTTAAAAAGATTGAAATTGGTAAATTCATTCAAATTACCAAATCCAATCTAGCTAAAAAAATGTAAACATTCATATGAGTGCAAGATTCTTATAGGAAACAAAAAAAGTCATACCGAAGCGAAAAGAAACAATAGCAAACTATTTTCTTTTCGCTTCATCACACGCTTTCTATTTTCTATTTCTTCGCACTCATACAGCTCATTCTTCGCTAAGCGTCGGAACCATAGAAATAAAATATAAGGAAATGCCCAGCAAAAAAGGCTACTGGTAGTTACCCGGTTAATTACCAGTTAATCTTTCCGGATTTTACCAGTTAATTTTGTAAGAGCATCGGGAAAAAATTAACTGAAAGTTCCCCGTCGGCGTGAATATACATGACACCTTGTATCTCCCTCCAACAAGAGCTTCAAGTATACAGTCGTCTCTTTCGCACATCTCGTTGGGGTGGTGAATATCGTGCTCCTGCTCATTGCCAAAATAAATAAATCAAAACTCAGAAAAGCATTCCCAGCTTAATGTTTTCAATTTTTATTTGTTCCAAAATTTATTTTTTTGTTTTCAAATACACAAAATTCAAAGATTTTTTTTACATGGAATTCAAGTATGCAAATTTACATTAAAATGAATCTACAGAATATTAATATATTTTCATATGGAAAGTTAAACATAAAATTGCACAACAATATATTAGATGTCAAAGTAAAAAATTAAGTTTTTTTAATTCTGCACGATGGTTCAACTTATGCAGTCTGATTGCGAACGACTAGTCCATCCTGGGCTCACCAATTTGCAATGAAAAACTTGTGTGATGAAAATACCCTCTTGAAAGCATTTTAGGCAACTGTTTTTGCCGTTGTTGCGTTGCACACCTGCCCCGAGAATCGTTCACAAGACGCGGGAGGAGCTTTTAAATTGTTTTAAGCCAATGTTTTTTCATTACTTTTTCGCGTTTTATTAGTAAATACTTTTCGTTGCTAATTGTTTTTTACTAATTTTTTTATTAATATTTTCACAAATTTTGTATTCACTTTTTTCAACAAAGGAAACATTTTTTTTTTAACAACAGAGTGAAAGACTACTTTACCAAAAAATAAAAACACTATAGTTTTCTTTTTCAAAGTAATGAGAGGTGAAAACTTTATTTCCATGTATTGGTTAAAAGTTGAAATTTTTTATTAGTGTTAGTCAAATTGGTTAGTGATTTTTTGCAGGGTGGTGTTACCCTCACATACAGTGTATGTGTACTGCGGTATGTGTACGGAGAATATTTTTTGACATTTCGATCGTTCTGTCGGCCGAAGTGTGAGATAAAAAAATTACTAATATTAAATATTTAATTAAAAGCTATTTTTATTGATAATTTTAGTGAGATAAGTAAGATTTGCGATATAAACAACTAAACGAACATGCGTTGTGTGGTAAAAAACTGTTCAAGTAGTCAGAACTTGAAGAATAATGTGGTTTCCTTCCATAAGTAAGTATACAAACACCAGTTGGATTTTTTAAACGAAACAACGTTATTTATAATGAATTGTGTTTAAAAAAGTTATTTAAAGTGAAAATTTGTGCATTTCCGATTGGAAATAAGTGAAAAAAAGCAAATTGGAGTACGTTGTTTCCGCGCCAATTTTAAGGGATTGAAATGTCAAAGTATTTCAGGGGCGTATTCAATTTACATATTTCCACACATTTAGGGCGCTCGTGTTTTCAGTGAACAAATTTTCACTGTCATAAGTGCAGTTTATGGCCCACGCTTAAATAATTTTTTCTTATGTTTATTAAACGTTCTTGGGCCTCCTTAGTCCAAAAGTGCAATAATACAATGTCGGTCTCAAATGGCTTAGGAGGTAAAATTCGCGAAAGTTTCCAAATTCAGTGCATAATATGAAGTGTGTGGAATAATTTTTTATTATTGAAAAAGAACTACGCGTACAAACAAAATTATTAGATAAAGACAAATCTATTTTGCATAAAATGTATTACAATAGAATTTTGTTGAACACACAACGATCTCTGCTTGGAAAAAGTATATTTGAGGGTCATATTAAGTCTTCCGGTCATTTTAATATTATTGTAAAATCTTTAATTGAAATATTTTTAAAAACTAGATATTTTTATATATCTAAAAGAAATAATGAAAAGCCAACTATTAGGCAAAAGTTGCATAAAACTATTCATTTTAAGGGTGTTTAGAAAAAATTAATTTGTATTAATAATTTTATTTAGTTTATTAATTCAAATTATTTTATTAATTTATTGAAATCCATTTTTATATTTAATTTTTTAATTTAAAATTATTTATAATTTTAATAATATATAAAATTTAATGCATGAATATAAATGAATACAAACCCAGTAGATAGCTTTTACCATCATTTTTTTACTATACTAATATTCTTTTTGCTCTCGGGTGAAATAGGCCTACTGGGGAACCGAACACCCACAAAAAAAAATCGGTAACGCACCAAATTGTATACCTCAAGGGTGGTGTGGAAATACAATCTGTAATAGTTATTGGATAAAAAGAAACAAGATAGCGAAAACTTTAAGCCATAATCTGTAAATATGTGATTATCATCAGAAACAGGTTGGGCCTTTTTTGTGATGCAACCGAATGCGGCCGTGTTTGAATGTTTATGTGTTTGTGCGAACTAACACCAATATGCAAAATGCCGCACTTTTCTGCTACTACACCACTTCCTTATATTTTACTTCTTTGGTCGGAACCACAAAGCAACGTCAGCTAAGCACAGCTGATCAAAGTCAGGCGACAAATTTCGATTTCATCGCCTTCCGTCACATCTACATTCGTCCAATACTTACTAATCACAAATGTCTGCACAAACGCAACTGTGCAGAACTGACAACTCTTTACTACTCTTTGATAAATGTGTAAAAGTCGTTACCGAAATCGTAACGTGGCGTGACGCAGCGTAAAAGTCTGTAGAAAATAGATTTCTACGCAACGTTACGATTATTGAGAGTTCGACAGCTGTGTTACAAGCGAAAAAATTTGTTTAACTTCACATTATTATAAATTTTAATACCATATAAGAAAGGATGCAATCTTGTATTGACGAGGAGAAGTAAATAAGCCTACTATAATAAAATGAGTGCCCTGCACTACGGCGCCTACACAACATTGGATTACGATTTCGGTAATCGCTTATCCTCGAGGCAACGTCGCACTACGCTACATCCCGCTGCGCCACCTCACGTTACGCTTGGGTAATCAAGCCTTAACTTTCTAACTTTGAATGGTTTCAATATACACATATGAATATACAGAGCTTAAAATAGCAACGGTTCTGGAAGTCCCATTTTACACTTGCGAGTATTGCGGCGATTTTCTAATTTTTTCCTTTAGCCGTGTTCACACCGTTACATTTGCCGTCGCCAAATGGGTCGTCAAACCGTTTTTATTACCTCCATCACTTTGGCTCCCGTAGCTTCCAACGCTGATCGCAGTGAAGGTATATTGTGCGTCGCATACAGCCATAAGTACAATGCTGAAATAATGCTTGTAATCCAGAGTTCTTTGGACACTTAATCCTGACGTGCTTCCCATCGATTGCCCCAACGCAATGCGGAATGTTCCACATTCTATAAAAATCGTCTGCAATGTCTCCATATTGGCTTTGCGACGGCTCACTAACGTATGTAGGAGAGAGTACAGCCCAGAACGTATCGCATGTTTCCAAAACGATTTTTCATGGAAGCTCCAAGCGACAAGTGCCTTTAAGCAACAAAAAATTAATATTTTCTGTTAATATGCATTTTTTGGACGCTTTATTTACGCCTATAAAAAACCGACGGTAAATAATAATAGTACTTACAAAATTGTCACGCAAAGTCGCTCCTCTGGAGTGATGATCTGTCGCGGTTTGTGCAACAATTCTCCTACTAAACACAGAAGAAGATCAAAGATTCTGCGAGGCATCCTTGTATGGATAAAAAACTGCTCGTCGTCCATTTCCTTAATTTTTACAAACATTTCTTTAAAATATCCTGCAAAAGCGCGATCCTTGTTTATTGGGCGTACACCCCATCTCCTCTTTCTTCGCCGAACCATTTTGGTTTTTTTTATAATATAAAGAAATAAATGCAAACATTGCGTCGATAAATTCGTCTTCCGAATCCATGTTTGAAAATAATTTTAAAAATTTCTTAAATAAAATTTGACATTAAACTGACAGATAATTCTAAGCCGCACTACGTTTGGATAGTCCGTTGTTTTGCTGCCACACTACGCTACGCCAAGTCAAGTTACGTTCGGGTAAATAGCCCTTAACGGGCCAAAAAATAATTTCGAAAATCGACTATATTCGTTAATTTACTATGACCCCTTTTACATTGACCAAGACTTGAAGTCAAGTTTTTTTGACGTTCTCTTTTGAACTTGACGAAAGCTTTCACATTGGTCAAGACTTGAATTCAAGTTCTTGTCTTCTTTCCTTGTTTTCTAAAAATAAAACGAGTTAGGTAGCAAGCAAATGAATTAAGGCCCATTTCCAATGACGCGTGAGATGCGTTGCGTTCAACGCTGCGGAAGCTGCGGAAAAAAATCAATTTCCAATGGAGCGTGTGCGTGAACATATGATTGTCGATCTTCTGCTTAGCGAAGCATAATTTTAATGTGTAAAAGTTTTACAAGTTTATACAAAATAAAACACACAGATATATCATGAGTGTGGAGCGTGTCTTAAATGCCTGTGACCATTTGTACCACCGACTGTTATTAAATGCATTTTTGGACTCGCCCATATAGTCAGGCACTTCGGAATGCAGCTGCAGATATGTTGCGAGTGTGGAGCACGTCTTAAATGCCAGTGACCATTTTCACCACCGACTGTTCTAAAATGCAGTTTTGGACTCCTCGCCCATATAGTCAGGCACTCCGCCATGCCGCTGCAGATGTGTCGTGAGTGTGGAGCACGTCTTAAATGCCTGCAATAAAATTTTTAGTTTTTCTCATATTCTACTAACCTTTTTCAATTTTCCCTTCGTAAAACTGAACAGCTGTTTCGCTGTCAAAGCTTCACGCGCATGAAATATTAAATTTTTCGAATATTTTACGCTGCGTGCAAACGCATGCTGTTCATTGGAACCAGTTAGATATGTCTTCATGTATTGAATATTTGCGTCAATTTACGAAACGCATCTCAAGCGTTATTGGAAATGGGCCTTTATAGTTTATAGAAATTTGCAAACTTAATTTTATTTTTTTACCACGATGGAAGTTAATAAAACGTTTTTGCTTGCAAATTTAATGCAAAATTAAATTATATTAAATGCAAAAAAATTTTAATGCAACCGAAGTCTAACAAACTCACATTGATATGCGAAAAATAAAATAAAAAGCACTGTCAGCAACGCGAAAATAACAAAAGGAATACGAAAAATTGCCGGTACAGCTTCAAGTTTCTTTTTCCCTTCCGTCGCTTCCGATGTGCGGCGAATTGCCAACAAACTCTGAAACTTGACTTCAAGTCTTGATCAATATAAAAGGGGTCTATATACCACACAGCGCCGGCCCGAGCATTTGTGGCACCCTAGGCCAAGGGTTAAAATCGTGCCCCCATATTTTCTAACCAACAAAAAAAAATATCTGAAAACTTTTTAATTTGTTTGGCCCATTTAATGCAACATATTTGTGTTTGGCAAAGAGATGGTTAAATTATTTTCTAGCAAATAGTTTATAATTTCAGTATGAGGACCACAGTAATCTGTAGTAGGGGTGTCCACTTAGAAAATGTATCGATGCAATGCATCGGCACAGTGCATCGATATTGTCCGAATTGTCTAAATCGAGTACTTTTTCCAGCATTACATCACAATGCTGAAGTTAGCCCCTTCCTTAACACGTCATAAAAAAGGACATTCACGACAGAAGTAAAACCAAATGTAATATAACGTTTTTATTCAAAGCTCACCATGACAGAAGAATCAAACGAATTTTCCCTGCAGCCTGGTGCACGAATATTTCATGATGATTTCTTAAAGAAACTAACTGTATTCGACACATTTGTCGATCATTTTTTACCAAATCTATCTTGTATTTGTTCATCGAAAACAGAAAGTTTTCAAACAGTGCACGAATTTCATTAATATGTGCATTAATAAGTCCCGGTTTATACTCGTCAAGACTTGACGGTCAAGTTTTGCATATTCCCTTTTAAACTTGACGATTCAATTTACACTCGTCAAGAGTTGACGGTCAATTGTTTCTTTCACTCCTCCCTTTTCCTTCTCAAGTTTGTACTGATGACGCCGAAATAAAATTTAAAATAGCGGGACAACGAACGAACACAAAACGAATTGCCCAAGAATTGACGGTACGGTCAATTTCTTTCTTTCCCTTTTGTTACGACTCTCGCTCCACGGAACGCAAGACTTGACCGTCAAGTCTTGACGAGTATAAACCGGCACCAATAAGTGCATTAATATGAGATTTTCGTTAATGAGATGTATAACCGAATCAGCATGTTTCGTCTAAGACCATGGAAGTAAAATATACGGAAGCGGTGTAGTTGAAGTGAAATTAAGTATTTTACAAACACAAAGAAGTTGACACAAACACAAAAACATTCAAACAAGGCCGCATTCGGTTATGTAGTAAAGAAGGGCGAAAACTTTTTTTCGTTGTTTAGATGTACTATTTAGATTTACCAAGTAATTTTTATATAGCACCATTATACATTATGGTGCGTTACCAATTTTTTTACAGAGAAAACCATTAGTAAATTGAAAAAAAGCTACATTTAATGATTAATTAATAATTCATTTCAAAAAACTATTTTTTATAAACTCGTTAATTAATAATAAAATAATACAAAAATTAAACAACTAAATTAAACAAAATAAGCTCGCAAGGGCTTATGTCAAAAAATGTCTCTCTGTCTCACTTCCTCAATTGACAAAAAATCCTTCCACACGCATATAGTAGACCCTCCCATTTTTTTGACTTTTTCGAAAAGTTCCCGGGACACGTTGATTTCTGATTCTACTCTTAAAAACATGAATTTTGGAATATTACACTTTAATATGAACGAATGGCAAATAGCCGCGCAATCGGCTTAAAGGCTTTTTGGCTAAAAATTCATTTTGTAGAAAAAACAAAAAAATTTTTCTTCAGTATTTTACATATAACTATGAAACTAATAAAACTCTGCAAAGTGAAATTTTGATTAAAATTTTTTCAAAAATTTGATCACTTCAACTCACATTACCCCGCGTTACTAGAGCATGTAAGGACCCCTTTTGACAAGGGTCAAAACCGGCCCTCACAATAGAGTGAAAGACAATGGCGCCGTTTAACAACAACCCCATCTGCTGCCAAAACAGCAGGCGTTCAATAGGTCAACCGGCCCTCATCACAACGCGCCTACCGCAACAACCGCACCAAGAGCGCCCTACAGCGGCCCCGTAACAAAACTACACACACAACAACGACAACAGTCACAACAGCCACACACATCAGCAGCTGGGACTTAACCAGCCTACCACTACACCAACGTAGCCAGACAACAAAACAACATCACAGCTACAACCAAACACACGACGGTCATACATAGCTACGAGCAACGGCAACCACAGCAACAGCCGCTAAATCGCACCACTCGGTATTTATTATTTACATATATATACGACTGCTACTCTGGTACAGTCATCTCAAGAGCACTTTTATATTCCTAAAATTTATTGATAACTTTATTCTTGCCACTATTTAGAGTATATATAAACATAAGTATATTTGCTGTATAAAGCAAACATTATAGACATTGAATTATTCTCATAATATTAACATATTTAATAGTTGCAAATATTTAACTACTCACCCTGTATCGGACCTTCAGTTCGAGCATCTACATTTTACATACATATATATACTCACTTAGCTATTTAAACATATTGAACAAATGTATTGGGAATCAAGTTTTCCCCTCAAAGTATGTCACACATACTACCATATCATATAAGCAACACTATGAGTCAGGTATACTGTGTATATCAGAAACGAAATAATATTTTACACAGCTGCTCGCTCACACAACTGTGTTCGGGTCTAGCTGTCTCGTTTAAGTTAGAGTAAATGTAAGTGTATGCGTCACATGACGCTGGTGCCAGACACCATGTAGGTTAGTAAAAACTTTTGAAATAAAGAGTCGAGTTGGAGACATCAAGCTGAACAGACGTGCTGTCTTTTTATTTAGCAAAATTAAAGTGGAAATCAAACAGGCTATTAATCGGGTCGACGGTCGGACGGACAACGACACCACGACGGTAAGTTTCCTAAAACCTATCCAATATCCTGATTATAGGCAAGTTCAGGTGCACTGAGACGTCACTAGACCTCGTGAGCCCTGCTTGTCCTAGTACTAGCTCTGCACGAGCCAACCACCAGTTGACTATTTTGATTTACATTTTATTCCTTCACGCTTGACGGTCGAAGAGCGCCCCAGGTGCTATTTGATCTCGCGTTGAAGCCCTGCAAGCTTTACGCTTGTCTTGCAAACCAGCAGGAATCCTTTCCAACATCCCATTATAGGCGAGTTCAGGTGCACTGAGACGTCACTAGACCTCGTGAGCCCTGCTTGACCTTCGCCTCAGTTCTGCACGAACCAATCCTCTTCGACTGTGACAGACGGACGGAACGCCAAGACAGAAACGGCCGTCACCCAAGCAGTTATCGAACGATTCGGCAGCAACTCATCTCCGCGATTCTAGTGCTCCCTTAAAAAAGGAGTGCAAGCGGACCAACCTAACCTCCAAATTCTTGAGACAGAACCCTGGACAGCCGCTGAGTGCTACCCCGGCTGGAAAACCTACCGTGACGCCAGAGGTTCGTTACAAGTGGCGCCCGAGCAGGGACTCTGTAAACAACGTTTAAGCGAACAGAGTCCAAGAAGAAACCCAGGACCACAAGCTTCACATCGAGACGGAAGCCACATACGTGATCCAGAACGCAGCCCCAAGGGCAAACATCGAAGTACAGTCTCAACGACTATAAACCACACATACACACACACACGTCAAAGTGTCCAGCACCAAGTGCCAGCGCAGCTTCAACAATAAAAGCTGCAGACACACATCATACGAATTCGTCAAACTCGTTCAAAGCAAACGAGCCTAATCAACTTTAAAACCATTAAAAATAAAAGATAGCGGGATGCTACATACATCAGAAAACTAAAATCATCAAAATCAACTTTAAACAATTTAAAATAAAAGATAGCGGGATGCTACACACATCATAAAATTTTATCGAATTTAATCAACTTTAAATGATTTAAAATAAAAGATAGCGGGATGCTACACACATCATAAAATTTTATCGAATTTAATCAACTTTAAATAATTTAAAATAAAAGATAGCGGGATGCTACACACATCATAAAATTTTATCGAATTTAATCAACTTTAAACCATTTAAAATAAAAGATAGCGGGATGCTACAATCATCATACAAATTCGTCAAACTCGTCTGAAGCCACCGAATCTAAACGACTTCAAACCAGCAACACAGGCTGCGACACACAGCCGCACTCATCGAATTCGTTGTCAAACAAAATAAACAATCTCTGTTGACACATCAGACAACTCTTCAAACAAAATATTTTTTCTTTACAATACGCAACACGCTCGCCTGGCAAACGAAGTCAAGAAATCGTCAGCAGCAGCAGCAAAGCCCACTCTCGTTCATCAAAACTTGTGAGCCGATCCTACGAGCAATACACAGCTCGTCATACTCCGGCCATCAACTCATTTGATCGAACCAACGATTCTTGACACAGACTCATCGAACGTGTTTGATGCAAACTAGCATATAGACTCGGCGGACACACCAAAACGGTCAAACTAGTTGTATGATCGTTGCTGCCCCGAACCACTACCAACAAATAAGCCTGTTACCAAGCAACATGCGTGAGACAACATCGAGTGACAGGCGACCAAAGTCCCCTTACCCAGGCCCGGACATTGAGTACCTACTCACCATGTACGTACAGGACGCTGCAAGCCGACAAAAGAGCCATCAAGGACCCTCAACGCCAGTCCCGATCGACAACGCCAAGCCAGGTAGAAAACGTAAAAATAGGCCCACTACCAAGCTGATGTTCTCGGCTAACCACATAGTAGCCTCCGTCCTGATGGGAGGCATACGAATGGTAGCCATGGTGGACACCGGTGCTTCACGTAGCTTCATTAGTGAGCAAGCTGTCCACAGGCTTGGGTCGCTAGCCAAGCTAAAGGCCACCAACGTTCCTATTCGGCTAGCTGACGGAACTAATAAGACGATCACACAAGAGGTGGAGACCACAATTTGCTGGGGCGATAAACAACATTCGGTGGTCCTGCTCCTTATGACGGAAACGTTCGACGACCTCATCCTGGGGATCGGCTTTCTTCATCAGGTGAGCACCACGCTTAACATCGGAGGCCTCACCCTTACCCTTGAACACACACGACTAGCTCCGACATCAGCCGCCACCCCGGCCCAGGCAAATCTCGTCAGGCGAAATGAAACGCCACCTTCAGCAAAAGCCCCCGCAGCAAATTCATCACCAAACGGTAGCAAGCTACCGCACCAGCCACATCCTAACAAGGCAATAAGGCCACCAAGCTCACCGCCGCCGGCTAGGACAGCTGAGCTACGGCCCCCGCCACACCCAGAAGAGCCACACGAGCTGGTTCACCACCGAAGGAACACACCACTACCACCCACGCCGGACCCAACGTCAACGCCGGCGATTACATCGATAACCACAACGACACCTGCATGCGTGACGCTGAGTTCAGCCCAACAAGCCGAGATCACCGCATTCCTCGACGACGAGCTCATGAAGTTTGACAGGCTGTCAGGAGTGTCAAATATCACCACCCATCGCATTACTATGCGCGATGAGCAGCCCATAAAACAGAGGTACTTCCCCAAAAATCCGGCGATGCAGAAGATCATCAACGAAGAAGTGGACGAGCTGCTCAGACAGGGGTGTATCGAGCCATCACGAAGCCCCCACAGCGCGCCCATAGTACTGGTCAAGAAGAAGACCGGAGCCTGGCGACTGTGCGTGGACTATCGACAACTCAACGCCAAGAGTATTCCCGACGCGTATCCTCTGCCTCGTATCCATCACATCCTCGACCGTCTGCGAAATGCCAAATTTATAAGCAGTTTAGATTTGAAGAACGGATACTGGCAGATCGCCGTCGAAGAAAGCAGCCGGCCATACACCGCCTTCACGGTACCCGGACGAGGCCTATTTCAATGGAAGGTCATGCCATTCGGTCTACATTCCGCTCCTGCCACTTTTCAGAGAGCATTAGACCAGGTAATAGGACCCGAAATGGAGCCACACGCTTTCGCCTACCTCGACGACATTGTGGTCACCGGGAATTCACTGGAGGAACATAAAGCAAATCTGCGTGAAGTTTTCCAGAGACTCAGGGCAGCCAACCTCAAGATAAACAAGGAAAAATGTAAGTTTTTCGAAAAGGAGCTGAAATATCTGGGCCATGTGGTCAGCGACCAGGGGATCCACACGGACCCCGATAAAATCACCGCCATCCAGAGATTGCCGTCACCTAGCAACTTGCGTGAGGTACGACGCTGCCTGGGTATCGCCTCATGGTACAGGAGATTCGTACCAGATTTCTCAAAAATCGTAACACCACTCACCACCCTCCTCAAAAAGGGCAAACATTGGAAGTGGGGCCAGGAGCAGCAAGAAGCGTTTGAGTTGCTGAAAACAAAATTGACGGAAGCACCTATTCTCACCTGCCCGGATTTCTCACAAAAATTTACCCTACAAACAGATGCCAGCGATTATGGGGTAGGCGCGGTGCTCACCCAGGAGATCGACGGCCAGGAACGCGTCATAGCATACGCGAGTCGTCACTTGAACACTGCGGAGAAGAATTACTCTCCTACCGAGAAGGAATGCCTGGCCATTATATGGGGCATACGGAAGATGCGGCCGTACCTAGAGGGGTACCAGTTCACCGTGATCACCGACCATTTATCGCTGAAGTGGCTCAACTCCATACAGAGTCCATCCGGGCGGATAGCAAGATGGGCACTTGAGCTACAACAGTTCAATTTCGACGTGCAATACCGCAAGGGTAAATTGAACGTCATCGCCGATGCACTCTCGCGGCAGCCTCAGGAAACACTTATGCAGATAA
Source organism: Dichetophora obliterata (assembly GCA_963920525.1). Lineage (NCBI taxonomy): Eukaryota > Metazoa > Arthropoda > Insecta > Diptera > Sciomyzidae > Dichetophora > Dichetophora obliterata. Next base: position 10,916,869 of record OY986440.1, read on the forward strand.
TCTCTGACGAAGTAAAGGACCAAACCTGCTCTTGGCTGCAGAAGAAAATACGAGAAGTACGGGAGGACCCAGCCAAGTTCGCCGACTATTTCATCGACGGTGAGAAGCTGTACCGCCACATCCCTCGACAGGTGAGCGATGAAGACAGCGCACCATGGAAGCTGTGCGTCCCGAGGCCATTACGCAAAAGAGTACTGCATGAGTGCCATGACGCACCTACAGCCGGTCATCTGGGCATCAGGAAGACCATCGGTCGAGTGGCAAATCGGTACTACTGGCCCGCTATGTTCAGGGAGGTGAGCAAATACGTACGCAGCTGCGAGAATTGCCAAAAATCAAAGCCCAGCCAGCAAGCACCCGCCGGACAGATGCTGTCACAGCTACCAGAAGACTCCTGGAATATCGTTTGCGCCGATTTCGTGGGACCCCTCCCCAGGTCAAAGAGCGGCAACAACATGCTGCTTGTGCTCTTCGATAAATTCTCCAAATGGACGGAGCTGATACCCATGCGAAAAGCGACAACAGAGACGCTTATAGTAGCCTTACGCGAGCGTATAGTGAGCCGATTTGGAGTTCCAAAGATCCTGGTCACAGACAATGGGTCACAGTTCACCAGCAAGAAGTTCAAGGAGTTCCTACACGCGCTGGGTGTCAAGCACCAGTACACGGCACCATACACACCTCAAGAGAACCCTACAGAGAGGGCAAATCGCACCATCAAGACGATGATTTCTCAGTTCGCTCAACAAGAGCAGCGAGACTGGGATAAGCTCTGGCCGGAGCTCACGTTAGCAATAAACTCAGGGATCCAGGAGTCCACGGGCTACAGCCCGGCGTATCTCACTCAGGGGCGAGAACCGAGACTACCAAATGCCGTCTTCGATGAACACACCGTAGGCACCGGGTGCGAAGTACAAACACCGGACGAAAAGGCGAAACGGCTGCAAGAAATTTTCCGAATTGTGAGGCAGAATCTTGAACGAGCATCGCAGGATCAAGCCCGACATTATAATCTACGGCGACGGGCCTGGAAACCCAACATCGGTGACCTGGTACTGGTCAAGCAACACCATCTTTCAAAAGCCGCTGATAATTTCGCAGCGAAACTGGCCCAGAAATACGACGGGCCCTACGAAGTGCTTCATTTCACATCTCCGGTCATCATTGAAGTGAAGCGACCACAGGAATCCCGCCGCAGAACAGTACACATCAGCGATATTAAGAAGTTTTTCTCCAAGGACGAATCACGCCAGTCCCCAGCACAAACGCCAAACCGACCGCGGCCCTAATCCGCGTCAACAACTGGAAGATACCGCGGCCCTAATCCGCGTCAACAACTGGAAGATACCGCGGCCCTAATCCGCGTCAACAACTGGAAGCTACCGCGGCCCTAATCCGCGTCAACAACTGGAAGCTACCGCGGCCCTAATCCGCGTCAACAACTGGAACCTACCGCGGCCCTAATCCGCGTCAACAACTGGAAGCTACCGCGGCCCTAATCCGCGTCAACAACTGTTAGCTACCGCGGCCCTAATCCGCGTCAACAACTGGAAGTCACCGCGGCCCTAATCCGCGTCAACAACTGGAAGCTACCGCGGCCCTAATCCGCGTCAACAACTGGAAGCTACCGCGGCCCTAATCCGCGTCAACAACTGGAAGCTACCGCGGCCCTAATCCGCGTCAACAACTGGAAGTCACCGCGGCCCTAATCCGCGTCAACAACTGGAAGCTAACGCGGCCCTAATCCGCGTCAACAACTGGAAGCCACGCAACCCAACTGCGTCATCAAATGGCCACCTGCAGCCGTACCTGCATTACAAACTACGCCACAACTCCGATCCTGCATCGTAAGTTTAACTGCAGCACCGTCTGCTACAACAAAAGGGACCCGCAGCACCATCTGCGATACCAACTGGGACCTGCAGCACGTATCTGCACTAAAAACTACCCACAAAACCACGCCAAAACTGTCACAATCCAGGTGCCCCACCAGACAACCTGTCACAGCCGCAGTGAATCATTGTCGCAGCAGCTTGAAAAGCAGCGACAAACACCAACACCACCGCGCAACAAGTTCTTGTCTTAGCACCACACAACAACATACGCCAAAATATAGCGTACTCGGCATACAAAAGCCACAAAACCATGCCACAGCACGACCGCCAATCAGAGTCAACGCCCACATGGTCATGCCACTATTACAACAACCACCAAGCATCAGACACCAGCAGACAAGTGCACGTCAACATAAATGTCAGAATATGGACATCAAACCTCGCCGTTCAACACTTGGACCACACAGCATGACAAGTGCCACTTGCGAGCAACGTCCACAATCCAACAGCGCCACACTTGATCCAAGCCTTCTTACGGTTTCAATACGTCCATCACACACCCTCGGCATATCAAATGGTCTACTCACGGAGAAAATTTGTGAAAATACCACGACTGATGGCATACGTAAGATGTGAATGTGAACCGTCCTTCAAAATAAATTCAAATAAGCAAAGCAAAAATAACAACGGTCATTGCAAACTGAAAGCTCAACGCGTGACAACGTAATTTAAATTCAGGACGCAATAAGTATATCTGCAAGCGAATCAAAAGTAAATCGTTACAAGTTCGGCAAACAGAGTGACCCCAGCAGTCAAAACACATTTTCGTTAAATCAGCAGCTACAGGGAACATCGCCAAATTGTTTTTCTAAAAACACACCATAAGTAAACGCGATTGTGACCAACCGAAATGGACGTAACCAAGCAGCAAGCATGGACCAGGCACAGCACTCCACGGGCACCTAACTGCCCAGCGACGGCAAAGCCGAAACCATCGCCTAAACCATCAACAGCAAAACCAAAACTACGGCGTCGTAAGCGTAAGCCCCATCGTCAACAACAGCCAACAGGCAACGCCACCGGCTTACCCATGGTCTACTGCGGCGCAATACAAGTGCGCTCAAGCACCCCGATAGCCCAGTTCGAGCCAACCCACATAGGCATAACCCCAGCGATAGACGAGCAGCAAAATGCATCGTCACCAGTACACACACTGGCATCATCACCAGTACACACAGCATATGGCACCGACCATATACACCCCCACGTGGCACACATTGCAACCAATCGTTACGACACTACAGATCAGGCGTCGTCAACAGCACACGCAGCATATGGCATCGACCATATCCACACCCACACGATTCATACCGCAACCAGCCGTTGCAACCCTACCATTCATGCGCCGCCATCAGCATACGCAGCGCGTGACACCAACCAAGCTCCCACCAGCGCGCCATACCGCGCAACCAGCCTTACCAGCACCATAGCGAAAACGTGCCCTACAACGATAGCACCAGCCCCACCGGCAGCCTCAACGGCCATCGAATTGTCCAGCGACGATGAAGTCAGCACAGACGAAGATTACCTCTTCACTTACCCGCCCGGTCCAGGAGGCATCGCCATCAGCATCAGCGATTATGCGTGCCTGGCTACAGATGTATACCTAAACGATAAGATCATCGATTTTTATCTGCAATGGATACAACGAGTCCTACTGCCCGAGAGCCAGCGGCAAGACTACCATTTTTTCAGTCCGCATTTCTTTGGACATCTTACACGCCCACGTCCACAGCATGGCGAGACGGCCACATCTTTGGCACAGAGACGTTACGCAGGCGTCAAGTCATGGACCCGACGTCATGACATTTTCAACAAAAGGTATGTCATCGTACCCATAAATCAACAGCAACATTGGTTTGTAGTCATCATATGCGCTGCAAACCCCAACCGGCACCTGTCACACACCAACATGGACACACCATCACAACAAACAGCAGCACCAGCCATGCTATTGTTTGACTCCTTGGCCCACACCGACCGGTCACATGTGTTCCATCCGATACGCGATTTCCTGACCATGGAAATGCGCAACAAACACCCGGAATCGCAGGATTTCTCTTTCACCTCCGAGAACCTGCCAGGACACCGAATGACCGTGCCGCAACAACAAAACTTGACGGATTGTGGGCTCTATGCACTGCAATATATCGAGAGCTTCGTGCAAGACAGCTACTTCCAGCATACCCAGACCGAGCGCGCCTCATGGTTCGCCACCAAGCTCGTTAACAACAAACGAAGGATGCTAAGTATGCTAATCCAGGAACTGGCCGGCCAAGAACTGCCCCAGATTCCACTACCTGCACTTACCGAAGCCAACGACGACGTCACTACTCGGCAGACGACGTCCGTCCCCTCACACTCATACACACACCAACACACAAACCCGTCAGTCACCATCGGCAGAACCACACCCACCCTCGATAACGTAGCCGCCTTCGAAGAAGTCACGATAGCGGATACCACATTCATTCCTTGCTCACCGGAAGACGATAGCGACACAGTCACGCATCAACCAGCAAGCGAACTCGACATAGTACCCACGTTGACACCGTTTATACCCACGCCCGACGTCCAACAAGCGATGCGCATACTCGAGCAACTATGTGTCGGATTTGACGATGAACCAGACGACCATACAAGCACAGCCAAGCACACATTCTATCCTGAATGGGACTTGGAGCCACCTCTACTCACCGAGACAACCACGGAAAGCATGCACGACGAAGGCGCGGCGCCCGGCCACGCTTTGCTACAGCTAACCAGCCCACAAGCACCAACCACGGCAATCAACGCCAGCCTTGACGCCCAAGTGCAACGCGCAGACAGCTTCCCCGAAGATGAGGTAGCCGAAGATAGCTCTCCCACGGATTGTGTGGGATGGCTCATCCCCAGCGGTATAATTGCGTCCACCTACCGAGGGCCAGACGAGCTGGACCCAGCCTGGCCAACCCAACTGCAGCAAAAGGTCAGAAATGCGCAGTTACTTCATAAACGTGGAAACCAAAAGACCCTCACCGCCTGCATCGACAACATCCACTACCGGATCCGAATCGCCCGCTCAGGAAAGGCGAAGGTTTATTTTTCACCCCGGAACTATCAGGGGGGTGTAAGGACCCCTTTTGACAAGGGTCAAAACCGGCCCTCACAATAGAGTGAAAGACAATGGCGCCGTTTAACAACAACCCCATCTGCTGCCAAAACAGCAGGCGTTCAATAGGTCAACCGGCCCTCATCACAACGCGCCTACCGCAACAACCGCACCAAGAGCGCCCTACAGCGGCCCCGTAACAAAACTACACACACAACAACGACAACAGTCACAACAGCCACACACATCAGCAGCTGGGACTTAACCAGCCTACCACTACACCAACGTAGCCAGACAACAAAACAACATCACAGCTACAACCAAACACACGACGGTCATACATAGCTACGAGCAACGGCAACCACAGCAACAGCCGCTAAATCGCACCACTCGGTATTTATTATTTACATATATATACGACTGCTACTCTGGTACAGTCATCTCAAGAGCACTTTTATATTCCTAAAATTTATTGATAACTTTATTCTTGCCACTATTTAGAGTATATATAAACATAAGTATATTTGCTGTATAAAGCAAACATTATAGACATTGAATTATTCTCATAATATTAACATATTTAATAGTTGCAAATATTTAACTACTCACCCTGTATCGGACCTTCAGTTCGAGCATCTACATTTTACATACATATATATACTCACTTAGCTATTTAAACATATTGAACAAATGTATTGGGAATCAAGTTTTCCCCTCAAAGTATGTCACACATACTACCATATCATATAAGCAACACTATGAGTCAGGTATACTGTGTATATCAGAAACGAAATAATATTTTACACAGCTGCTCGCTCACACAACTGTGTTCGGGTCTAGCTGTCTCGTTTAAGTTAGAGTAAATGTAAGTGTATGCGTCACATGACGCTGGTGCCAGACACCATGTAGGTTAGTAAAAACTTTTGAAATAAAGAGTCGAGTTGGAGACATCAAGCTGAACAGACGTGCTGTCTTTTTATTTAGCAAAATTAAAGTGGAAATCAAACAGGCTATTAATCGGGTCGACGGTCGGACGGACAACGACACCACGACGGTAAGTTTCCTAAAACCTATCCAATATCCTGATTATAGGCAAGTTCAGGTGCACTGAGACGTCACTAGACCTCGTGAGCCCTGCTTGTCCTAGTACTAGCTCTGCACGAGCCAACCACCAGTTGACTATTTTGATTTACATTTTATTCCTTCACGCTTGACGGTCGAAGAGCGCCCCAGGTGCTATTTGATCTCGCGTTGAAGCCCTGCAAGCTTTACGCTTGTCTTGCAAACCAGCAGGAATCCTTTCCAACATCCCATTATAGGCGAGTTCAGGTGCACTGAGACGTCACTAGACCTCGTGAGCCCTGCTTGACCTTCGCCTCAGTTCTGCACGAACCAATCCTCTTCGACTGTGACAGACGGACGGAACGCCAAGACAGAAACGGCCGTCACCCAAGCAGTTATCGAACGATTCGGCAGCAACTCATCTCCGCGATTCTAGTGCTCCCTTAAAAAAGGAGTGCAAGCGGACCAACCTAACCTCCAAATTCTTGAGACAGAACCCTGGACAGCCGCTGAGTGCTACCCCGGCTGGAAAACCTACCGTGACGCCAGAGGTTCGTTACAAGCATGAGGAAGAAGTTTTTGATTATGTAATTTTCGTATTTTGAGAAATTTTACGCAAAAATTTTTATGTATAATTCGAAGATATATGATACGGTATTTTTTCAAAAAGCAACACAACTGCACAGTGAATTTTTCGAAAAAAAATTAAATTTTATTAAACGTAGCTACATAACTAATTGAGTAAATAACCATACAAAAAAATTATTCGACATTAGTTTAAGTTGCGAAGTATAGTACGTTTTCTGTTGTCCGGATGATTCAATTACTTGGATAACACAAATTTGCTGTCCTGTATCTATTGTCCACGTAATCATTACCATATTTAGAAGTAAGTATTCGTCTAGATCATTTAAAATAGTTAAGTTTTTAACAATTTTTTAATATCCAAAAAATTTTCATTCGTACTCCACAAGGAAGGATGCATCTCAATAAATTCCTTACAAGAAAAAATATTGAAAAGCTGTATAGTATAGTAAAGCCAGCGAAGGCCTCAAAGGCCAACTTATAGCGGAAAAGCTGTATAACAACAAAAAAAAAATAACAGTAGAATGCAATAAAATGCATCGTAGTGCTGAAAACATAATAGTGCTATTCACAATGCATCGTAATGCTGAGAACATACTAGGGCTATTCACAATCCATGCAAATGGTCTTGAACCATTTCATTTGCAAAATGGTTAAATATGTATTTACTCTACACTAAGAAAATAAAAAGGAATGTATTTACTTCTCTATTGCATATATACAAAACTAAAATCCATAGCTAAGGTTTACTCATAGAAATAAAAGATAAGGAAGCGGCCCAACTAGAACTGATGGTCCACATTTGGGTTGCAGCGACGTCGTAGCGTTTATTTTTGTGTCAAAATTGACATGATGTTACGTATTGGTTACGTTACAGAGACCACTATGATTCGAAAGTGGTGCAACACAATGCCGACATTGTGTTAGTGAAAATTACTTTGAAGTGACTTATCACATTTTAGTATACACATTTATATATAAATGCATTACAGAGTTGCCAATTGCAAAAAAATTAATTTTGTTTACATTTTGCAGCCATAAATATAATTATTTTATAATTAAAATTTATATAATATAATATAATAAAATAAGGAGCACAACATAATCTTAAGTGTTTTTTAATATTATTTGGAGCTAAATGTAGATGGGAAAGAAGATTTTCGGTAAAATAACAGCCAAAACTTCTTAAGAATTTAAGCGCAAGCTAAATGCAGAAAATTTTATAATAGTTTCATATATTAATACAAAATTTTTTAAAAAATTTTGTGGTAAAAGTAGTGTACATAAATTTCAGAAATAGTTTTTAATTTAAGCAATCATTAAACATGGTTAAAAAGCTTTACAATACAATAAAAAAGCAGTTTATTGTTAAGAAAATATAATAATAATTTGCGTCCACCATTTAAATAAAAAACAGTTTTTCTAAAATATTTCATGATAGACACATTTACTGCTAAGTGAAAATTGTTTTTCTATAAAAAAGCTTATGTTCATTTTGCGACACTTTTTGACGTGAACAAATAGTCGCACTGACTTATCAGAATCATTCAAGTAACAACAACCATTGTGAACTGCATTTTTCAGTTTGCAATTTTTAGTTTACGCGCATAATTTATTTGTATTTTGTGGTGTGGCGGTCTGGTTGTTTAATAATGTTTAAAGTAGTTGAAACAGACGAGTGTGGCGAAAAGCACTACAGTGTTGTTCCCAATGCATGGGAAAAAAAGTCCCAGCTATTTTGGCCGAAACATATTAAGGATGTGGAGATTAAAAAATTATTAAAAGATAGTATGTCCAAGCCAGAAAAAACTGGGCAATAATGTGTTGCACAGTTAAGGCGACAGCTGATTCCCACTCTGAGGCGAAGAAATTGGAAAATTTATATGCATCTTTTACCGACACAGAGTGTGAAGAAAGGTATGCATGTATTTTGTGTAGTTTATGAATTTTGTTATCTGTCTCATATTTAGATTTATAAAACAGCAATCATTGGCTCCCAAAAGACGAATAAAAAAAGTAAAACCAAAAACTGAAGCCGATTACAATAATGCCATGGAGAACATTCAATACCAAAATCAATTGGTACTATCACCATGTGTTGCTAGTGCTGCATATTTGGATGACACATATGGAAACAACGATATTTATGATGAAATTCCTGTAGTCCAAAGTGTTCAACCGGATGTTATGACCACGAACGCAGAGTATAGTGAATCTTTTGCTGTATTGCCTTCCTTAGTTTACGAAATAAAAAACAATGTAGGAAACTTAAAAGAAGAGTTGAACGGAGTTCATATAAAATTAGACAGAATTCTGAAACATATTGGCGAAACTCAGTATGATAATAAAAAATGTGTTGAAATTGTCTTGACGAAGGACATTGTTTTTCCATTAAATTCCATAGACACAATTGACGAGTTAAACATCCTACTTGTTACAAATGAATTTCGAAGGGAAATGGTATACTAATGGCTTTTTCATTCTTTTCTATTTATTAATTTTTCATTCCTTTTAAAAATGTAAATACTTTCTTTACAGATAAATAGACTAAGCGCAATTGGTGGAAGAGACCAAGTTTGTGATGGTTCCAAGATCATGTTCAAACTTATAGATTACATGTTTGAACCACACATTTTAAATAGATATTCCTGGACGGGATCATCAAAATCGTATGAGAAAAAGGAATGCTTCCAGAAATTATTCAATATCGTGGATCTGCTTTACGAAGTTATTTATCTCGCCAATTGCCGCCACTCCCATCAAAGAAATGAGGAGTTTTTGAAAAATAAAATTTTGAAACATGCAAAACAGCGTTCGGAAAGAAAGAGGTAACATAATATAAGATGAAAATAATTTTCAGCTCTTCTAATAAACCTTATTTTAAATTTTTTTTAGAAAGACTGACAATGCAACAAGTTCAGATTTTTATGAAATTGAACATTTCCAAGAAGAAGACATATAATGCAGCTTGACATCAGGCACACCCACAGCAGCAGCAGCAGAAATAACATTGTGGCAATATGAATGCCTTTATTATGCCTCTTCATATTAGCAGCAACAGGAAAAACACGCGCACACTTCAATCGTACCTAAATTTTCCATAAATATTTTATACGTTGCTTTTAAAAGATACACGAGTTTTTATTTTTTAATACCGCTTTGAATTCTTTATTGATTTTTTATTTTACACTTAGTTTTTATACAAAAATGAAATAAAAACCATAATTTTCCTAATAACTTTTTATCCCGAGTCTTTCTTAAAAATACCCAAACCCGTTAGTACAGCAAAAATTTTCAATATAAACTTTAGATAGTAGCAAATAAATTTTTATTGAGAAAGAAATCAAGTGAATGAATTAATGGGAAAAAAACAAGTTGCTGGCAATATTTCAAGGATAAAAGTTTACACTTAATATTATTTAATGAGTAAAATTTTGGTGGGTGCAAAATTTCTTTGGACACATAAATGTTTAAGTAGCTCGACTTAATTGGTTTATCAAAAATAATTTCTTTATTTTTTAAACTTGATCCAAAAATCTTCAAGTTTTTATTTATATTCGAAAAGTACAATATGCACACAATTTCATTTTCAACCGTCATAAACCATTTATCTTTATTTTTGTTTGTAAGAACCAAATGTTCTGCTAATATTAATTTAGAAAATTTTTTAATTATGCTACATTAACATATTAACACATTAAATATGCTACATTAACATATTTAATATATGCTTTAGAACTGCATATAGTAACAGCACAGAATAAATATAAAAAATGTTGGTACACATCAAAGGTTAAATAATCTTTTAATACAACAGGACCCAAATACAACAGGAATGTTCGAAGTTCAGAACCTTTCCAAAATTTAAAACAGTCTAAAGATCTTATAGAACGATGAATTTCTATAGGTATACATTCATTGGATTTTAACAAAAATTTTGTAATATTTTTTATGTCGTTTGAGGACCATTTTGCATTAAATGTATACATTCCCGTGGTCCAAATAATTAATAATTTTTTCATAATACCCAAATGAAGTAAATGTAAAGAGTCTGCTACACCAAAATCGTTCACCATATCAATAGGTAATGCTTCCAAGGGGGAGAAGTCTTTATGATGCTCTTGGTCACATCGATTACGAAAATCTGCATCATTTCGCAATGAACAACTGGTACTTGGGAAACTCATTCGATTAAACTTAAACTCTCCAGTTGTGTTGCATTTGGTGCAGCCTTTGTATGAGTTGAAATTTACGATTCCTGAAGAATAAAACATTTAGATAGAGTTAAATTGTGAGAACAAAAAGTACGTATTGTTAAAACTTTAAAAATATTTTTCATACCTTTTATAAATGCTCTTGCAGGAGAATCGCAAACAAAGCATTTTATCCCAACAATAGCTTTTTTATTGTTAACATACAATCCATTTTCAATAACTGACAACATTTCAGTGACAAAAGGCATCAAGTACGACTTCAATGCAGGTTTTCCTTCACCACAAAATATTCCTACAGGAATAATTGGTAAGCTTGGAATTTCGTATACAGAACAAAGAATCGGCCAAAATTCAGTTTTAGAACTATTTGCGATCGGTAAGCCATCAATGTTAAAAATAAGAGATACTTTTTCTAGATTACAATTTTGTAATAAATTTTTTTTTAGTTGCTTCACTAAACCATTATGCCAATAGCTTCCGTTTAGCATCTGTGTTATATTTTCAATAACTTTTGGTGTACATAACACTGTTTTACTACTTTTTGGTAAATAACTAAATCCGTTTGACCGAAGCAAGCTCAACAGATTATTCAATGCAATGTGGGAAATCCTATTATTTAGTGACCATTTTCGTATGCTTTCTATAAAGGCGATTTGTTTGTTTTCATCTTTTAAAAACAGAAATTCGTTTTCGTTTTGGCCATGTGGATTCACACTTTTTTCCAAATCTTCATCAGCATTGAAAGGAACCACCGAACTTTCAGTGTGCACATCAAAACTATCTTGGTTATGTGAACTGTTCCCAAAATCTTCATCAGTATTACAAGGAACCACAAAACTTTCAGTCTGAATATCCAAACTGTCTAGTTTATATGCAACTGCATTTTGAACTGTGTTTAATTTTTTCATTTTTGTGTAGAATGTTGTAGATGTCTTAAATGGTCGTTTAAGATTTTTTTATTTTCATTTATTTTTTGATATCGAAGTAATCAAACCTTGCCACAACTTATTAAATTTGCAATAAAATGTTTCAACTTAATTTAGCTGCATCAATAGAAAAAGTGAATAGACAGCCTACACTTGGGTCGCAGTTAGCTAATTGTTACAAAATGGTTACATCTTAAGTTATTATTCCATAGTTGAGTGATGTATTTTTTAAAGGTAACACTTGATAAATCGTTACAACATTCTGTGACCTAGTGGTAAAGTAGTATTCAAAACGAAAGTCACATTGAAGGTATGGTTACAATATAGGAATTGTGCCAACATAGTAAAAATAACATAATTGTGTGCCATTTTATTACTAAAACGGAAATAAAACTAAATAGGAATTTTTACAAACTTTTCCTACAAAATATTTTCCAAATCAGTATCGCTGCAACGTCGTCGTGTAAAAAATGTGCCTTAAGTAACCTGTGGTCACAAAATTCTACTTGGGGGTGTTATGTTAATGTTAATGTTGTGTGGTGGAGATGCGTACTGCGACCTAAATGAGATCTATTGTACCTCCTTCTCAAAGCTCCGCTGGGTTTGCGGATTACAGAATTTCATCCAGCCCTATTTCTCTAATGAATTTGAGAATATTCTTAGGTTCAAGGGATGAAACCTGCTCTAGACTCAGCTCATAATTCCCCAGTGCTAGTTTACGTCTGCGAGCCACGGCGTCGCAGTTTGTAAGTAGGTGTATTGGAGTATCTTCACAGAAACGGCAGTTACTATCGGTCTCTATGCCCAATTTCATCAGGTGGTATTTGAGTTTACAGTGTCCTGTAAGGAACCCCGTTAGAATCCTAAGATTCAGTTTGCCTAAGCTTATGCACAATTTTGCTCTCCGAGTGTTAAAATCTCTGAGGAGCAATTTGGATTGTCTTAGCTTTGGGAGGCTTTTCCAAAGGTTTGATCGTTTATGCCTCTCCTCCCTTCTTAGTTCTTCTTTTATAGAATGTGTGCCCAATCCGCAGAATGGTTCTGGTCCTATAAATTTTGTGGCTGCACCCTGTCGCGCTAGTCCATCGGCTTCTTCGTTACCCTGTATTCCTTTTTGTCCTGGGACCCAAAGTATAGTAACAGTGTTATTCTTGCCTAGTTCGTTGAGTTTTGTTAGGCATTCCCATGTTATTCTCGATGATATCTCACAGGAAACTAATGCTTTGATTGCTGCTTGGCTGTCTGACATCACAACTATATCCTGACCTTTGTATTTACGGTCCAGATTGAATTGTGCACACAGCTGTATTGCTAAGATCTCCGCTTGGAAGATACTGGGTGTTGTCCCCATAGGTTCAAAGTGCTTGGTTCTTGGCCCGTACACCCCTGCGCCTATACCTTCCAATGTCTTGGACCCATCTGTATACTTTTATTTATTTTATTTATTTATTTATTTGTTTACGTCTATGGACAAAATTCCTTACAGACTAAGCAACTTAAAAAAATAATTAAGTACACAGTTTTTTAAACACCATTTAGTAAAAAAGTTATTGTATTTTTAAAAGCCAGTTTAGGCATAGAAAAATCTAACAAATTGTTATTGTACATACTATTAATAGCTATAAGGACTCTATTTATTGGCTCATTAATGGCATAATTAGTTCTATGACAGTTAATATAAAAATAATTAGAGTTGCGTAACGATTTTTGTGAAATATTAAACGATATTAGTTCGAGTAATTTCTCACAGATAATGTAACCATTAATTAAGTCATAAATAATCATAATACTATGCAGTAGTCGTCTATCTTCAAGAGAAGATAGACCAATAAGCAGACGACGCGTCCTGTATGACGGCAGAGGATCAGAAAAACTTAAAGAGCGCAAAGCAAATTTCAAAAATCGTTTTTGGACTTGTTCCAATCTTTTTATATGAACTGAGTAAAAAGGGCTCCAAATAAAATATGCATATTCAAGGCTTGATCTTACAAGGGACGAATATAATGTTTTAAATGTGTATGGGTCAGCGAACCCAGCACTATTGCGTCTAACAAACGCTAAAAGAGAATAGGCTTTGGGGATGATACGATTTAAATGAGAACTAAAGTTAAGACCGGAGTCAAAAATTACGCCTAAATCACGGATTTCGGATAATCTAACTAAAGCCGAATTATCAAGAGTATAATCAATTAAAATCGGAGAATTAAGTTTATAATAAGAAACGACAAAGCATTTTCTTAGGTTTAGTGATAACTGGTTTAATTTAAACCAAGAAAAGACATTATTTAAATAATTTTGAAGATGAATTGCATCCGACAGACTTTTTACTTTATGAAATACTTTAAGATCGTCGGCATAAAGTAAAAATTGGGCAGTATTGAAGCATGTGGAAACATCATTTATAAAAATAACAAAAAGTAAGGGTCCAAGAATACTACCTTGGGGAACTCCAGATGTTGCTAAGAATGAAGACGATTTGACATTGTCAATGGCAACGTATGAAACTCTGTTAGAGAGGTATGAACCCAACCAAGAGAGAAAAACTGAATGAAAGCCAATCTTAGCTAGCTTTAGTAACAAAATATCGTGTGACAATTTGTCAAAAGCCTTAGATATGTCGGAATAAATTACATCAAGTTGCGAGCGTTCTTCAAAGGTGGTGATGCAGTAGTTTGTGAAAACACTAATGTTAGTAGTAGTTGACCTACCAGAGACAAACCCATGTTGATTTGGACTTATTAAATTTTTTAATGCAAAGTACATTTTGTCTTTAACGATTTTTTCAAAAAGCTTAGAAGTATTGGTTAGCTTTGAGATGGGTCTGTAGTTTAAAATATCATGTTTGTTGCCGGCTTTAAAAACTGGTGTTATAAGCGAAGCTTTCCATTTATCGATAAAAACTCCCGAAGTGAGTGATTTATTGAAAATAAAACAGAGAGGTGAGGACAAAGAGTGAGCACATTTTTTTAACAAAAAAGCGGGAAGACCATCTAGATCACATTTGACAGAGTTTTTCAGGCTATTTATAGCAGTTTCAACATCAGAGAGTGAAACAAGCATATTACCAAAATTAATGCTAGTGTTTACGTTATCAGCCACACAGGAGTTGACTTGATCCGGATTATTTACAAAATTAGATTTAAAATAATTTGCAAACAATTCAACTGTATCATTTACGGAGTAAGAAAATGCACCATTATAAAACATAGATGAGGGAATATTTGAAGAACCCTTTTTAGATTGTATAAAGGTCCAAAAAGATTTAGCATCGGTTTGAATCCGGTTTTCAATGCTTAAAACATACTGTTTATAAAGAAATTTATTTAAGAAATTAAATTCGCGTGAATAGTGAACATATTTAGATTTAGAATCAGGGTTTCCAGAAATTTTAAACTCATTGAAAAATTTGTTGCGCAAATTTTTCAGTTTTTTTAATCCCTTAGTGTACCAGGGAAGCTTATGGATTAATTTCTTTAAAGGAATATTACAAGCCAGTATATTGGATAAATTGCTTAGAAATATATCAAAGCATAACGAGACGTCCAAATTATCAAAAAGCGATTTCCAATTTATTTCATTAATGAGCCGATTTATAGTTTCAAAATTGCAATTTTTAAAATCATGAAAATGTTGTGAGGAACTAGTTATATTAAAATATTCATAAAATTCTATATTAAAAGTAAGCGCAGAGTGATGAATGCTTGATTCAGAAATAGAAAATGGACATTCATATAATTCATAATTTAGCGATTTGGTTATAAAAATTAAATCAAGTAATTTGGATAACTTATTAAAAATAGAATTAATTTGAATCAAATCAATATTAAAAAAACTATCGATTAGATGAATCTCGTGTGCCTGGTTAACATTTGTTGGCACAAAAATTTTGTCATCAGATGAAAAGTTCCAGTTTACTTTACTAAGATTAAAGTCACCTGCGACGCAGATATTTTCACCACCATCAATTGCAGACAATGATAATATATTATTAACATGAGCGTTATAAATTTCATAAGAGCTGTTAGGCGGAATGTAGGAGGCACAGACAAACATTTTTCCTTTTGGAAGATGGATAGAAATGCAAACCTGGTCTATTAATCCGTCCAGGGAATCTAAAGTGCACAGCGAAGAGCATAATTTTTTTCGAACAATAATAATAACTCCCCCACCTCTAGAGCATCCAGTTTGAGCAGCAGATCGATCGATATACCATGCTATACTGTGTGGTTTCTTGACTTGCGATATCATCTCGCTGTCCCACTCTTTCTTGGTACTAAGCTTAATTCCGAAGTGTTTTTCGAAGTTATACCTTTTTATTATATCGTCTCTTGGTAGATCGATGTAGGGAGTGTGCTTTGCAATATCCTCCTTCTCTCTACTGCTGATAGTTTTACCTAAACCTGTCCCCTCTTTTGCAATGCACAACAGAGTTCGCTTGGCTACTCCCTCTATGACAAGGTGTAAGGGTGTTAGGTCCAGAATTACTTCTAGTGCTGCTGTAGGGCATGTTCTCATGGCCCCTGTGATGCATACACAGGCCAGTTTCTGCACCCTTGTTAGCATATTCCTCATTGTGGTTAGCTTGGTTCTCTCAGCCCATGCTATTGCACCATAGGTGAGGATGGGTCTCACCATCATGGTATACATCCAGCGGAGAATTGTTGGGTTACAACCCCAGCTTTTCCCCGCCAGGCTCCTACATACCATGAGTGCGCGCGTTGCTTTGTTTATAGTTACCTCTGCATGTCTTCTCCAGAGAAGCTTTGAATCTAGTGTAAGTCCCAGATACTTTACTTCTCCTTTGAAGGGAATTTCTGTGCCATCCATTCTCATTGTTCGGAGGTTTGGCAGGCTTCTTTTGTTAGTAAAAGGTACTATGGTGGTTTTCGCTGGGTTGATACTTAATCCCACTGTGTTGCACCACTCCTTTGTTACTGACAGTCCTCTCTGTATCAGGTTACAGAGTGTATCCTCGAACTTCCCTCTCGCTATTAAGGCGATGTCGTCTGCGTAACCCTGACATTTTATGCCATTCTCGGTTAGCATCGTTAATAATTCGTCCACAACAAGACTCCACAGCAGTGGAGAAAGGACTCCGCCTTGTGGGCAGCCTTTTGTTGTTTTGATTCTTATAGTGATGTTGCCCACTTTTGTTTCTGCAGTTCTAGTGCTAAGCATTTGGCATATCCATCTGCTGAGCATATCATTTACTCCTTTTTTGTGTAAAGACTTCTTCACAGCCTCGTGAGAAGTATTATCAAAGGCTCCCTCTATGTCTAGAAAGGCACAGAGTACGGTTTCTTTGTTTTTGAAAGCTGACTGGATGTTGCTAGCCAACTGGTATAGAGCAGATTCTGTAGACCTGCCCGCCCTATACGCGTGTTGACAGGGGTGCATTGGTGCCTTCTCCAGAATCTCAGTTCTTATATAGTTATCTATTACCTTTTCCATTGTTTTAAGTACAAATGAGGTAAGGCTAATGGGTCTAAACGACTTTGGTAGCGTGTAGTCTATTTTCCCTACTTTTGGTATGAAGGTGACTATCGCCCTTTTCCATTTCCTTGGGATATAGCTCAGCGCAAGGCTGCTTCTAGTTATTTTGACTAGGTGAGGCAATATAGTTTCTGCACCTTTTTGTAGAAGTGCAGGAAAGATGCCGTCTACACCTGCTGATTTGAATGGTTGAAAGGTTCTGAGTGCCCAATCTAGACGAGCCTTAGTACAAATGCTCGTTGCAAGTTTCCATTCTTCTTGATTTGGAGTAATCTGCCTATCTGCTGTCTCATACTCAGTTACCGGTGTACTGCCCGGGAAATGAGTTTCTAGAACGTGACTGGCTCGTTGCTCTTCTCTAAGCGTATAGCTTCCGTCTGGCAATAGAAGTGACATTCTTGTCTCCACTCTGCCTTTAGCCATTGCTTTGTGTATCCTGGCTGCTGCTGGCGTGGAAGAAATGTCTTCACAGAAGGTTCTAAAGCTCTGTCTTTTGGCTTTCCTGATTTCTTTATTATACTCTGTGAGAGTCGCCGTGTAGTTGTGCCATTCTCCGTTGCGCTTTGCGGCATTAAAGCTGCATCGCACCTTCTTCCGGAGTCTGGTCAGCTCAGCGCTCCACCAAGGAGTATGTTTTGTTCTTGCCTTGTGCCCTGTTGGACAGCTAGATTCGTAGGCATTATATACTGCATTGTTTACTTGCTCTACATAGCATTCAAGTTCTAGGATGTTACTAATTCTACTCCTAGCTTTTACGTTCTGTAGGTTTTCTTTCAGGTTGTTGGTGTATGTGTCCCAACTGGTATTTCTTGGGTTTCTTTTGGGTTCTGTCTCTTGACATTTCGCCCCAAATCTAAACTCTATTATTCTATGGTCAGACATTGAAGGTTCCATTGATACCCTCCATTCCCTAATCATATCCCCCACATCTGGGCTTCCTATGGTGAGATCTAAGACCTCTTCTCTAGCCCTAGTTACAAAGGTAGGTGTTACCCCTAGATTACTACTTAAAAGAAATTCTAAAAGGTACTCACCTCTGGTGTTGACGTTGGTGCTTCCCCAAATTATGTGGTGCGCGTTGGCGTCACAGCCGATGATTAGTGGAAGGTGCTCTTTCCTGCAATGCTCCACGAGTCTTTTTATCTCCGCTGGGGGAATGTTGACATCGTCCCCAGGAAAGTAAGCGGATGCGATCATTATGGCGCGGTGCTTGCCATCAGTTTCGATGTGAGTCTCGATAACTGAAAGGTCCCGCGTCATAAATTCTGAAAGACAAATATAATTAATATTTTTCTGCATTAGAATACATGCTCTGGGATTGATTGTTCTCTGGTCCCAAGTTACCTGACCCTCTTTGCAGTAGAGGCCACTTACTTTTCCCCTGTAGCACCAGGGTTCTTGGATCAGCACGAAGCCCAGTTGTTCTGTGGTAAACCTCCGAGCAATAACTGCCGAAGCAGCTTTTGCATGGTGGAGGTTTACTTGGGCAAATTTCGTGCTGGTTACTGTGCCGATCGTCATAGCACTGGGCTGCTGCCCCGGTCTTCTTCAGGCAGCGTTGCTACTACCTCAGTCGGAGGTTCGCTTTTACAGCCATCAATCGTGAGAGCGGCGAGGTTCATGCCCTCTGCTTGATCTTCGATTGAAGGTGTTGCGGTGATGACCGAGACGGAGGCGAACTTCTCCGTAACAACTTCACCAGTTGGTTGTATTGGTGGCGTTGCGTCTTTTCCTTCATTTGGAGTCGCAGATGTGGCTTCTGTGGACGTTACCACTGTTGACGTTACAGCTGTGGGCGCTGCAGCTGTGGATGTTGCTGCTTTGACCGGTTTGGTTGGTGGCGATTTTGTGCCCAACACCGGAATGGTTCCAAAGCGGAAGCTGATAGTGGAGCCCCTTGACTTGATAGTCTCAAGTGACTCCCTATCTATCGAGAACGTGAGCATATGCCCACTTCCCTCATCCTTGGAGCTCAATATCTTCCAATACTTAGTATTGAGGCCATCGTTCTGGGCGGCAATTAGTCCCATCGATCTTTTGATCTCCGTGCTTGAACTTCTTGGCAAGAACATTCTAACGGTATGCCCTTTTGGGACCTCCTCCCCTAGGCAAGCCATAAGTTCTAGCCCTTTCCATTGCTCGAGCTTTGGTGCTGCTGCTCGCAGCCATTCTGCTGTTGAGGGATTCGAACAGTCGACCAGTAACATGCCCGGACGAAAGTGAATTCCCTCAAACTGTAGCTTGGTGGACCAGCCCTTCACTACTTCGCTCAATATGGCTTCTTCTAGCTCCGAGAGCTCATCCGGACTTAGCATTTGCCGGGGGTATTCTTTGGGCAGAACCGCTATTTGGATGCCCTTAGTTATGCTTGCATAGCTTTTTCTATTTTTCTGAGGTTCTGGCTCGGCTACCTTAGCCCCTGGCACTGACCTACTGTTGCTTCCAGGAGCTATTCTGGCCTTCTTGCTCTCTGGACGTTGAGGAGGCGTTATCTCGCTGCAGCTCCTCTTCGTTGCCTCTGGTACCGGTGATTTACCCCGATGCTCTACCGCTCTTTCATGAGCTACTTCGGGTGCCATGCCCTGTTCCAGATAGCGCAGATACCATCTTACGCCTGCTCCACTAAGGCCGACTCTTAGTGGGTCGTCTAGCCCTCCTGGCTCCCCGCGCTGAGGGAGGTGGACACGGCGACGTCTACTGTGGAAGGGCTTGTGTTTTTGCCCTTCTTCTGATTCCCTTTTCTGTGCCGCATCCTTGGATGTTGACGCAGTTTCCGTGATTGGGATACTTTTTGGAGCCGACGTCGTATCATCCCGGTGTTCTTCCGGGGGAATTTTGACAGGATGTGATCTCCTGGGGCTCGCAGTTTTTCTTTGGTGGCTGGTACTAGGCCTTTGACCGCTGTGGATGGTATGCTCCACTCGATCTTTGCCGTACGGGTGCCTCCTCATCTGTGTGCTGCAGTGTCTGTGATCATTATGGATTCTATGCTCCACCTGATCATTGCTGCGTACAGTCCTATTGACTTGTGTTCTGGCTGGCGGAGGAGGATTTCTCCTAGGTTTGGTGCCTTGCCGTTGACCTTCCTCTTGGAATCTCTGTTCCATGAGGTCTGCTGCTCTGCTTGCGGTGACTCCCCGCAAGTCTTCCTGTTTGTTGTGTTTTGTTTTTTTGTTTGTGCTCATATTTAAGGTTCGACCGGTAGCTCGTGTCCGAGGACAAAAGCGTCGCAGTCTATGTTTTATGGCTGGGAAAGGGTGGTCAACCATGCCAGAGCCCGCATACCATGGTAAGGCCACAGTTACTTCATGAGGCGGCCTGTTATCATGAAGGCTCCGTTCCAATACAGTCGGTATACCCCCTGACTGCAAACCATCCAATGGGCACGGTGCGCATGACACCCTGGATTAGGGGGGAGTAACTTTTAGTTGTCGCTTCACAAAAGATGCAGGCTCTGCTGAGCTGTAGGGTTATGCCCTACAGGGAGGAACTACTCCAACCGGCAGTATTGTGTCATTGCAACTTAAGCCCCTACATCGCGTCAAGATTGTTACTCGGAGTAGGGGTGGGGGTGTTATACTCACACACGCTATACGTGTGTAAAAGGAATTTTCGTCGCTGAGGAAGCGAGATAGAGCGTCGTTTTTTGACATAAGTGTGTTTTCGTGAACACACCACCATCACCATTTCAAAGCTGTCAACATTTTTCAATGCACACAAGTGCACAACTGCTCAAGTCCTCAAGTTGAAAGTAATAGTAGAAAAGCACTTGTGCAGATTTTTGACGTACGTACATTTTGTTTTTGTAAAGTGCATAAGTCCTCAAGTCCTCAACTGCACAGGCAAGTGCACTGAATCGTGAATACCCCTATTGTTGCCCGCCATTTTTGAGGAAGAGCATCTGTCAAAACACAAGTTCTGCTTCATGAGCGCATTCATTATTTAGGGTGGCATGGGCCTTAATTTGTTTTTCATATTGGGATAAGCTTTAATAGTTATTTATTTGTTTACAATTTCTTTGAAAACTTGACATGAAATTAAAGTGGATTAGCGACCTAAGGTTACAAGCTATAACTAGGTATTTTTAAACTAATTAAAAGCCGACAGTTCGGAAAAAACTACACAAAACTTTTTATTTTAAAGAAGTTTAATTTGGTATGTATTTTATTTGTTTAGTTTTTGTGTTATTTTAATATCAATTAAATAGTTTATAAAAAGTAGTTTTTTGAAATGAATTATTAATAAATCATTAGAAGTAATTTTTGTCGTTTCAGTTTTATTCTGAGTTCATGTCTTTTGCTTTATTTTAGTAATACTTTTCTCTGTAAAAAAATTGGTAACGCAACATATTAACGCAATATATAGCCCAAGTAGAATTTTGCGACCACAGGTTACTTAAGACACATTTTTTACACGACGACGTTGCAGCGATACTGATTTGGAAAATATTTTGTGGGAAAAGTTTGTAAAAATTCCTAGGATACTACTTTACCACTAGGTCACAGAATGTTGTAACGATTTATCAAGTGTTACCTTTAAAAAATACATCACTCATCATTCATCAAGATGTACATTTTGTAACAATTAGCTAATTGCGACCCAAGTTATTTAAAATGGTGGACGCAAATTATTATTATATGTAAACATTTTTTAATAATGTATGAAATTGTTGCAATATTTTCTGAATTCAGCTTGTGCTTAAATTCTTAAGAAGTTTTGGCTGTTATTTTACCGAAAATCTTCTTTCCCATCTACATTTAGCTCCAAATAATATCAAAAAACACTTAAGATTATGTTGTACTCCTATATATTATATAAATTTTAATTAAAAAATAATTATATTTATGGCTGAAAATTGTAAACAAAACATGTAAACAAAGTTATTTTTTTTGCAATTGGCAACTCTGTAATGCTTTTATATATAAATGAGTATACTAAAATGTGATGTCACTTCAAAGTAATTTTCACTAACACAATGTCGGCATTGTGTTGCACCACTTTCGAATCATAGTGGTCTCTGTAACGTAACCAATACGTAACATCATGTCAATTTTGACACAAAAATAAACGCCACGACGTCGCTCCAACCCAAATGTGGACCATCAGTTCTAGTTGGGAACGGTGCTATATAAAAATTGCATAGTAAGCATGCATCTAAAAAATAATTTACGCCTTTATTTACTACATAGTTGAATGCGGTCCTGTTTGAATGTTTTTGTGATTGTGTCAACTTCACTGTGTTTGTAAAATACTTCATTTCACTTCAACTACACCGCTTCCTTATATTTTACTTCTATGGGTTTACTATACATTGCAATACTAAATTGTGAATTGCCCTACTAAAAAACAAGCGCATTAAGGTCCGTGCTTTTGTTAGATTGTTGTTGTTTTGAAGAATTATCAATATGGGATCAATAGCATAAAATCCGTGGTCACAAGGAATAATGACTAAACTCAAAAAAAAATAAACTGGCCATTTCAGCCTGTTCGGGTGGTGAACGTCGGGCGGGCGTAATGGCGGAAGAAAAGAAGAGGTTATCTAAATGGTTTGCAACAACATAAAGTTTATTTTACCTTCTGGTAATTAAGAGTTTGTTAACAATATTGTTTTATATGTTTTCGATGTTTTATATGTTGTACAAAGGTTTTATGTTTGTATATATTAATTGAGTGTTGATTGTGTACTTTGTTGATTGTTAATTTTAGATGTCCGTCCTTCCAAAATCTCAAAACGAATTAATCTCCTTCTTTCTTCACGAATGTTACTCGTTACCGCTGCAAGCCGATCATCAAATCGACTTCAGCGCCATGTCTGCCACAGCGGCGGTTAGGCGTGGGGAAGTGTTTAGTGACCACAGGGTTACGTAGCCACGTAAACATTCCGCCCACCTTGCAATATATACAAAACTTAGAAAGGGTTAATGGGGTTCATAAACAAGCAATATACATTGGGTTTAGGTTTACAAATAGTTCATTTTTATTAAATTCAGTGCTTTAACTTTAATATAATTAAAAAATATATTAGTGGTAGAGGGTGCCCTGGGATGGGTGCTCATAGTCCACATGGGCCAGACAGTGTCCAGCCGAATGCGGTGCTTTGAGCGATAACAAGGCCGTTTTCGCCAGCAAATAGGCCATTTCTTACGATTCGTGGGAATACATCAGCGCCTAACTCCAGCAAAATGGTTTTTGTTGAGTGTGCTTTAGGGTCCGCTAGGAAGATGTGCTCGAACCGTTTCAATACTGCTACATCTAGGTCATCGTCGTAAGGCTTACGAGGAAGTTTGTTTGTGACAAGCGAGTGGACTTCACATTTAAAGCTTTCATCGTACCGGGACCCAACCACGAAGTGACACCAGCTTTGACTGCCCATTGTAATGGTGTCCAACTTCAGCTTGTCCACCAGATCCCAAGCGATAAGAGATATAGGACGACAAGGATTCACCAGTGCCCTGATATAATGCCAGTCATCGCTGTGGTGTAATTTTACCATCGCAGTTGGTACCAGAACCACTTTCTGCAGTGAACCAGAGAACTTAGAGCAAGTGGCAGGTTCCTTTGGGTTGGACTCTAGCTGTCGTAAACGTGGGTGGCCATGCAAACTTGTATGATGCTTGGCATGGCAAATAGCACACTTGTTGAGGCTGGTGCAAGCATCGGACCGATGTGACCGCGCAAGACAGTTTTCGCAGTATTTTAACCTGGCCACTGCGTCGTACTTGATCGTCAGGTTCATATTGCGGAACTTTGGGCATAACATCAAACGGTGGTCTCGATTGCACAGACCACACGCAGGTGGGTGGGCTGAACTGGTTTGAGGGTTGTTATTGGTGTGGTTGCGCTTCTTGTTGACCTTGTCGTGCATGTTGGCTTGGTTTTTGGTGCATCTGTTCCTGTTGTCAGCGTGTTTCTTGTTGGAACTTCTATCGTTGTTGTTGCGGCAATGTTTGTTGCATTGCTTGTTTGCGCAGCGTTTGTTGTTGCTGGGTGCCATGACACCTGGAAGATAGATGCATTAGAGTAGGGTAGAGTAGAGTAGAGTATATTGGAGTAGAGTAGAGTAGACTAGAGTAGGGTAGTAGAGAAGACTAGTGTAGGGTAGGGTAGAGTAGGTTTCAATAAGAGGGTAGAACTACTACCTTTGTAATAGGTCTGGTAGTGGTTCCTTTTGCTGTCCGAATGTCGACCACACGGGTTCTGGAGTCAGAGCCTAGGTAAATCTTAGCGACTCTTCCTAAGCTCCATTCGTTTGGAGGCAAATTTTCTTGCCGAATGACTACGAGGTCATCAACATTGATAGGGTTTTGAGGGTGTTTCCATTTATGTCGTTTATGGAGTTCTTTGAGATACTCATCTTTCCATCTTTTACAGAAATTGTGATGAAGTATCTTTAATTTTTGCCAACGGTTTATGACGTTAGGCATTGAGTTACTTAAATCGGGTTCAGCTGGAGTGAGTAACGGGGTACCAATCAAAAAATGTCCTGGGGTTAGAGGCGAAAAATCAAGAGGATTTTCGCTTGAAGGACTTAGAGGTCTCGAGTTAAGGCAACTTTCGACTCGAGCGAGTAGGGTAGAAAACTCTTCGAAAGTAAACTTTTGATTGGTGTACGCCTTTTTCAAGTGCGTTTTACAACTTTTCACACCGGCTTCCCAAAGTCCACCCATGTGTGGAGCGCCGGGGGGTATAAAATGCCAGGTTACGTCTTGGTGACTATAGTTGTTAACAACTTGGGTCTGCAGTGCCTTCATGAATTCTCGCCGATCTTTCTTCAGCATTTGCGCTGCTGCAACGAAATTCGTTTCATTGTCGGAGTAAAGAGCGGCGGGGCATCCGCGCCTTGAAAAAAATCGGGAAAAAGCTGCTAAGAAAGCTTGGGTAGATAGATCACTTGTTGCTTCAATGTGTATTGCTTTCGTTGCAAAACAAATAAAAACGCAAATATAGCCTTTCGTTATTAAACAGGCTCGCCCGGTGTAATTTTTGATTTCTACGGGTCCTGCGAAATCTACACCTGTATTTGTGAATGGGCGGTCAAGAGTAGTGCGTTCTGCGGGTAGTGCAGCCATTATTTGGGTTTATAGCTTTTTTTTATGTAAGACACATGTTTTGCAGTTATGAATGGATGTTGTAATGAGATTCTTGAGTTTGGGTACCCAGAATTCACATCGAATAAGTCTTAACATTAATTGGTTACCGCCGTGTAGGGCGACCAAATGTGTCATATCAGTCAAAAGTCGTGTAAATCGGCTTTCATATGGCAATATTATGGGGTAACGCTCATTATACGTTAAAGCTGGTGATTTGACTACACAGAAAATAATATTGTTCGTAAATTTTACGAATACTGTTCGTACAGTTGAATACGTTCATTTTTAGGAATTCAACCCTGCACATTTAACGTACCGAACGTTAGCTGCACAAAACTGCATTCGCTAATAACATTCGTCAATTTTTGTTCACACGGACAATGAAGCAATACGTACATCGAACGTATTTCTGATTTTAGACATTGAAATAGACATTTTTTACATAGTAACGTATGTAAACGTACATATAACGAATAACTGTAACGTATCCTTACGTACTCACAACGCATTACATTGACACACACGTACGAATTAATAACGTTGTAGGAATGAGAATTTATACGTACAGTTTGTTACAAATTAACGTAAGGATACGTACAGATATCGTTGAATGTATACGTACTTGTACGTTTAAGATACGTATTACGTCCAAGCATTGCGTTTATGAAAAATTGCAAACAATTTTGTACGTACAAGTACGTATTGACAACGAATAACAATTAAGTGCTGCGTTACATTGAACGCACTTGTACGTACATACAAATACCGAGCGCGTGAAATCTGTTGCTGAGTTCAAATTACTTTGTGTTTGTACAGCGTCGGTAAAGCACATGCGTCGGTAAAGTGTGATTTGCAGCCACCAAGTAATTTCTTAATAAAATTATATTATTTAAAATTTATAATATTTAAACAAGTTTATTTAAAAATTATATCTTCAAAATGTTTTGTTTTCTGTGCCAAGAACGTTTTAGTGAAGATAATTTATTAGTTGTTCATTTAAAGAAAAAACATCAACTGCACACTAATAGTTCATTTCGATGCTATATTAAAGAATGCGCTCTTCTATTTAAAAATTTGTCAAGCTATAAAAAACATTTGGTTCGAAAACATGGCGTAAATGACAAAAAAAAATCTTTTTAACTTGGTAGTAACTTATGACTAATAATATTTACTTTGTTTAATTTAAGATGCTGCAGCTGTGAAATTGTTGTGGTCAATGCATGCATATTTAATACCTACGCAAAAAATAGCCCAAAAGGACAACAACGGGAAAAAAGTCTTAATTAAATACACAGTCAAGAGCTCACAGGAATCATTTCTATTTGTTGGGAGCAGTGTGCAAGAACTCGATGACCACATTGCATTTTTGAATACAAAACCTGGAGGAAGCATTGTGACAGACCGGCCATCCACCTCGCTGCGTCGTGACATCCGCAACCGGATGACGAGGCACTTCCTGACTTAGCGAGCGTCTGCACACCTAGCTATGCTTCAGCTTAGCTCAGGGAAATTGGTCGTGGGTTTGCTTCGTCAGGAAGTCATGGGATGCGATCTGCACAAGTTATTTGTATGCAGACGTTAGCGGGAAACGGAAAAGGATCATTTGACTTAAAATTCAAATTATTTGAATTTTAATTCAAATGGGCGGAAACAGGAAACGGATGGGAGAGGAAAACAAAAAAAAAACCCGAAAGAGGCGACTTACCCGAGCCATAGACTCTACACACCGTGTAGCATGAGGGAGGAAGGTGTTAATTCCCCTCATTTTCTACACCCGCCCAACCAGTTAACGACAGGAAACTTCGGATTCGTTAACCCTAGTAGTGCACCTAAGTGCAGCAGAACCCGGCCATGCCCCTACCTTTTATCTTCCAAAGAAAATTACAACTATTTAGCAATTTAACAAAATACCCATTTTAAGGGATTTTTATTTATAATGATTAAAGAAAATTTAGAAATGATTAATAAATTAATATTACAATACCTAAGTATTTTTCTTACGATTTATACGGTTAGTATCAAAACAAATTTTTCAATGTATAACAAAAGTATATAATAAGAGGTTTTGTTTTGATGTATTCTACAAAGGTAAGTATTAAATTCCTTTTTTTTCAGTGTACTAAAAACTTATTTAAAAAAACTTTTATTTTAACTTCAGCAAACAGGTAAGAACATATTTATTTTTTTAGTGTACTGAAAAATTCTTTTTATAAAAATTTTTATTTTTTTTAAATTCAGCAAAAAGGTAAGAGCATATTTATTTTTCAGTGTACTGAAAAATTCTTTTTATAAAAATTTTTATTTTTACATTCAGCAAAAAGGTAAGAACATAATTATTTTTCAGTGTACTGAAAAATTCTTTTTATAAAAATTTTTATTTTTAAATTCAGCAAAAAGGTAAGAACATATTTATTTTTCAGTGTACTGAAAAATTCTTTTTATAAAAATTTTTATTTTTAAATTCAGCAAAAAGGTAAGAACATATTTATTTTTCAGTGTACTGAAAAATTCTTTTTATAAAAATTTTTATTTTTTAATTTCAGCAAAAAGGTAAGATCATATTTATATTTCAGTGTACTGAAAAATTCTTTTTATAAAAATTTTTATTTTTAAATTCAGCAAAAAGTTAAGAACATATTTATTTTTCAGTGTACTGAAAAATTCTTTTTATAAAAAATTTTTATTCTTAACTACATAAAAATTACCTTGAACAAATAAACTCTAATGTTTTTAATATCGTAACCCAAAATAAAAATAGCCTACTATTTTTACATACGTCTCTAATATCTTTCAACTCGTATTACTTTAACTAGATGGATGTACAAAAAAAAATAGAAAGTTGTTGTAGTGTTTATTTTACGCGACATTTTAATATGATTAAATTTAATTCATCTCATTTTCTTAAGATTTTGTTTTAAGTTTTGTCTTTAGTTATTTTAGTATTTGCTCGCATTTATATTCGTATTAGTGGTTGTTAATCTATAAAATTTAGGTCATTTGTAAGTGTTGTAGTAGATTTTACATTTTCATTAAATTTAATTTAATTTTAGTTTCAATATGTTAATTTTGTTGTTATTCTATTTAACTATTAGATTTAATCTGCGTTAAATTGTTGACTTTATTTTGCGTTTAGTTAGTTAGCTTTGCGTTTAGTTTTAAGTTTAAGTTAGTTTTGGTTTCGACTTTCCTTTAGTTTTGTTGGTTTATTAGTTCAGTTGTATTCGTTATATTTTTCTCATATTTCGGGGTATTTCTGTGTAGATTATGTTTTAATCTTAAATTAAATTCTAAATTCGTTTTGTTTAAGTTGTATTTTAGTTTTTGATGGCATTACGGTTTGAATTTTTACTTAAATTGGTTTTAGTTTTAGATTTTATTCTTCCTTACTTTTGGTTTGGATTTAATTCCTAGTAGGGGTTTAGCAATAGGTCCATTTCCTTACTCGCTTCAAGCTACTTGAAGCTACTTGAAAGCGTTTCGGAAACAAGCTTAATGGCACACTTCTATTTATTCTGCAGCTTTATTCTACTAGACTTTTACTAAGCTTTACGTGAAGTTGGTAAGGAGACGGGTCTATTGCCAACCTTTCCCCTTTTTAATAATATAAAAATAAAAACAATAAAAAATAAACCTGGGTCACGAGTCGTTGGGGTTGTTGCTGGTGTTGACGCTAGCTGTTGCTCGCCGTGGGTGCAGATGTAGGTCCTAAGATTGTTGTGGCGTTTGCCGGTGTTGATTGGTATTGTTGTTGTAGCTGCAGCTGTTGGTAGCGCTGCTGTTGGTTGTTGTTGGCTGCAGCTGTTGTAGATAGCTGCTGTGGTTGTCAATCACTGCGGTGGTTGTTGTTGGCTGCCGCTGTCGTTGTTGGTTGCAGCTGTTGTTGGAGTTGACGCTGTTGGTGGTGGTACTCGTGGATGCACTTGCCGTGGACGTGCTGGTGCTGATGCACAGCTGGCGATGTTGTTGTGCTGGTGCAGTTGTTGGTGGTTGCACTTGTCGTGGTTGGGGTGTGAGCATTGATTTGACCACATATGTGGTGAATTGGTTACCCAACTGCAGTGCTTCTAACGCATTCGTTTCAAAGAGTGATTCGTTTTAGTCGTCAGCGTCGCTTATGTTGGAGGAATGGTTTGACGGAAGGATGAGTGGGTGAGCTTTAAGCAGCACTGGAGCGTGAGGTTCTTGCTCGGCACAGCCCAAATTTAGCTCAACTTGCTAGAAATTGTTTTCAACGTAATTGCTGTCGTAGCGCCGTTGCAATCGCTGCTACTGGACTGAATTATTCCGTGGATATTTTAAGCGGCGCTGGCGTTGCAGGTAAATCGTGCTTGTTTTTAGCATCAGCGCGATTATTGGCACGAAATTATAAAAATTTCTTTATAAAAACGGAATAAACCGAAGTTGCGATTGCTGTGCTGCCGTCAGTGTCACCTTGTTTTTTTTTTTTCTTTGCTTCAGTGTGCTTCCAAATGGGGCGCGTTCAATACACGTACAATATTGCGTTTAAGTCCGCACAAGTTGATTGCACAGCACAGGAATAGCTAGATAATCTCTTGGAAAAATTTTCGCTTTTCTTGCCAATATAACTCTTCCCTTGCCGTGCTCCCTCCACTTGATGAAAAAAAACAACCCACCAACTTTTCCTAACATTGACCACAGTCCCAACCACGACGCTATCCCATTAACTGCGCTGCTTCGTCGGTTAGTTATTGCTGCTGTTTTGTTGCATTTGCTGTAGAAAAAAACTAATACGAATATAAGATTTTTGTTATATACTAGGATTTTAACTTACCCAGGTTATCAACAGCGACCGTCCAGTTTACCATCAGCGAAAAGAAAGAACAAAGGCCGGAAGTTCGCCAGCCATCGCTCTTTTCGTTGACAGCCGTCACCTATGATATTGTCGTTTACATAAGCCAGTCGGACAGTACGACCTGCTATGTTACACGACATGGTTTGATGACGGCTTAGACCGAATGTTGGTGCAAGCGATGTTTGCGCAAACTGTTGAACGCGGGGTTTTAGCATTGTTTTTCGATGTTTGCAAACAGCACTTAGTCAGCACAACAAACCTGTCAGCTTGCAATTAGAATGAGGAACAAAATGTAGGCACAATTGACCACGGCAAAGAAAAAAAAATCATTTATATTTAATGGCTTCCAGGTTGAAATCCCAGCTCAGGTTTGAACTTGAATTCAAATTCCAGACCAGCCGAGGGCACCACACAACGGGTTCTACCGGGTGAGCCGATGAGAAAAACTCTTCCGGTTGATATGTCGTAGTGTTTCCTCTGCTGAGCTGAATTTTGAATTCAAATTCAAGCCCGAGCAGGGAAACAACTGTCGACTTGGCTGTCAACATTGAGGTTGCGTTATGTCAGTGTCATTTTTATCAATATTGGTTCACCGACCTCCGCTACCACTAGCTGTCAAACGACCATTTGACGCTTGAGAAGTTTTCACTCCCCACAAAACAGAAGCTTGACAAAGCCAGCTGCAGACAAGTGTCTGAAAAGGGTGTAAAACTTTTAGTTTTTCAACTTAGGTCAGTTTACCCATGGTCGTCCAAATCAAAACAACAAAAAAAATCAGGAATGCGAGCAGTCTATCTATAGTGAACTATGCCCAACAAATTTTCTTTACCAACACGGACAACCCAACCGTACCCAAACGCTTAACCTTCGATAGCAACAAAACACAATTCCAACTAACCGCTACCAAATATCTTTCGCATGATACGTGCCTTGCGGTTTTTCCTCTAAATCAGTCAGCACATAATATGCATTGCCAAGCTTCTCTTTTACAATTGCCTTTACACCTGTTGGAGCCAATTTGGCATTAAAATGTTTAAGTAAGTTGCTTTGGCAAAAATTTCGCCTTGTCACTTCTTGACCAATTTCAAACTGACGTCCTCGTGAATGCAAGTTATAGGAGTGGGCATTGTGGTCATAGGCCGCTTTCATTCGTTTATGAATTAAACTGCGTATCATAGAAAACTCGTCTTCTCGATTCAACCTCTCTGAACCCTCCGAAAGCAAGTTAAGATTTTTCAAGATTTTGTAATCTTTACCGTGCGTCATCATGTGCTGACCAAAGACAACATAATATGGTGCTTGTCCAATTGACTGATGGACACTTTTGCGCAACGAGCAGTTAATGCTGCTTATATACACATCCCACAAGCGTTGATCTTTACGTATATATGAGCGTAACGCTTCGTTAATTGAACGATTGACTCGCTCCGACGCGTTGGATTGGGGGGCGTATACAGCCGTACAAACATGCTTTATGCCATATTTTGACAGGAAAAGTTCAAAGTCGTTACTTTTGAACTGACTGCCATTGTCGGATACCACTGTCTCAGGAACACCGCATAAGTCAAACACATTTTCTTTCAGAAACTCCATAATGAGTTTCGAGGTAAACTTCTTCAGAGGTCTCAGAAAGGTGAATTTCGAAAAGTGGTCTAAGACTATCAACATTCCAATGTTACCTCTTTTGGATCTAGGGAACGGTCCAATTAGGTCGACATAGAGTCTTTGAAATGGACGTTCGGATTCTGTCATCTGACCCATAGGAGGACGAAGGATATGCGTCGGAGACTTAGACGTTTTGCATAATTCACAATTTAACACATAATTTCGAACTTGCGTAACCAGACCTGGCCAGTAAAAGTAACGACGAATGCGTTCAAGCGTCTTGGCTATACCACCATGAGCAGAAGATGGAATATCGTGAGAGGCATAGATTACGCTTTCTCGCAATTCGGCAGGAACAAGCAACTTCCAAGCAAGAGAAGGATCGGTGGTATCAGAGTCAAATTCCAAACGACGGTAAATATAATCATCAATGATTTTATAATCTGGCAAAGGTGATAAAGCCAATTTTTCTCTGAATTTTCGGTATTCGTCTGAATTGAAATGTAAAGACTCAAGGTCTATTTCAGGCAAAGTTTCTAACTCAAGTGCAGCCACGACTGATTCAGGGTCATCTGGTTCAAAAGACCGCGACAAAGCATCAGCCACAACATTCTCGCTACCTTTTCGGTGCTCAATTGTAAAATTAAACCCTTGGATTTTTAGTGCCCATCGAGCTAGTTTTCCGCTTAAGTCTTTTTGACGCATTAGCCATTTTAGACTTGCGTGATCGGTTACTACCTTAAACTCGTGACCTTCAATGTAGGCGCGAAATTTTTTTATCGCTAGCACGACAGCTAAACATTCCAACTCAGTGACGGTATAGTTTCTTTGCGCTTTGTTGAGTTTATGAGACATAAAAGCAATGGGCCTTTCGTCCCCATTCGCGTCAACTTGTGCTAAAAGACCACCAACACCGCACTGGCTAGCGTCGCACTGCACGATAAACGGCCTAGTGTAGTCAGGATGTACGAGGAAAGGAGCTGTCGTCAACTTAGCTTTGATGGCGTCAAAAGATTCTTGAGCCGAAGGGTTCCACGTGAAAGTTTTCTTTTTCGTTAGAAGTTCAGTAAGGTGAAAAGTAACCGCTGCATAGTCAGACACAAAACGCCGGTACCACCCAGTCATTCCTAGGAATTGGCGTATTTGACGAACTGTTCTAGGAACGGGATATTCTGTTATGGCTTTCACTTTGTCGGGATCAACAGTAAGCGAACCATTTCCCACTATAAAACCAAGATACTTGACCTTATTGAGACCAAACTGACTTTTATTGACATTAATCGTCAAACCGGCTTTTCTAAGGCAAGAAGCAACTTCTGACAGATGCACTATGTGTTCTTCAAATGACTGCGATACTACCAACAGATCGTCCAAATAAACAAAGACTCGAGTTTTGAGATTGTACGGAATCACCTTGTCCATCAATCGACACATTGTTTGCGGTGCATTGCACAAGCCGAAAGGCATGCGAGTGAATTGATACAATGGTCGATTGCGTATCGTGAACGCGGTTTTTGGACACGAATCTCTGGACAATTTTATTTGCCAAAAAGCATCTTTAAGGTCGATCTTAGAAATGACATGCACAGGTGGCAAACGAGAAAGTAACCCATCAATGATTGGAATAGGATAAGCATCCTTAATGGTCACATCATTGAGTTTCCTCGAGTCAATACAAAATCGAACCTTTCCAGGCTTTACAATCAAGACACCCGGTGAAGACCAGGGTGAACTTTCTGCTTCTTCGATGACACCTAGTTCGAGCATTCTGTCGATTTCCTGACATAGAAGCTTTTCCATCGCTGGTGATATAGGGTAGTATCTCTGTTTTATAGGAGATGCTACACCTGTATCGATGACATGTTCTACCAGAGAGGTAGTACCAAGGCCTTCTTTTTCCGAAGACGGAAAGGCGGCTATGGTAGAGTCAAGCATTCTACGCTGGAGTGCATTCAACTGAACGCTATCAGGGTCTATCTCTAAAGCAGAGAGTTCACTCACGGTCGAGTCTATTTGGATCTTAAGCTCAAACAAATTCCAGAAATCCATTCCGCATATCACGTCTTGGACAATAGAAGGTACAATCAAGAAATCAAAAGTTTTCGTTTGGTTTTGAAAGGTAATTGGGATAGTTGTTGATAGAATTTTCATAAAACATTGATAGCTAATAATGAGAAAAAAATTATATGAAAATCAAAGTATTCACCCTTATTCTTGAATCCGCGTCGAGTAAATGTCGTCGTCAAAAATTTACTCTAAAATTGAATCCAAAAAATGACGTCAAAAAATGACTCCAAAATTGTTGTTGTTGTAAAAACGAAATCAATTGAAAATTGCACATCTGGCTACCTTTCATATGACATAGCATTTATTTGCAAAAATTCTTCCAGCTAAGCCCAAAAATTATTTTACTGTTTTTGTCATCAAAACAACAAGGGTACCCCCTTTGATTTTTTTCGCGAAATTTATTTTTTCCAAAATGTTGTTTTTATATTTTTTACAAAAAAGTCAAGTCTCAAAAATAATTTATGTGAAAAAATTACCCCAATATCTCTTTCCAATCAAAAGTAATAGCTAAAAATCTATTTTTTCATACAATTGACTATCTATAGTAATAAAACTCATTTTCTGTTTGTTTGTTTGTTTGTTTGGCCTTTATACAAATCTAAACGGCTCAACGGATTTTGCTCAAACTAGGTATACATATTAAGTACATCCCAACTTAAATTGTTACATACTTAGTTTTTGCCACGCCCCCTCTGAAATTTTTCAACTAACGGTAATTTCGTTATTATAAAACTTTTTAGTATCGGAGATTTTTTTGTATTTAATTTTAAAAAATTTTTGTTATTTTGACATCAAAAACATTCACATATCTTCAAAATTGGAGAAATTTTCAGTATAACGACTTTTTCATAAAACATCGTTGCCTAAGAATGAGAAAAAAACGACATGAAAATCAAAGTTTGGTCTTTCGATGCAAATATCTCCGCTGTCCATTAATATATTTCATTCAAATTTTTTTTGTTCAAAAGTTCAATAAAATCACTTCACAAAAATAGGTTGAACTGTACCGTTAAGTCAGTGTATATATGTTTTATGATTATGTCAAAAAAGGTCCAAAATATTGACTTTTTACTCAAAAAATGACTCCAAAATTGTTGTTGTTGTAAAAACGAAATCAATTAAAAATTGCACATCTGGCTACCTTTCATATGACATAGCATTTATTTGCAAAAATTCTTCCAGCTAAGCGCAAAAATTATTTTACTGTTTTTGTCATCAAAACAACAAGGGTACCCCCTTTGATTTTTTTCGTGATATTTATTTTTTCCAAAATGTTGTTTTTATATTTTTTACAAAAAAGTCAAGTCTCAAAAATAATTTATGTGAAAAAATTACCCCAATATCTCTTTCCAATCAAAAGTAATGGCTAAAAATCTATTTTCATACCAGACTTTTAATAAAACTTAGTTTTGTGTTAAAATTCTCTATATAGTTTGAACGTCCCCATATATCTCTAAGAATGCAGTTGTGTGTCTAAAGTAATTACGAAAATTTTGGATTATACAAAATTTTCTTTATAGTGATCATCTACTTATATTTTGCCTCCCCACCCCCCGCCCCCCTCCTGTTAAATTTAAATTTGTTTTGTTGTGATGGCTCTATTTGTTCTCACTATTGTGTCACCGTTGTCAATTAGTTCTTTATCAATGGTACTTTGAATGTTGTATATATATCACAATTTTATCGAAAAGATGACTGTGAATAAGAATGCAGTAAAAGTTAATATTTTCATGTAATCAGTTTAAGCTATATGGCGATATAAAAAAAAATATGCGCATCTGGTCAGCACAATTATTTCATTAGTTTTGATCTGTGCGTTAAATTTACAGATAGATGGCGCCACATGTGTAAGATGTGTGGGTACAAACTAAACGTACACCTTGCGTTGAATAGCTGAATTATGTTTTTGCAAAAGTTTCTTCAAATTTAACCCCACACGATTGGGATTACAGACAGGTGGCGCTATTTTCTGCTTACAGAAGAATATCTGATGTTCTTATGCAGCTAGCAGATAAGTTTTGCGAAATATTTTGCGAAAATGCTATTGCTACCAAACTTTTAAAAAGTAAAATAATGCAGTACTGCCAGTTTTTTTTAGAAATTTTAGTAGGTACAATCATTTTTAGCACAACGAATTTTCATAAAACATTGATAGCTAATAATGAGAAAAAAATTATATGAAAATCAAAGTATTCACCCTTATTCTTGAATCCGCGTCGAGTAAATGTCGTCGTCAAAAATTTACTCCAAAATTGAATCCAAAAAATTACGTCAAAAAATGACTCCAAAATTGTTGTTGTTGTAAAAACGAAATCAATTGAAAATTGCACATCTGGCTACCTTTCATATGACATAGCATTTATTTGCAAAAATTCTTCCAGCTAAGCCCAAAAATTATTTTACTGTTTTTGTCATCAAAACAACAAGGGTACCCCCTTTGATTTTTTTCGCGAAATTTATTTTTTCCAAAATGTTGTTTTTATATTTTTTACAAAAAAGTCAAGTCTCAAAAATAATTTATGTGAAAAAATTACCCCAATATCTCTTTCCAATCAAAAGTAATAGCTAAAAATCTATTTTTTCATACAATTGACTATCTATAGTAATAAAACTCATTTTCTGTTTGTTTGTTTGTTTGTTTGGCCTTTATACAAATCTAAACGGCTCAACGGATTTTGCTCAAACTAGGTATACATATTAAGTACATCCCAACTTAAATTGTTACATACTTAGTTTTTGCCACGCCCCCTCTGAAATTTTTCAACTAACGGTAATTTCGTTATTATAAAACTTTTTAGTATCGGAGATTTTTTTGTATTTAATTTTAAAAAATTTTTGTTATTTTGACATCAAAAACATTCACATATCTTCAAAATTGGAGAAATTTTCAGTATAACGACTTTTTCATAAAACATCGTTGCCTAAGAATGAGAAAAAAACGACATGAAAATCAAAGTTTGGTCTTTCGATGCAAATATCTCCGCTGTCCATTAATATATTTCATTCAAATTTTTTTTGTTCAAAAGTTCAATAAAATCACTTCACAAAAATAGGTTGAACTGTACCGTTAAGTCAGTGTATATATGTTTTATGATTATGTCAAAAAAGGTCCAAAATATTGACTTTTTACTCAAAAAATGACTCCAAAATTGTTGTTGTTGTAAAAACGAAATCAATTAAAAATTGCACATCTGGCTACCTTTCATATGACATAGCATTTATTTGCAAAAATTCTTCCAGCTAAGCGCAAAAATTATTTTACTGTTTTTGTCATCAAAACAACAAGGGTACCCCCTTTGATTTTTTTCGCGAAATTTATTTTTTCCAAAATGTTGTTTTTATATTTTTTACAAAAAAGTCAAGTCTCAAAAATAATTTATGTGAAAAAATTACCCCAATATCTCTTTCCAATCAAAAGTAATGGCTAAAAATCTATTTTCATACCAGACTATTAATAAAACTTAGTTTTGTGTTAAAATTCTCTATAGTGTTTGAACGTCCCCATATATCTCTAAGAATGCAGTTGTGTGTCTAAAGTAATTACGAAAATTTTGGATTATACAAAATTTTCTTTATAGTGATCATCACGTGACAACCCACGACCTGTTGATGTTTACCATCAGCCGTCCGAACGTTACCTATTAATTTAATCAGTTTTTTTGTAGAGTCAGAAAGAATTACTTGAGCCAAACGTCCACCAATGCAACTCTTTGTAGCGCCACTATCTAAAAGCGAAAGATACACAGTATTTTCAATCAAAAGATTGGTGTAAGGACGAATGTCGGAACCTTGGTAGACTATGGCCGAGACCACACTCTTGCGTAGGTTTTTTATTCGTTTCCAGAACAGGCGAATACGGTCTGAAGAACGAACGGAATGACGCCTAACAGTCGAAGTACCAAATATTTTCTCACGTATCTTATTATATTCCGCAAGTCTAACGTGGTAAGGTTTGAAGGTAGGAGGTAGAGGTTGAGAATCAACCGGATCGTCAATAAACTTTGCAGTCGAGGCAGACACAAGTGGTGGAACGTCAGATTTTGGTAATATCTTAAACGGAGTTACATCCGAGGACGATTTAATTGGGGTCTGCTCGACTCCCGACAAAAATCCGGCTTGAAGCCTTCTACCTTCGCAGCACACTTCTGACAGCTAGGTTTGTAGGTGTCAACTGCACCACAACCGTAACAGAAAACGCGCCTAGCCTTCAGACAATCTTGGTACCGGTGACCTTCCTCGTCGCAATTCCAGCATTTTACTTTTCTCATGTCTAGCGCATTGAGTTCTTGTTGAACATGGTCACTCTCTAATTCGTTTAACCTCGGGTCACTATCCTGAGCAATTTCATACAGTTGCCGTCGAGCACCAGCAGTTCTAGGAGGAACACTATAATTAGGACGCACGTCCTCGAAAAACTTTTCGTGCTTACGAACCTCCCGACGTAGAATAGCAATGCTGCGAATATCCAGGTGGAGTAACTCGTGACGTAAATCCGGTCGTAAATTCCTAATCACTGTTTCAACTAGCTCAGATTCGCACATTGGGTGTCGAAGCCTGTCACTCAAGCACAAAATAGCATCAAGAAACTCGTCAAACGACTCTGAATGTTTTTGTTTTCGACGGCGAATATCATCTTGAATGTCAAAATCCGAGGTGTAGTCTTTGAATTGACGACGCAGGGCATCGCAGAGATCAAACCATTCTACCTCGTCAGCGTTGCGGTGATATCGCCAAAACCACTGGTGGGCTTTGCCTTCGAACAGAGAGTGAACATGTTCACAAAGAACAGAGAAATTACCATTGAGATGCAATGAAGTCAGAGTATTTATTCGGTAGATAAATTCATCTACTGGAATGTCATCGGCAGTGCCCTTGAATTTCACGTGCCAGTTTCGCACAACGTTGGAAACTCGCTCTTTCGAGCCAGGGTCTCTATCGCTACCGGGAAGCGGAGGATTCGCTCGACGCCGAGACGATGAAGGAGGAACAGGCCTCTGAGCTTATTCAGGCAGAACTTGTGGCCATTCAGGTTGGCGAAGGTTAGGCACGTTAGCGGGAGGGTTAGCTCCAAGATTCAAATTGCGCAGCATCGCTTGAAGCTCGGTGGAAATGATGGAGCTTATCTCCATTCGGAGTTGGCCTAATGAGTCGGCAACGATTTGGTGTACTTTAGTTTCAGAAACCTGGTTCGGTTGGTTTGGTAAGATGGCATTGTCCAGCGGTTCAGGCCTACTATCACGATGGTCCGATCTAAAATTTGCTTGTTGTCGCGTGTTGGGGCGATACCGTGGCGCTCCACCACCTCTTCCCCGCTTTGGTTGATTAACACTGCCAGCAACTTCGAGTATATTAGCCGCCGGAGAAGGACCTACAACTGCCGGAACCAATGCCAACCGACAGACCGGACATGCCTTGTTGGTTTCTAGCCAAGTCTGCAAACACAGAGCATGGAAGCAATGATTGCAGGAAGTCTCAACCACTTCATCCGTAGGGTGAATGGTCTCATTGCACACGGCACAAATGGCATCGTTGGGAGGATTACCCACTCCTAACAGGTCTTCAGTACTTCGCGTCACGGGCATCGTCGACGAGATAAAAATATCAAAACAAAATCAAAAGTTTATATTTACAGCCTCACCAGTTTTATACTGTTGGCAAAAAGGAAAAACCAGCCGATTCCACGGAAACGTCTGTATATTCACAAATAAAATTTTTCAATTACTCCTGGGTAATTATAGTAGAAAAGTTGAATGCTGTTGTAGCGGAGTGAATGCGACTAGTAAGCGGAACGAGAGAAAAAAAAAGGAAAGTTGGAAAAAAAAATATTAAACCAAACAATAAGTTATGAAATCCTAAGATTTCAAAAAAAAGTGAAGTAAAAATCTCAATCAATATTAGGTGAAAGATGATTAGTTGAAACTCAATGATGTCACGAGAACAAAAAACTTTCGTCAGATAAAAAGGACAATCAATTAGTTATAAGTGAAGCCTAAACCGATTAGGCCGAAGCAAGGAATTGAATCCAAAAAGATTTCACAAAAATAAAATCAACTTCAAAACGAGAAATACAAATCTCAATCACTGGCAAACAAGTCCAGCATACATAAGTTAATGGCGTTGTAATTGGGTTGAAGCGACTAATTGGCGAAACGATCGAAATGGTTGGAAAAATAAACAAAAACCAAATTATAAGAATAATGTATACGTAGAGCATAAGCAATTAAAGCTGTTTAAGAAGAATGACAACCAAATGTTTTCACACAAAACAAAATCTCAATACGAATTTAATCGATAAATTATGAGTAGTGCATCAACAATTAGTGCAGTTACCGAGAAGTGAAAACGAAATAATTTGCGAGAAAAATTTCCACCAAGGAATCACAAAAAAAAAGACTTCAATATATATTTGGTACGCAAAGTTCCACACTTGTGCGGTGGTGAAGAAATGAACTAAACAATTCTAGTGTTCTCGGAAGAGACAAAAAAAATTTCATTTAAGGAGTTAATTGAAAAATTATTAGTGGAGCAACTCAATTTATGCTGTCCAAGTAAAATGAAATCATGAGTATTTCCCTCGCGAAACAACGTAGTAAACAAAAAATATTTTTCCGATCTTAATCGTTAAAACCGGCGTATAGCATAAACAAGTTTTGCTATTACGCACGAATGAAATCAAATGATTTCGCGCGACAGACAACCAATGAAGAATGAGAAAAGAAGATATCGAACCACTTAATTATTTAAAGTATTGTTTAATACTTTTATGGTACGACGGAACGAAAACCGAATTTCGCGATGGAAAAGAAAAAATATCAATTTCAGAAATAAAGTAGGTCAATTTTAGGTAAATATAGCATAACCCAGGTTATGCGGTGGTGAATAAATGAAATCCAATGATTTCGCGCAAAAAAAAATATTGTATAACAATTATAAATGTATAATGATATAATTACTATTCTTTGGAAATTACTCGGTAAGGCCATGGCGGGACTGCTACAGACTTAGGGCACAGGTGCATAGAGAAAACGTTCGGTTAACGGAATAAGAATAAAAAAAAATATAATTTTATTTGCAAAAACCACGAGAAAAGATAAGATAGGTAATATACTTGAGTAAATCTTCGAAATTATCCAAAGATAAAAATCTCGAAAGTATACAGTTGTTAACAAATTCCCAAAGAAACGATAAATAACCTTTGGTGAACAAAACAATAATGTTATGAACAAATCCAAAAGATTATCAAAAGCAAAAATCGAAATTTTCAAAAGAAATAGTTTAACTCAATTCAAGAATTGGTTGGCAGATGTTCGGTAATATCCCAAAAAAATCCAGGAACTAAATCCAGAACATGCCTCATGCAAATAATCAAAATCAAAAAAAAAGGAAAAAATTTTGGAGGTTAAGTTGGGGCAAAACGAAAATACTGAGTAATTCAGGTGTTATGAATTTAAATTTATTTAACCTTAAGAATAAGGTCAGCCGATTTTTCGTGGGCCCCACGTTGGGCGCCATTTCTGTGACAGACCGGCCATCCACCTCGCTGCGTCGTGACATCCGCAACCGGATGACGAGGCACTTCCTGACTTAGCGAGCGTCTGCACACCTAGCTATGCTTCAGCTTAGCTCAGGGAAATTGGTCGTGGGTTTGCTTCGTCAGGAAGTCATGGGATGCGATCTGCACAAGTTATTTGTATGCAGACGTTAGCGGGAAACGGAAAAGGATCATTTGACTTAAAATTCAAATTATTTGAATTTTAATTCAAATGGGCGGAAACAGGAAACGGATGGGAGAGGAAAACAAAAAAAAAACCCGAAAGAGGCGACTTACCCGAGCCATAGACTCTACACACCGTGTAGCATGAGGGAGGAAGGTGTTAATTCCCCTCATTTTCTACACCCGCCCAACCAGTTAACGACAGGAAACTTCGGATTCGTTAACCCTAGTAGTGCACCTAAGTGCAGCAGAACCCGGCCATGCCCCTACCTTTTATCTTCCAAAGAAAATTACAACTATTTAGCAATTTAACAAAATACCCATTTTAAGGGATTTTTATTTATAATGATTAAAGAAAATTTAGAAATGATTAATAAATTAATATTACAATACCTAAGTATTTTTCTTACGATTTATACGGTTAGTATCAAAACAAATTTTTCAATGTATAACAAAAGTATATAATAAGAGGTTTTGTTTTGATGTATTCTGCAAAGGTAAGTATTAAATTCCTTTTTTTTCAGTGTACTAAAAACTTATTTAAAAAAACTTTTATTTTAACTTCAGCAAACAGGTAAGAACATATTTATTTTTTTAGTGTACTGAAAAATTCTTTTTATAAAAATTTTTATTTTTTTTTAAATTCAGCAAAAAGGTAAGAACATATTTATTTTTCAGTGTACTGAAAAATTCTTTTTATAAAAATTTTTATTTTTACATTCAGCAAAAAGGTAAGAACATAATTATTTTTCAGTGTACTGAAAAATTCTTTTTATAAAAATTTTTATTTTTAAATTCAGCAAAAAGGTAAGAACATATTTATTTTTCAGTGTACTGAA
This sequence comes from Dichetophora obliterata, assembly GCA_963920525.1. Lineage (NCBI taxonomy): Eukaryota > Metazoa > Arthropoda > Insecta > Diptera > Sciomyzidae > Dichetophora > Dichetophora obliterata. Next base: position 10,959,263 of record OY986440.1, read on the forward strand.
AAATTCTTTTTATAAAAATTTTTATTTTTAAATTCAGCAAAAAGGTAAGAACATATTTATTTTTCAGTGTACTGAAAAATTCTTTTTATAAAAATTTTTATTTTTTAATTTCAGCAAAAAGGTAAGATCATATTTATATTTCAGTGTACTGAAAAATTCTTTTTATAAAAATTTTTATTTTTAAATACAGCAAAAAGTTAAGAACATATTTATTTTTCAGTGTACTGAAAAATTCTTTTTATAAAAAATTTTTATTCTTAACTACATAAAAATTACCTTGAACAAATAAACTCTAATGTTTTTAATATCGTAACCCAAAATAAAAATAGCCTACTATTTTTACATACGTCTCTAATATCTTTCAACTCGTATTACTTTAACTAGATGGATGTACAAAAAAAAATAGAAAGTTGTTGTAGTGTTTATTTTACGCGACATTTTAATATGATTAAATTTAATTCATCTCATTTTCTTAAGATTTTGTTTTAAGTTTTGTCTTTAGTTATTTTAGTATTTGTTCGCATTTATATTCGTATTAGTGGTTGTTAATCTATAAAATTTAGGTCATTTGTAAGTGTTGTAGTAGATTTTACATTTTCATTAAATTTAATTTAATTTTAGTTTCAATATGTTAATTTTGTTGTTATTCTATTTAACTATTAGATTTAATCTGCGTTAAATTGTTGACTTTATTTTGCGTTTAGTTAGTTAGCTTTGCGTTTAGTTTTAAGTTTAAGTTAGTTTTGGTTTCGACTTTCCTTTAGTTTTGTTGGTTTATTAGTTCAGTTGTATTCGTTATATTTTTCTCATATTTCGGGGTATTTCTGTGTAGATTATGTTTTAATCTTAAATTAAATTCTAAATTCGTTTTGTTTAAGTTGTATTTTAGTTTTTGATGGCATTACGGTTTGAATTTTTACTTAAATTGGTTTTAGTTTTAGATTTTATTCTTCCTTACTTTTGGTTTGGATTTAATTCCTAGTAGGGGTTTAGCAATAGGTCCATTTCCTTACTCGCTTCAAGCTACTTGAAGCTACTTGAAAGCGTTTCGGAAACAAGCTTAATGGCACACTTCTATTTATTCTGCAGCTTTATTCTACTAGACTTTTACTAAGCTTTACGTGAAGTTGGTAAGGAGACGGGTCTATTGCCAACCTTTCCCCTTTTTAATAATATAAAAATAAAAACAATAAAAAATAAACCTGGGTCACGAGTCGTTGGGGTTGTTGCTGGTGTTGACGCTAGCTGTTGCTCGCCGTGGGTGCAGATGTAGGTCCTAAGATTGTTGTGGCGTTTGCCGGTGTTGATTGGTATTGTTGTTGTAGCTGCAGCTGTTGGTAGCGCTGCTGTTGGTTGTTGTTGGCTGCAGCTGTTGTAGATAGCTGCTGTGGTTGTCAATCACTGCGGTGGTTGTTGTTGGCTGCCGCTGTCGTTGTTGGTTGCAGCTGTTGTTGGAGTTGACGCTGTTGGTGGTGGTACTCGTGGATGCACTTGCCGTGAACGTGCTGGTGCTGATGCACAGCTGGCGATGTTGTTGTGCTGGTGCAGTTGTTGGTGGTTGCACTTGTCGTGGTTGGGGTGTGAGCATTGATTTGACCACATATGTGGTGAATTGGTTACCCAACTGCAGTGCTTCTAACGCATTCGTTTCAAAGAGTGATTCGTTTTAGTCGTCAGCGTCGCTTATGTTGGAGGAATGGTTTGACGGAAGGATGAGTGGGTGAGCTTTAAGCAGCACTGGAGCGTGAGGTTCTTGCTCGGCACAGCCCAAATTTAGCTCAACTTGCTAGAAATTGTTTTCAACGTAATTGCTGTCGTAGCGCCGTTGCTATCGCTGCTACTGGACTGAATTATTCCGTGGATATTTTAAGCGGCGCTGGCGTTGCAGGTAAATCGTGCTTGTTTTTAGCATCAGCGCGATTATTGGCACGAAATTATAAAAATTTCTTTATAAAAACGGAATAAACCGAAGTTGCGATTGCTGTGCTGCCGTCAGTGTCACCTTGTTTTTTTTTTTTTTCTTTGCTTCAGTGTGCTTCCAAATGGGGCGCGTTCAATACACGTACAATATTGCGTTTAAGTCCGCACAAGTTGATTGCACAGCACAGGAATAGCTAGATAATCTCTTGGAAAAATTTTCGCTTTTCTTGCCAATATAACTCTTCCCTTGCCGTGCTCCCTCCACTTGATGAAAAAAACAACCCACCAACTTTTCCTAACATTGACCACAGTCCCAACCACGACGCTATCCCATTAACTGCGCTGCTTCGTCGGTTAGTTATTGCTGCTGTTTTGTTGCATTTGCTGTAGAAAAAAACTAATACGAATATAAGATTTTTGTTATATACTAGGATTTTAACTTACCCAGGTTATCAACAGCGACCGTCCAGTTTACCATCAGCGAAAAGAAAGAACAAAGGCCGGAAGTTCGCCAGCCATCGCTCTTTTCGTTGACAGCCGTCACCTATGATATTGTCGTTTACATAAGCCAGTCGGACAGTACGACCTGCTATGTTACACGACATGGTTTGATGACGGCTTAGACCGAATGTTGGTGCAAGCGATGTTTGCGCAAACTGTTGAACGCGGGGTTTTAGCATTGTTTTTCGATGTTTGCAAACAGCACTTAGTCAGCACAACAAACCTGTCAGCTTGCAATTAGAATGAGGAACAAAATGTAGGCACAATTGACCACGGCAAAGAAAAAAAAATCATTTATATTTAATGGCTTCCAGGTTGAAATCCCAGCTCAGGTTTGAACTTGAATTCAAATTCCAGACCAGCCGAGGGCACCACACAACGGGTTCTACCGGGTGAGCCGATGAGAAAAACTCTTCCGGTTGATATGTCGTAGTGTTTCCTCTGCTGAGCTGAATTTTGAATTCAAATTCAAGCCCGAGCAGGGAAACAACTGTCGACTTGGCTGTCAACATTGAGGTTGCGTTATGTCAGTGTCATTTTTATCAATATTGGTTCACCGACCTCCGCTACCACTAGCTGTCAAACGACCATTTGACGCTTGAGAAGTTTTCACTCCCCACAAAACAGAAGCTTGACAAAGCCAGCTGCAGCCAAGTGTCTGAAAAGGGTGTAAAACTTTTAGTTTTTCAACTTAGGTCAGTTTACCCATGGTCGTCCAAATCAAAACAACAAAAAAAATCAGGAATGCGAGCAGTCTATCTATAGTGAACTATGCCCAACAAATTTTCTTTACCAACACGGACAACCCAACCGTACCCAAACGCTTAACCTTCGATAGCAACAAAACACAATTCCAACTAACCGCTACCAAATATCTTTCGCATGATACGTGCCTTGCGGTTTTTCCTCTAAATCAGTCAGCACATAATATGCATTGCCAAGCTTCTCTTTTACAATTGCCTTTACACCTGTTGGAGCCAATTTGGCATTAAAATGTTTAAGTAAGTTGCTTTGGCAAAAATTTCGCCTTGTCACTTCTTGACCAATTTCAAACTGACGTCCTCGTGAATGCAAGTTATAGGAGTGGGCATTGTGGTCATAGGCCGCTTTCATTCGTTTATGAATTAAACTGCGTATCATAGAAAACTCGTCTTCTCGATTCAACCTCTCTGAACCCTCCGAAAGCAAGTTAAGATTTTTCAAGATTTTGTAATCTTTACCGTGCGTCATCATGTGCTGACCAAAGACAACATAATATGGTGCTTGTCCAATTGACTGATGGACACTTTTGCGCAACGAGCAGTTAATGCTGCTTATATACACATCCCACAAGCGTTGATCTTTACGTATATATGAGCGTAACGCTTCGTTAATTGAACGATTGACTCGCTCCGACGCGTTGGATTGGGGGGCGTATACAGCCGTACAAACATGCTTTATGCCATATTTTGACAGGAAAAGTTCAAAGTCGTTACTTTTGAACTGACTGCCATTGTCGGATACCACTGTCTCAGGAACACCGCATAAGTCAAACACATTTTCTTTCAGAAACTCCATAATGAGTTTCGAGGTAAACTTCTTCAGAGGTCTCAGAAAGGTGAATTTCGAAAAGTGGTCTAAGACTATCAACATTCCAATGTTACCTCTTTTGGATCTAGGGAACGGTCCAATTAGGTCGACATAGAGTCTTTGAAATGGACGTTCGGATTCTGTCATCTGACCCATAGGAGGACGAAGGATATGCGTCGGAGACTTAGACGTTTTGCATAATTCACAATTTAACACATAATTTCGAACTTGCGTAACCAGACCTGGCCAGTAAAAGTAACGACGAATGCGTTCAAGCGTCTTGGCTATACCACCATGAGCAGAAGATGGAATATCGTGAGAGGCATAGATTACGCTTTCTCGCAATTCGGCAGGAACAAGCAACTTCCAAGCAAGAGAAGGATCGGTGGTATCAGAGTCAAATTCCAAACGACGGTAAATATAATCATCAATGATTTTATAATCTGGCAAAGGTGATAAAGCCAATTTTTCTCTGAATTTTCGGTATTCGTCTGAATTGAAATGTAAAGACTCAAGGTCTATTTCAGGCAAAGTTTCTAACTCAAGTGCAGCCACGACTGATTCAGGGTCATCTGGTTCAAAAGACCGCGACAAAGCATCAGCCACAACATTCTCGCTACCTTTTCGGTGCTCAATTGTAAAATTAAACCCTTGGATTTTTAGTGCCCATCGAGCTAGTTTTCCGCTTAAGTCTTTTTGACGCATTAGCCATTTTAGACTTGCGTGATCGGTTACTACCTTAAACTCGTGACCTTCAATGTAGGCGCGAAATTTTTTTATCGCTAGCACGACAGCTAAACATTCCAACTCAGTGACGGTATAGTTTCTTTGCGCTTTGTTGAGTTTATGAGACATAAAAGCAATGGGCCTTTCGTCCCCATTCGCGTCAACTTGTGCTAAAAGACCACCAACACCGCACTGGCTAGCGTCGCACTGCACGATAAACGGCCTAGTGTAGTCAGGATGTACGAGGAAAGGAGCTGTCGTCAACTTAGCTTTGATGGCGTCAAAAGATTCTTGAGCCGAAGGGTTCCACGTGAAAGTTTTCTTTTTCGTTAGAAGTTCAGTAAGGTGAAAAGTAACCGCTGCATAGTCAGACACAAAACGCCGGTACCACCCAGTCATTCCTAGGAATTGGCGTATTTGACGAACTGTTCTAGGAACGGGATATTCTGTTATGGCTTTCACTTTGTCGGGATCAACAGTAAGCGAACCATTTCCCACTATAAAACCAAGATACTTGACCTTATTGAGACCAAACTGACTTTTATTGACATTAATCGTCAAACCGGCTTTTCTAAGGCAAGAAGCAACTTCTGACAGATGCACTATGTGTTCTTCAAATGACTGCGATACTACCAACAGATCGTCCAAATAAACAAAGACTCGAGTTTTGAGATTGTACGGAATCACCTTGTCCATCAATCGACACATTGTTTGCGGTGCATTGCACAAGCCGAAAGGCATGCGAGTGAATTGATACAATGGTCGATTGCGTATCGTGAACGCGGTTTTTGGACACGAATCTCTGGACAATTTTATTTGCCAAAAAGCATCTTTAAGGTCGATCTTAGAAATGACATGCACAGGTGGCAAACGAGAAAGTAACCCATCAATGATTGGAATAGGATAAGCATCCTTAATGGTCACATCATTGAGTTTCCTCGAGTCAATACAAAATCGAACCTTTCCAGGCTTTACAATCAAGACACCCGGTGAAGACCAGGGTGAACTTTCTGCTTCTTCGATGACACCTAGTTCGAGCATTCTGTCGATTTCCTGACATAGAAGCTTTTCCATCGCTGGTGATATAGGGTAGTATCTCTGTTTTATAGGAGATGCTACACCTGTATCGATGACATGTTCTACCAGAGAGGTAGTACCAAGGCCTTCTTTTTCCGAAGACGGAAAGGCGGCTATGGTAGAGTCAAGCATTCTACGCTGGAGTGCATTCAACTGAACGCTATCAGGGTCTATCTCTAAAGCAGAGAGTTCACTCACGGTCGAGTCTATTTGGATCTTAAGCTCAAACAAATTCCAGAAATCCATTCCGCATATCACGTCTTGGACAATAGAAGGTACAATCAAGAAATCAAAAGTTTTCGTTTGGTTTTGAAAGGTAATTGGGATAGTTGTTGATAGAATTTTCATAAAACATTGATAGCTAATAATGAGAAAAAAATTATATGAAAATCAAAGTATTCACCCTTATTCTTGAATCCGCGTCGAGTAAATGTCGTCGTCAAAAATTTACTCCAAAATTGAATCCAAAAAATGACGTCAAAAAATGACTCCAAAATTGTTGTTGTTGTAAAAACGAAATCAATTGAAAATTGCACATCTGGCTACCTTTCATATGACATAGCATTTATTTGCAAAAATTCTTCCAGCTAAGCCCAAAAATTATTTTACTGTTTTTGTCATCAAAACAACAAGGGTACCCCCTTTGATTTTTTTCGCGAAATTTATTTTTTCCAAAATGTTGTTTTTATATTTTTTACAAAAAAGTCAAGTCTCAAAAATAATTTATGTGAAAAAATTACCCCAATATCTCTTTCCAATCAAAAGTAATAGCTAAAAATCTATTTTTTCATACAATTGACTATCTATAGTAATAAAACTCATTTTCTGTTTGTTTGTTTGTTTGTTTGGCCTTTATACAAATCTAAACGGCTCAACGGATTTTGCTCAAACTAGGTATACATATTAAGTACATCCCAACTTAAATTGTTACATACTTAGTTTTTGCCACGCCCCCTCTGAAATTTTTCAACTAACGGTAATTTCGTTATTATAAAACTTTTTAGTATCGGAGATTTTTTTGTATTTAATTTTAAAAAATTTTTGTTATTTTGACATCAAAAACATTCACATATCTTCAAAATTGGAGAAATTTTCAGTATAACGACTTTTTCATAAAACATCGTTGCCTAAGAATGAGAAAAAAACGACATGAAAATCAAAGTTTGGTCTTTCGATGCAAATATCTCCGCTGTCCATTAATATATTTCATTCAAATTTTTTTTGTTCAAAAGTTCAATAAAATCACTTCACAAAAATAGGTTGAACTGTACCGTTAAGTCAGTGTATATATGTTTTATGATTATGTCAAAAAAGGTCCAAAATATTGACTTTTTACTCAAAAAATTACTCCAAAATTGTTGTTGTTGTAAAAACGAAATCAATTAAAAATTGCACATCTGGCTACCTTTCATATGACATAGCATTTATTTGCAAAAATTCTTCCAGCTAAGCGCAAAAATTATTTTACTGTTTTTGTCATCAAAACAACAAGGGTACCCCCTTTGATTTTTTTCGTGATATTTATTTTTTCCAAAATGTTGTTTTTATATTTTTTACAAAAAAGTCAAGTCTCAAAAATAATTTATGTGAAAAAATTACCCCAATATCTCTTTCCAATCAAAAGTAATGGCTAAAAATCTATTTTCATACCAGACTATTAATAAAACTTAGTTTTGTGTTAAAATTCTCTATATAGTTTGAACGTCCCCATATATCTCTAAGAATGCAGTTGTGTGTCTAAAGTAATTACGAAAATTTTGGATTATACAAAATTTTCTTTATAGTGATCATCTACTTATATTTTGCCTCCCCACCCCCCGCCCCCCTCCTGTTAAATTTAAATTTGTTTTGTTGTGATGGCTCTATTTGTTCTCACTATTGTGTCACCGTTGTCAATTAGTTCTTTATCAATGGTACTTTGAATGTTGTATATATATCACAATTTTATCGAAAAGATGACTGTGAATAAGAATGCAGTAAAAGTTAATATTTTCATGTAATCAGTTTAAGCTATATGGCGATATAAAAAAAAATATGCGCATCTGGTCAGCACAATTATTTCATTAGTTTTGATCTGTGCGTTAAATTTACAGATAGATGGCGCCACATGTGTAAGATGTGTGGGTACAAACTAAACGTACACCTTGCGTTGAATAGCTGAATTATGTTTTTGCAAAAGTTTCTTCAAATTTAACCCCACACGATTGGGATTACAGACAGGTGGCGCTATTTTCTGCTTACAGAAGAATATCTGATGTTCTTATGCAGCTAGCAGATAAGTTTTGCGAAATATTTTGCGAAAATGCTATTGCTACCAAACTTTTAAAAAGTAAAATAATGCAGTACTGCCAGTTTTTTTTAGAAATTTTAGTAGGTACAATCATTTTTAGCACAACGAATTTTCATAAAACATTGATAGCTAATAATGAGAAAAAAATTATATGAAAATCAAAGTATTCACCCTTATTCTTGAATCCGCGTCGAGTAAATGTCGTCGTCAAAAATTTACTCCAAAATTGAATCCAAAAAATGACGTCAAAAAATGACTACAAAATTGTTGTTGTTGTAAAAACGAAATCAATTGAAAATTGCACATCTGGCTACCTTTCATATGACATAGCATTTATTTGCAAAAATTCTTCCAGCTAAGCCCAAAAATTATTTTACTGTTTTTGTCATCAAAACAACAAGGGTACCCCCTTTGATTTTTTTCGCGAAATTTATTTTTTCCAAAATGTTGTTTTTATATTTTTTACAAAAAAGTCAAGTCTCAAAAATAATTTATGTGAAAAAATTACCCCAATATCTCTTTCCAATCAAAAGTAATAGCTAAAAATCTATTTTTTCATACAATTGACTATCTATAGTAATAAAACTCATTTTCTGTTTGTTTGTTTGTTTGTTTGGCCTTTATACAAATCTAAACGGCTCAACGGATTTTGCTCAAACTAGGTATACATATTAAGTACATCCCAACTTAAATTGTTACATACTTAGTTTTTGCCACGCCCCCTCTGAAATTTTTCAACTAACGGTAATTTCGTTATTATAAAACTTTTTAGTATCGGAGATTTTTTTGTATTTAATTTTAAAAAATTTTTGTTATTTTGACATCAAAAACATTCACATATCTTCAAAATTGGAGAAATTTTCAGTATAACGACTTTTTCATAAAACATCGTTGCCTAAGAATGAGAAAAAAACGACATGAAAATCAAAGTTTGGTCTTTCGATGCAAATATCTCCGCTGTCCATTAATATATTTCATTCAAATTTTTTTTGTTCAAAAGTTCAATAAAATCACTTCACAAAAATAGGTTGAACTGTACCGTTAAGTCAGTGTATATATGTTTTATGATTATGTCAAAAAAGGTCCAAAATATTGACTTTTTACTCAAAAAATGACTCCAAAATTGTTGTTGTTGTAAAAACGAAATCAATTAAAAATTGCACATCTGGCTACCTTTCATATGACATAGCATTTATTTGCAAAAATTCTTCCAGCTAAGCGCAAAAATTATTTTACTGTTTTTGTCATCAAAACAACAAGGGTACCCCCTTTGATTTTTTTCGCGAAATTTATTTTTTCCAAAATGTTGTTTTTATATTTTTTACAAAAAAGTCAAGTCTCAAAAATAATTTATGTGAAAAAATTACCCCAATATCTCTTTCCAATCAAAAGTAATGGCTAAAAATCTATTTTCATACCAGACTATTAATAAAACTTAGTTTTGTGTTAAAATTCTCTATATAGTTTGAACGTCCCCATATATCTCTAAGAATGCAGTTGTGTGTCTAAAGTAATTACGAAAATTTTGGATTATACAAAATTTTCTTTATAGTGATCATCACGTGACAACCCACGACCTGTTGATGTTTACCATCAGCCGTCCGAACGTTACCTATTAATTTAATCAGTTTTTTTGTAGAGTCAGAAAGAATTACTTGAGCCAAACGTCCACCAATGCAACTCTTTGTAGCGCCACTATCTAAAAGCGAAAGATACACAGTATTTTCAATCAAAAGATTGGTGTAAGGACGAATGTCGGAACCTTGGTAGACTATGGCCGAGACCACACTCTTGCGTAGGTTTTTTATTCGTTTCCAGAACAGGCGAATACGGTCTGAAGAACGAACGGAATGACGCCTAACAGTCGAAGTACCAAATATTTTCTCACGTATCTTATTATATTCCGCAAGTCTAACGTGGTAAGGTTTGAAGGTAGGAGGTAGAGGTTGAGAATCAACCGGATCGTCAATAAACTTTGCAGTCGAGGCAGACACAAGTGGTGGAACGTCAGATTTTGGTAATATCTTAAACGGAGTTACATCCGAGGACGATTTAATTGGGGTCTGCTCGACTCCCGACAAAAATCCGGCTTGAAGCCTTCTACCTTCGCAGCACACTTCTGACAGCTAGGTTTGTAGGTGTCAACTGCACCACAACCGTAACAGAAAACGCGCCTAGCCTTCAGACAATCTTGGTACCGGTGACCTTCCTCGTCGCAATTCCAGCATTTTACTTTTCTCATGTCTAGCGCATTGAGTTCTTGTTGAACATGGTCACTCTCTAATTCGTTTAACCTCGGGTCACTATCCTGAGCAATTTCATACAGTTGCCGTCGAGCACCAGCAGTTCTAGGAGGAACACTATAATTAGGACGCACGTCCTCGAAAAACTTTTCGTGCTTACGAACCTCCCGACGTAGAATAGCAATGCTGCGAATATCCAGGTGGAGTAACTCGTGACGTAAATCCGGTCGTAAATTCCTAATCACTGTTTCAACTAGCTCAGATTCGCACATTGGGTGTCGAAGCCTGTCACTCAAGCACAAAATAGCATCAAGAAACTCGTCAAACGACTCTGAATGTTTTTGTTTTCGACGGCGAATATCATCTTGAATGTCAAAATCCGAGGTGTAGTCTTTGAATTGACGACGCAGGGCATCGCAGAGATCAAACCATTCTACCTCGTCAGCGTTGCGGTGATATCGCCAAAACCACTGGTGGGCTTTGCCTTCGAACAGAGAGTGAACATGTTCACAAAGAACAGAGAAATTACCATTGAGATGCAATGAAGTCAGAGTATTTATTCGGTAGATAAATTCATCTACTGGAATGTCATCGGCAGTGCCCTTGAATTTCACGTGCCAGTTTCGCACAACGTTGGAAACTCGCTCTTTCGAGCCAGGGTCTCTATCGCTACCGGGAAGCGGAGGATTCGCTCGACGCCGAGACGATGAAGGAGGAACAGGCCTCTGAGCTTATTCAGGCAGAACTTGTGGCCATTCAGGTTGGCGAAGGTTAGGCACGTTAGCGGGAGGGTTAGCTCCAAGATTCAAATTGCGCAGCATCGCTTGAAGCTCGGTGGAAATGATGGAGCTTATCTCCATTCGGAGTTGGCCTAATGAGTCGGCAACGATTTGGTGTACTTTAGTTTCAGAAACCTGGTTCGGTTGGTTTGGTAAGATGGCATTGTCCAGCGGTTCAGGCCTACTATCACGATGGTCCGATCTAAAATTTGCTTGTTGTCGCGTGTTGGGGCGATACCGTGGCGCTCCACCACCTCTTCCCCGCTTTGGTTGATTAACACTGCCAGCAACTTCGAGTATATTAGCCGCCGGAGAAGGACCTACAACTGCCGGAACCAATGCCAACCGACAGACCGGACATGCCTTGTTGGTTTCTAGCCAAGTCTGCAAACACAGAGCATGGAAGCAATGATTGCAGGAAGTCTCAACCACTTCATCCGTAGGGTGAATGGTCTCATTGCACACGGCACAAATGGCATCGTTGGGAGGATTACCCACTCCTAACAGGTCTTCAGTACTTCGCGTCACGGGCATCGTCGACGAGATAAAAATATCAAAACAAAATCAAAAGTTTATATTTACAGCCTCACCAGTTTTATACTGTTGGCAAAAAGGAAAAACCAGCCGATTCCACGGAAACGTCTGTATATTCACAAATAAAATTTTTCAATTACTCCTGGGTAATTATAGTAGAAAAGTTGAATGCTGTTGTAGCGGAGTGAATGCGACTAGTAAGCGGAACGAGAGAAAAAAAAAGGAAAGTTGGAAAAAAAAATATTAAACCAAACAATAAGTTATGAAATCCTAAGATTTCAAAAAAAAGTGAAGTAAAAATCTCAATCAATATTAGGTGAAAGATGATTAGTTGAAACTCAATGATGTCACGAGAACAAAAAACTTTCGTCAGATAAAAAGGACAATCAATTAGTTATAAGTGAAGCCTAAACCGATTAGGCCGAAGCAAGGAATTGAATCCAAAAAGATTTCACAAAAATAAAATCAACTTCAAAACGAGAAATACAAATCTCAATCACTGGCAAACAAGTCCAGCATACATAAGTTAATGGCGTTGTAATTGGGTTGAAGCGACTAATTGGCGAAACGATCGAAATGGTTGGAAAAATAAACAAAAACCAAATTATAAGAATAATGTATACGTAGAGCATAAGCAATTAAAGCTGTTTAAGAAGAATGACAACCAAATGTTTTCACACAAAACAAAATCTCAATACGAATTTAATCGATAAATTATGAGTAGTGCATCAACAATTAGTGCAGTTACCGAGAAGTGAAAACGAAATAATTTGCGAGAAAAATTTCCACCAAGGAATCACAAAAAAAAAGACTTCAATATATATTTGGTACGCAAAGTTCCACACTTGTGCGGTGGTGAAGAAATGAACTAAACAATTCTAGTGTTCTCGGAAGAGACAAAAAAAATTTCATTTAAGGAGTTAATTGAAAAATTATTAGTGGAGCAACTCAATTTATGCTGTCCAAGTAAAATGAAATCATGAGTATTTCCCTCGCGAAACAACGTAGTAAACAAAAAATATTTTTCCGATCTTAATCGTTAAAACCGGCGTATAGCATAAACAAGTTTTGCTATTACGCACGAATGAAATCAAATGATTTCGCGCGACAGACAACCAATGAAGAATGAGAAAAGAAGATATCGAACCACTTAATTATTTAAAGTATTGTTTAATACTTTTATGGTACGACGGAACGAAAACCGAATTTCGCGATGGAAAAGAAAAAATATCAATTTCAGAAATAAAGTAGGTCAATTTTAGGTAAATATAGCATAACCCAGGTTATGCGGTGGTGAATAAATGAAATCCAATGATTTCGCGCAAAAAAAAATATTGTATAACAATTATAAATGTATAATGATATAATTACTATTCTTTGGAAATTACTCGGTAAGGCCATGGCGGGACTGCTACAGACTTAGGGCACAGGTGCATAGAGAAAACGTTCGGTTAACGGAATAAGAATAAAAAAAAATATAATTTTATTTGCAAAAACCACGAGAAAAGATAAGATAGGTAATATACTTGAGTAAATCTTCGAAATTATCCAAAGATAAAAATCTCGAAAGTATACAGTTGTTAACAAATTCCCAAAGAAACGATAAATAACCTTTGGTGAACAAAACAATAATGTTATGAACAAATCCAAAAGATTATCAAAAGCAAAAATCGAAATTTTCAAAAGAAATAGTTTAACTCAATTCAAGAATTGGTTGGCAGATGTTCGGTAATATCCCAAAAAAATCCAGGAACTAAATCCAGAACATGCCTCATGCAAATAATCAAAATCAAAAAAAAAGGAAAAAATTTTGGAGGTTAAGTTGGGGCAAAACGAAAATACTGAGTAATTCAGGTGTTATGAATTTAAATTTATTTAACCTTAAGAATAAGGTCAGCCGATTTTTCGTGGGCCCCACGTTGGGCGCCATTTCTGTGACAGACCGGCCATCCACCTCGCTGCGTCGTGACATCCGCAACCGGATGACGAGGCACTTCCTGACTTAGCGAGCGTCTGCACACCTAGCTATGCTTCAGCTTAGCTCAGGGAAATTGGTCGTGGGTTTGCTTCGTCAGGAAGTCATGGGATGCGATCTGCACAAGTTATTTGTATGCAGACGTTAGCGGGAAACGGAAAAGGATCATTTGACTTAAAATTCAAATTATTTGAATTTTAATTCAAATGGGCGGAAACAGGAAACGGATGGGAGAGGAAAACAAAAAAAAAACCCGAAAGAGGCGACTTACCCGAGCCATAGACTCTACACACCGTGTAGCATGAGGGAGGAAGGTGTTAATTCCCCTCATTTTCTACACCCGCCCAACCAGTTAACGACAGGAAACTTCGGATTCGTTAACCCTAGTAGTGCACCTAAGTGCAGCAGAACCCGGCCATGCCCCTACCTTTTATCTTCCAAAGAAAATTACAACTATTTAGCAATTTAACAAAATACCCATTTTAAGGGATTTTTATTTATAATGATTAAAGAAAATTTAGAAATGATTAATAAATTAATATTACAATACCTAAGTATTTTTCTTACGATTTATACGGTTAGTATCAAAACAAATTTTTCAATGTATAACAAAAGTATATAATAAGAGGTTTTGTTTTGATGTATTCTGCAAAGGTAAGTATTAAATTCCTTTTTTTTCAGTGTACTAAAAACTTATTTAAAAAAACTTTTATTTTAACTTCAGCAAACAGGTAAGAACATATTTATTTTTTTAGTGTACTGAAAAATTCTTTTTATAAAAATTTTTATTTTTTTTTAAATTCAGCAAAAAGGTAAGAACATATTTATTTTTCAGTGTACTGAAAAATTCTTTTTATAAAAATTTTTATTTTTACATTCAGCAAAAAGGTAAGAACATAATTATTTTTCAGTGTACTGAAAAATTCTTTTTATAAAAATTTTTATTTTTAAATTCAGCAAAAAGGTAAGAACATATTTATTTTTCAGTGTACTGAAAAATTCTTTTTATAAAAATTTTTATTTTTAAATTCAGCAAAAAGGTAAGAACATATTTATTTTTCAGTGTACTGAAAAATTCTTTTTATAAAAATTTTTATTTTTTAATTTCAGCAAAAAGGTAAGATCATATTTATATTTCAGTGTACTGAAAAATTCTTTTTATAAAAATTTTTATTTTTAAATTCAGCAAAAAGTTAAGAACATATTTATTTTTCAGTGTACTGAAAAATTCTTTTTATAAAAAATTTTTATTCTTAACTACATAAAAATTACCTTGAACAAATAAACTCTAATGTTTTTAATATCGTAACCCAAAATAAAAATAGCCTACTATTTTTACATACGTCTCTAATATCTTTCAACTCGTATTACTTTAACTAGATGGATGTACAAAAAAAAATAGAAAGTTGTTGTAGTGTTTATTTTACGCGACATTTTAATATGATTAAATTTAATTCATCTCATTTTCTTAAGATTTTGTTTTAAGTTTTGTCTTTAGTTATTTTAGTATTTGCTCGCATTTATATTCGTATTAGTGGTTGTTAATCTATAAAATTTAGGTCATTTGTAAGTGTTGTAGTAGATTTTACATTTTCATTAAATTTAATTTAATTTTAGTTTCAATATGTTAATTTTGTTGTTATTCTATTTAACTATTAGATTTAATCTGCGTTAAATTGTTGACTTTATTTTGCGTTTAGTTAGTTAGCTTTGCGTTTAGTTTTAAGTTTAAGTTAGTTTTGGTTTCGACTTTCCTTTAGTTTTGTTGGTTTATTAGTTCAGTTGTATTCGTTATATTTTTCTCATATTTCGGGGTATTTCTGTGTAGATTATGTTTTAATCTTAAATTAAATTCTAAATTCGTTTTGTTTAAGTTGTATTTTAGTTTTTGATGGCATTACGGTTTGAATTTTTACTTAAATTGGTTTTAGTTTTAGATTTTATTCTTCCTTACTTTTGGTTTGGATTTAATTCCTAGTAGGGGTTTAGCAATAGGTCCATTTCCTTACTCGCTTCAAGCTACTTGAAGCTACTTGAAAGCGTTTCGGAAACAAGCTTAATGGCACACTTCTATTTATTCTGCAGCTTTATTCTACTAGACTTTTACTAAGCTTTACGTGAAGTTGGTAAGGAGACGGGTCTATTGCCAACCTTTCCCCTTTTTAATAATATAAAAATAAAAACAATAAAAAATAAACCTGGGTCACGAGTCGTTGGGGTTGTTGCTGGTGTTGACGCTAGCTGTTGCTCGCCGTGGGTGCAGATGTAGGTCCTAAGATTGTTGTGGCGTTTGCCGGTGTTGATTGGTATTGTTGTTGTAGCTGCAGCTGTTGGTAGCGCTGCTGTTGGTTGTTGTTGGCTGCAGCTGTTGTAGATAGCTGCTGTGGTTGTCAATCACTGCGGTGGTTGTTGTTGGCTGCCGCTGTCGTTGTTGGTTGCAGCTGTTGTTGGAGTTGACGCTGTTGGTGGTGGTACTCGTGGATGCACTTGCCGTGGACGTGCTGGTGCTGATGCACAGCTGGCGATGTTGTTGTGCTGGTGCAGTTGTTGGTGGTTGCACTTGTCGTGGTTGGGGTGTGAGCATTGATTTGACCACATATGTGGTGAATTGGTTACCCAACTGCAGTGCTTCTAACGCATTCGTTTCAAAGAGTGATTCGTTTTAGTCGTCAGCGTCGCTTATGTTGGAGGAATGGTTTGACGGAAGGATGAGTGGGTGAGCTTTAAGCAGCACTGGAGCGTGAGGTTCTTGCTCGGCACAGCCCAAATTTAGCTCAACTTGCTAGAAATTGTTTTCAACGTAATTGCTGTCGTAGCGCCGTTGCAATCGCTGCTACTGGACTGAATTATTCCGTGGATATTTTAAGCGGCGCTGGCGTTGCAGGTAAATCGTGCTTGTTTTTAGCATCAGCGCGATTATTGGCACGAAATTATAAAAATTTCTTTATAAAAACGGAATAAACCGAAGTTGCGATTGCTGTGCTGCCGTCAGTGTCACCTTGTTTTTTTTTTTTCTTTGCTTCAGTGTGCTTCCAAATGGGGCGCGTTCAATACACGTACAATATTGCGTTTAAGTCCGCACAAGTTGATTGCACAGCACAGGAATAGCTAGATAATCTCTTGGAAAAATTTTCGCTTTTCTTGCCAATATAACTCTTCCCTTGCCGTGCTCCCTCCACTTGATGAAAAAAAACAACCCACCAACTTTTCCTAACATTGACCACAGTCCCAACCACGACGCTATCCCATTAACTGCGCTGCTTCGTCGGTTAGTTATTGCTGCTGTTTTGTTGCATTTGCTGTAGAAAAAAACTAATACGAATATAAGATTTTTGTTATATACTAGGATTTTAACTTACCCAGGTTATCAACAGCGACCGTCCAGTTTACCATCAGCGAAAAGAAAGAACAAAGGCCGGAAGTTCGCCAGCCATCGCTCTTTTCGTTGACAGCCGTCACCTATGATATTGTCGTTTACATAAGCCAGTCGGACAGTACGACCTGCTATGTTACACGACATGGTTTGATGACGGCTTAGACCGAATGTTGGTGCAAGCGATGTTTGCGCAAACTGTTGAACGCGGGGTTTTAGCATTGTTTTTCGATGTTTGCAAACAGCACTTAGTCAGCACAACAAACCTGTCAGCTTGCAATTAGAATGAGGAACAAAATGTAGGCACAATTGACCACGGCAAAGAAAAAAAAATCATTTATATTTAATGGCTTCCAGGTTGAAATCCCAGCTCAGGTTTGAACTTGAATTCAAATTCCAGACCAGCCGAGGGCACCACACAACGGGTTCTACCGGGTGAGCCGATGAGAAAAACTCTTCCGGTTGATATGTCGTAGTGTTTCCTCTGCTGAGCTGAATTTTGAATTCAAATTCAAGCCCGAGCAGGGAAACAACTGTCGACTTGGCTGTCAACATTGAGGTTGCGTTATGTCAGTGTCATTTTTATCAATATTGGTTCACCGACCTCCGCTACCACTAGCTGTCAAACGACCATTTGACGCTTGAGAAGTTTTCACTCCCCACAAAACAGAAGCTTGACAAAGCCAGCTGCAGACAAGTGTCTGAAAAGGGTGTAAAACTTTTAGTTTTTCAACTTAGGTCAGTTTACCCATGGTCGTCCAAATCAAAACAACAAAAAAAATCAGGAATGCGAGCAGTCTATCTATAGTGAACTATGCCCAACAAATTTTCTTTACCAACACGGACAACCCAACCGTACCCAAACGCTTAACCTTCGATAGCAACAAAACACAATTCCAACTAACCGCTACCAAATATCTTTCGCATGATACGTGCCTTGCGGTTTTTCCTCTAAATCAGTCAGCACATAATATGCATTGCCAAGCTTCTCTTTTACAATTGCCTTTACACCTGTTGGAGCCAATTTGGCATTAAAATGTTTAAGTAAGTTGCTTTGGCAAAAATTTCGCCTTGTCACTTCTTGACCAATTTCAAACTGACGTCCTCGTGAATGCAAGTTATAGGAGTGGGCATTGTGGTCATAGGCCGCTTTCATTCGTTTATGAATTAAACTGCGTATCATAGAAAACTCGTCTTCTCGATTCAACCTCTCTGAACCCTCCGAAAGCAAGTTAAGATTTTTCAAGATTTTGTAATCTTTACCGTGCGTCATCATGTGCTGACCAAAGACAACATAATATGGTGCTTGTCCAATTGACTGATGGACACTTTTGCGCAACGAGCAGTTAATGCTGCTTATATACACATCCCACAAGCGTTGATCTTTACGTATATATGAGCGTAACGCTTCGTTAATTGAACGATTGACTCGCTCCGACGCGTTGGATTGGGGGGCGTATACAGCCGTACAAACATGCTTTATGCCATATTTTGACAGGAAAAGTTCAAAGTCGTTACTTTTGAACTGACTGCCATTGTCGGATACCACTGTCTCAGGAACACCGCATAAGTCAAACACATTTTCTTTCAGAAACTCCATAATGAGTTTCGAGGTAAACTTCTTCAGAGGTCTCAGAAAGGTGAATTTCGAAAAGTGGTCTAAGACTATCAACATTCCAATGTTACCTCTTTTGGATCTAGGGAACGGTCCAATTAGGTCGACATAGAGTCTTTGAAATGGACGTTCGGATTCTGTCATCTGACCCATAGGAGGACGAAGGATATGCGTCGGAGACTTAGACGTTTTGCATAATTCACAATTTAACACATAATTTCGAACTTGCGTAACCAGACCTGGCCAGTAAAAGTAACGACGAATGCGTTCAAGCGTCTTGGCTATACCACCATGAGCAGAAGATGGAATATCGTGAGAGGCATAGATTACGCTTTCTCGCAATTCGGCAGGAACAAGCAACTTCCAAGCAAGAGAAGGATCGGTGGTATCAGAGTCAAATTCCAAACGACGGTAAATATAATCATCAATGATTTTATAATCTGGCAAAGGTGATAAAGCCAATTTTTCTCTGAATTTTCGGTATTCGTCTGAATTGAAATGTAAAGACTCAAGGTCTATTTCAGGCAAAGTTTCTAACTCAAGTGCAGCCACGACTGATTCAGGGTCATCTGGTTCAAAAGACCGCGACAAAGCATCAGCCACAACATTCTCGCTACCTTTTCGGTGCTCAATTGTAAAATTAAACCCTTGGATTTTTAGTGCCCATCGAGCTAGTTTTCCGCTTAAGTCTTTTTGACGCATTAGCCATTTTAGACTTGCGTGATCGGTTACTACCTTAAACTCGTGACCTTCAATGTAGGCGCGAAATTTTTTTATCGCTAGCACGACAGCTAAACATTCCAACTCAGTGACGGTATAGTTTCTTTGCGCTTTGTTGAGTTTATGAGACATAAAAGCAATGGGCCTTTCGTCCCCATTCGCGTCAACTTGTGCTAAAAGACCACCAACACCGCACTGGCTAGCGTCGCACTGCACGATAAACGGCCTAGTGTAGTCAGGATGTACGAGGAAAGGAGCTGTCGTCAACTTAGCTTTGATGGCGTCAAAAGATTCTTGAGCCGAAGGGTTCCACGTGAAAGTTTTCTTTTTCGTTAGAAGTTCAGTAAGGTGAAAAGTAACCGCTGCATAGTCAGACACAAAACGCCGGTACCACCCAGTCATTCCTAGGAATTGGCGTATTTGACGAACTGTTCTAGGAACGGGATATTCTGTTATGGCTTTCACTTTGTCGGGATCAACAGTAAGCGAACCATTTCCCACTATAAAACCAAGATACTTGACCTTATTGAGACCAAACTGACTTTTATTGACATTAATCGTCAAACCGGCTTTTCTAAGGCAAGAAGCAACTTCTGACAGATGCACTATGTGTTCTTCAAATGACTGCGATACTACCAACAGATCGTCCAAATAAACAAAGACTCGAGTTTTGAGATTGTACGGAATCACCTTGTCCATCAATCGACACATTGTTTGCGGTGCATTGCACAAGCCGAAAGGCATGCGAGTGAATTGATACAATGGTCGATTGCGTATCGTGAACGCGGTTTTTGGACACGAATCTCTGGACAATTTTATTTGCCAAAAAGCATCTTTAAGGTCGATCTTAGAAATGACATGCACAGGTGGCAAACGAGAAAGTAACCCATCAATGATTGGAATAGGATAAGCATCCTTAATGGTCACATCATTGAGTTTCCTCGAGTCAATACAAAATCGAACCTTTCCAGGCTTTACAATCAAGACACCCGGTGAAGACCAGGGTGAACTTTCTGCTTCTTCGATGACACCTAGTTCGAGCATTCTGTCGATTTCCTGACATAGAAGCTTTTCCATCGCTGGTGATATAGGGTAGTATCTCTGTTTTATAGGAGATGCTACACCTGTATCGATGACATGTTCTACCAGAGAGGTAGTACCAAGGCCTTCTTTTTCCGAAGACGGAAAGGCGGCTATGGTAGAGTCAAGCATTCTACGCTGGAGTGCATTCAACTGAACGCTATCAGGGTCTATCTCTAAAGCAGAGAGTTCACTCACGGTCGAGTCTATTTGGATCTTAAGCTCAAACAAATTCCAGAAATCCATTCCGCATATCACGTCTTGGACAATAGAAGGTACAATCAAGAAATCAAAAGTTTTCGTTTGGTTTTGAAAGGTAATTGGGATAGTTGTTGATAGAATTTTCATAAAACATTGATAGCTAATAATGAGAAAAAAATTATATGAAAATCAAAGTATTCACCCTTATTCTTGAATCCGCGTCGAGTAAATGTCGTCGTCAAAAATTTACTCTAAAATTGAATCCAAAAAATGACGTCAAAAAATGACTCCAAAATTGTTGTTGTTGTAAAAACGAAATCAATTGAAAATTGCACATCTGGCTACCTTTCATATGACATAGCATTTATTTGCAAAAATTCTTCCAGCTAAGCCCAAAAATTATTTTACTGTTTTTGTCATCAAAACAACAAGGGTACCCCCTTTGATTTTTTTCGCGAAATTTATTTTTTCCAAAATGTTGTTTTTATATTTTTTACAAAAAAGTCAAGTCTCAAAAATAATTTATGTGAAAAAATTACCCCAATATCTCTTTCCAATCAAAAGTAATAGCTAAAAATCTATTTTTTCATACAATTGACTATCTATAGTAATAAAACTCATTTTCTGTTTGTTTGTTTGTTTGTTTGGCCTTTATACAAATCTAAACGGCTCAACGGATTTTGCTCAAACTAGGTATACATATTAAGTACATCCCAACTTAAATTGTTACATACTTAGTTTTTGCCACGCCCCCTCTGAAATTTTTCAACTAACGGTAATTTCGTTATTATAAAACTTTTTAGTATCGGAGATTTTTTTGTATTTAATTTTAAAAAATTTTTGTTATTTTGACATCAAAAACATTCACATATCTTCAAAATTGGAGAAATTTTCAGTATAACGACTTTTTCATAAAACATCGTTGCCTAAGAATGAGAAAAAAACGACATGAAAATCAAAGTTTGGTCTTTCGATGCAAATATCTCCGCTGTCCATTAATATATTTCATTCAAATTTTTTTTGTTCAAAAGTTCAATAAAATCACTTCACAAAAATAGGTTGAACTGTACCGTTAAGTCAGTGTATATATGTTTTATGATTATGTCAAAAAAGGTCCAAAATATTGACTTTTTACTCAAAAAATGACTCCAAAATTGTTGTTGTTGTAAAAACGAAATCAATTAAAAATTGCACATCTGGCTACCTTTCATATGACATAGCATTTATTTGCAAAAATTCTTCCAGCTAAGCGCAAAAATTATTTTACTGTTTTTGTCATCAAAACAACAAGGGTACCCCCTTTGATTTTTTTCGTGATATTTATTTTTTCCAAAATGTTGTTTTTATATTTTTTACAAAAAAGTCAAGTCTCAAAAATAATTTATGTGAAAAAATTACCCCAATATCTCTTTCCAATCAAAAGTAATGGCTAAAAATCTATTTTCATACCAGACTTTTAATAAAACTTAGTTTTGTGTTAAAATTCTCTATATAGTTTGAACGTCCCCATATATCTCTAAGAATGCAGTTGTGTGTCTAAAGTAATTACGAAAATTTTGGATTATACAAAATTTTCTTTATAGTGATCATCTACTTATATTTTGCCTCCCCACCCCCCGCCCCCCTCCTGTTAAATTTAAATTTGTTTTGTTGTGATGGCTCTATTTGTTCTCACTATTGTGTCACCGTTGTCAATTAGTTCTTTATCAATGGTACTTTGAATGTTGTATATATATCACAATTTTATCGAAAAGATGACTGTGAATAAGAATGCAGTAAAAGTTAATATTTTCATGTAATCAGTTTAAGCTATATGGCGATATAAAAAAAAATATGCGCATCTGGTCAGCACAATTATTTCATTAGTTTTGATCTGTGCGTTAAATTTACAGATAGATGGCGCCACATGTGTAAGATGTGTGGGTACAAACTAAACGTACACCTTGCGTTGAATAGCTGAATTATGTTTTTGCAAAAGTTTCTTCAAATTTAACCCCACACGATTGGGATTACAGACAGGTGGCGCTATTTTCTGCTTACAGAAGAATATCTGATGTTCTTATGCAGCTAGCAGATAAGTTTTGCGAAATATTTTGCGAAAATGCTATTGCTACCAAACTTTTAAAAAGTAAAATAATGCAGTACTGCCAGTTTTTTTTAGAAATTTTAGTAGGTACAATCATTTTTAGCACAACGAATTTTCATAAAACATTGATAGCTAATAATGAGAAAAAAATTATATGAAAATCAAAGTATTCACCCTTATTCTTGAATCCGCGTCGAGTAAATGTCGTCGTCAAAAATTTACTCCAAAATTGAATCCAAAAAATTACGTCAAAAAATGACTCCAAAATTGTTGTTGTTGTAAAAACGAAATCAATTGAAAATTGCACATCTGGCTACCTTTCATATGACATAGCATTTATTTGCAAAAATTCTTCCAGCTAAGCCCAAAAATTATTTTACTGTTTTTGTCATCAAAACAACAAGGGTACCCCCTTTGATTTTTTTCGCGAAATTTATTTTTTCCAAAATGTTGTTTTTATATTTTTTACAAAAAAGTCAAGTCTCAAAAATAATTTATGTGAAAAAATTACCCCAATATCTCTTTCCAATCAAAAGTAATAGCTAAAAATCTATTTTTTCATACAATTGACTATCTATAGTAATAAAACTCATTTTCTGTTTGTTTGTTTGTTTGTTTGGCCTTTATACAAATCTAAACGGCTCAACGGATTTTGCTCAAACTAGGTATACATATTAAGTACATCCCAACTTAAATTGTTACATACTTAGTTTTTGCCACGCCCCCTCTGAAATTTTTCAACTAACGGTAATTTCGTTATTATAAAACTTTTTAGTATCGGAGATTTTTTTGTATTTAATTTTAAAAAATTTTTGTTATTTTGACATCAAAAACATTCACATATCTTCAAAATTGGAGAAATTTTCAGTATAACGACTTTTTCATAAAACATCGTTGCCTAAGAATGAGAAAAAAACGACATGAAAATCAAAGTTTGGTCTTTCGATGCAAATATCTCCGCTGTCCATTAATATATTTCATTCAAATTTTTTTTGTTCAAAAGTTCAATAAAATCACTTCACAAAAATAGGTTGAACTGTACCGTTAAGTCAGTGTATATATGTTTTATGATTATGTCAAAAAAGGTCCAAAATATTGACTTTTTACTCAAAAAATGACTCCAAAATTGTTGTTGTTGTAAAAACGAAATCAATTAAAAATTGCACATCTGGCTACCTTTCATATGACATAGCATTTATTTGCAAAAATTCTTCCAGCTAAGCGCAAAAATTATTTTACTGTTTTTGTCATCAAAACAACAAGGGTACCCCCTTTGATTTTTTTCGCGAAATTTATTTTTTCCAAAATGTTGTTTTTATATTTTTTACAAAAAAGTCAAGTCTCAAAAATAATTTATGTGAAAAAATTACCCCAATATCTCTTTCCAATCAAAAGTAATGGCTAAAAATCTATTTTCATACCAGACTATTAATAAAACTTAGTTTTGTGTTAAAATTCTCTATAGTGTTTGAACGTCCCCATATATCTCTAAGAATGCAGTTGTGTGTCTAAAGTAATTACGAAAATTTTGGATTATACAAAATTTTCTTTATAGTGATCATCACGTGACAACCCACGACCTGTTGATGTTTACCATCAGCCGTCCGAACGTTACCTATTAATTTAATCAGTTTTTTTGTAGAGTCAGAAAGAATTACTTGAGCCAAACGTCCACCAATGCAACTCTTTGTAGCGCCACTATCTAAAAGCGAAAGATACACAGTATTTTCAATCAAAAGATTGGTGTAAGGACGAATGTCGGAACCTTGGTAGACTATGGCCGAGACCACACTCTTGCGTAGGTTTTTTATTCGTTTCCAGAACAGGCGAATACGGTCTGAAGAACGAACGGAATGACGCCTAACAGTCGAAGTACCAAATATTTTCTCACGTATCTTATTATATTCCGCAAGTCTAACGTGGTAAGGTTTGAAGGTAGGAGGTAGAGGTTGAGAATCAACCGGATCGTCAATAAACTTTGCAGTCGAGGCAGACACAAGTGGTGGAACGTCAGATTTTGGTAATATCTTAAACGGAGTTACATCCGAGGACGATTTAATTGGGGTCTGCTCGACTCCCGACAAAAATCCGGCTTGAAGCCTTCTACCTTCGCAGCACACTTCTGACAGCTAGGTTTGTAGGTGTCAACTGCACCACAACCGTAACAGAAAACGCGCCTAGCCTTCAGACAATCTTGGTACCGGTGACCTTCCTCGTCGCAATTCCAGCATTTTACTTTTCTCATGTCTAGCGCATTGAGTTCTTGTTGAACATGGTCACTCTCTAATTCGTTTAACCTCGGGTCACTATCCTGAGCAATTTCATACAGTTGCCGTCGAGCACCAGCAGTTCTAGGAGGAACACTATAATTAGGACGCACGTCCTCGAAAAACTTTTCGTGCTTACGAACCTCCCGACGTAGAATAGCAATGCTGCGAATATCCAGGTGGAGTAACTCGTGACGTAAATCCGGTCGTAAATTCCTAATCACTGTTTCAACTAGCTCAGATTCGCACATTGGGTGTCGAAGCCTGTCACTCAAGCACAAAATAGCATCAAGAAACTCGTCAAACGACTCTGAATGTTTTTGTTTTCGACGGCGAATATCATCTTGAATGTCAAAATCCGAGGTGTAGTCTTTGAATTGACGACGCAGGGCATCGCAGA
This sequence comes from Dichetophora obliterata, assembly GCA_963920525.1. Lineage (NCBI taxonomy): Eukaryota > Metazoa > Arthropoda > Insecta > Diptera > Sciomyzidae > Dichetophora > Dichetophora obliterata. The sequence goes on from OY986440.1 coordinate 10,984,619, forward strand.
GATCAAACCATTCTACCTCGTCAGCGTTGCGGTGATATCGCCAAAACCACTGGTGGGCTTTGCCTTCGAACAGAGAGTGAACATGTTCACAAAGAACAGAGAAATTACCATTGAGATGCAATGAAGTCAGAGTATTTATTCGGTAGATAAATTCATCTACTGGAATGTCATCGGCAGTGCCCTTGAATTTCACGTGCCAGTTTCGCACAACGTTGGAAACTCGCTCTTTCGAGCCAGGGTCTCTATCGCTACCGGGAAGCGGAGGATTCGCTCGACGCCGAGACGATGAAGGAGGAACAGGCCTCTGAGCTTATTCAGGCAGAACTTGTGGCCATTCAGGTTGGCGAAGGTTAGGCACGTTAGCGGGAGGGTTAGCTCCAAGATTCAAATTGCGCAGCATCGCTTGAAGCTCGGTGGAAATGATGGAGCTTATCTCCATTCGGAGTTGGCCTAATGAGTCGGCAACGATTTGGTGTACTTTAGTTTCAGAAACCTGGTTCGGTTGGTTTGGTAAGATGGCATTGTCCAGCGGTTCAGGCCTACTATCACGATGGTCCGATCTAAAATTTGCTTGTTGTCGCGTGTTGGGGCGATACCGTGGCGCTCCACCACCTCTTCCCCGCTTTGGTTGATTAACACTGCCAGCAACTTCGAGTATATTAGCCGCCGGAGAAGGACCTACAACTGCCGGAACCAATGCCAACCGACAGACCGGACATGCCTTGTTGGTTTCTAGCCAAGTCTGCAAACACAGAGCATGGAAGCAATGATTGCAGGAAGTCTCAACCACTTCATCCGTAGGGTGAATGGTCTCATTGCACACGGCACAAATGGCATCGTTGGGAGGATTACCCACTCCTAACAGGTCTTCAGTACTTCGCGTCACGGGCATCGTCGACGAGATAAAAATATCAAAACAAAATCAAAAGTTTATATTTACAGCCTCACCAGTTTTATACTGTTGGCAAAAAGGAAAAACCAGCCGATTCCACGGAAACGTCTGTATATTCACAAATAAAATTTTTCAATTACTCCTGGGTAATTATAGTAGAAAAGTTGAATGCTGTTGTAGCGGAGTGAATGCGACTAGTAAGCGGAACGAGAGAAAAAAAAAGGAAAGTTGGAAAAAAAAATATTAAACCAAACAATAAGTTATGAAATCCTAAGATTTCAAAAAAAAGTGAAGTAAAAATCTCAATCAATATTAGGTGAAAGATGATTAGTTGAAACTCAATGATGTCACGAGAACAAAAAACTTTCGTCAGATAAAAAGGACAATCAATTAGTTATAAGTGAAGCCTAAACCGATTAGGCCGAAGCAAGGAATTGAATCCAAAAAGATTTCACAAAAATAAAATCAACTTCAAAACGAGAAATACAAATCTCAATCACTGGCAAACAAGTCCAGCATACATAAGTTAATGGCGTTGTAATTGGGTTGAAGCGACTAATTGGCGAAACGATCGAAATGGTTGGAAAAATAAACAAAAACCAAATTATAAGAATAATGTATACGTAGAGCATAAGCAATTAAAGCTGTTTAAGAAGAATGACAACCAAATGTTTTCACACAAAACAAAATCTCAATACGAATTTAATCGATAAATTATGAGTAGTGCATCAACAATTAGTGCAGTTACCGAGAAGTGAAAACGAAATAATTTGCGAGAAAAATTTCCACCAAGGAATCACAAAAAAAAAGACTTCAATATATATTTGGTACGCAAAGTTCCACACTTGTGCGGTGGTGAAGAAATGAACTAAACAATTCTAGTGTTCTCGGAAGAGACAAAAAAAATTTCATTTAAGGAGTTAATTGAAAAATTATTAGTGGAGCAACTCAATTTATGCTGTCCAAGTAAAATGAAATCATGAGTATTTCCCTCGCGAAACAACGTAGTAAACAAAAAATATTTTTCCGATCTTAATCGTTAAAACCGGCGTATAGCATAAACAAGTTTTGCTATTACGCACGAATGAAATCAAATGATTTCGCGCGACAGACAACCAATGAAGAATGAGAAAAGAAGATATCGAACCACTTAATTATTTAAAGTATTGTTTAATACTTTTATGGTACGACGGAACGAAAACCGAATTTCGCGATGGAAAAGAAAAAATATCAATTTCAGAAATAAAGTAGGTCAATTTTAGGTAAATATAGCATAACCCAGGTTATGCGGTGGTGAATAAATGAAATCCAATGATTTCGCGCAAAAAAAAATATTGTATAACAATTATAAATGTATAATGATATAATTACTATTCTTTGGAAATTACTCGGTAAGGCCATGGCGGGACTGCTACAGACTTAGGGCACAGGTGCATAGAGAAAACGTTCGGTTAACGGAATAAGAATAAAAAAAAATATAATTTTATTTGCAAAAACCACGAGAAAAGATAAGATAGGTAATATACTTGAGTAAATCTTCGAAATTATCCAAAGATAAAAATCTCGAAAGTATACAGTTGTTAACAAATTCCCAAAGAAACGATAAATAACCTTTGGTGAACAAAACAATAATGTTATGAACAAATCCAAAAGATTATCAAAAGCAAAAATCGAAATTTTCAAAAGAAATAGTTTAACTCAATTCAAGAATTGGTTGGCAGATGTTCGGTAATATCCCAAAAAAATCCAGGAACTAAATCCAGAACATGCCTCATGCAAATAATCAAAATCAAAAAAAAAGGAAAAAATTTTGGAGGTTAAGTTGGGGCAAAACGAAAATACTGAGTAATTCAGGTGTTATGAATTTAAATTTATTTAACCTTAAGAATAAGGTCAGCCGATTTTTCGTGGGCCCCACGTTGGGCGCCATTTCTGTGACAGACCGGCCATCCACCTCGCTGCGTCGTGACATCCGCAACCGGATGACGAGGCACTTCCTGACTTAGCGAGCGTCTGCACACCTAGCTATGCTTCAGCTTAGCTCAGGGAAATTGGTCGTGGGTTTGCTTCGTCAGGAAGTCATGGGATGCGATCTGCACAAGTTATTTGTATGCAGACGTTAGCGGGAAACGGAAAAGGATCATTTGACTTAAAATTCAAATTATTTGAATTTTAATTCAAATGGGCGGAAACAGGAAACGGATGGGAGAGGAAAACAAAAAAAAAACCCGAAAGAGGCGACTTACCCGAGCCATAGACTCTACACACCGTGTAGCATGAGGGAGGAAGGTGTTAATTCCCCTCATTTTCTACACCCGCCCAACCAGTTAACGACAGGAAACTTCGGATTCGTTAACCCTAGTAGTGCACCTAAGTGCAGCAGAACCCGGCCATGCCCCTACCTTTTATCTTCCAAAGAAAATTACAACTATTTAGCAATTTAACAAAATACCCATTTTAAGGGATTTTTATTTATAATGATTAAAGAAAATTTAGAAATGATTAATAAATTAATATTACAATACCTAAGTATTTTTCTTACGATTTATACGGTTAGTATCAAAACAAATTTTTCAATGTATAACAAAAGTATATAATAAGAGGTTTTGTTTTGATGTATTCTGCAAAGGTAAGTATTAAATTCCTTTTTTTTCAGTGTACTAAAAACTTATTTAAAAAAACTTTTATTTTAACTTCAGCAAACAGGTAAGAACATATTTATTTTTTTAGTGTACTGAAAAATTCTTTTTATAAAAATTTTTATTTTTTTTTAAATTCAGCAAAAAGGTAAGAACATATTTATTTTTCAGTGTACTGAAAAATTCTTTTTATAAAAATTTTTATTTTTACATTCAGCAAAAAGGTAAGAACATAATTATTTTTCAGTGTACTGAAAAATTCTTTTTATAAAAATTTTTATTTTTAAATTCAGCAAAAAGGTAAGAACATATTTATTTTTCAGTGTACTGAAAAATTCTTTTTATAAAAATTTTTATTTTTAAATTCAGCAAAAAGGTAAGAACATATTTATTTTTCAGTGTACTGAAAAATTCTTTTTATAAAAATTTTTATTTTTTAATTTCAGCAAAAAGGTAAGATCATATTTATATTTCAGTGTACTGAAAAATTCTTTTTATAAAAATTTTTATTTTTAAATACAGCAAAAAGTTAAGAACATATTTATTTTTCAGTGTACTGAAAAATTCTTTTTATAAAAAATTTTTATTCTTAACTACATAAAAATTACCTTGAACAAATAAACTCTAATGTTTTTAATATCGTAACCCAAAATAAAAATAGCCTACTATTTTTACATACGTCTCTAATATCTTTCAACTCGTATTACTTTAACTAGATGGATGTACAAAAAAAAATAGAAAGTTGTTGTAGTGTTTATTTTACGCGACATTTTAATATGATTAAATTTAATTCATCTCATTTTCTTAAGATTTTGTTTTAAGTTTTGTCTTTAGTTATTTTAGTATTTGTTCGCATTTATATTCGTATTAGTGGTTGTTAATCTATAAAATTTAGGTCATTTGTAAGTGTTGTAGTAGATTTTACATTTTCATTAAATTTAATTTAATTTTAGTTTCAATATGTTAATTTTGTTGTTATTCTATTTAACTATTAGATTTAATCTGCGTTAAATTGTTGACTTTATTTTGCGTTTAGTTAGTTAGCTTTGCGTTTAGTTTTAAGTTTAAGTTAGTTTTGGTTTCGACTTTCCTTTAGTTTTGTTGGTTTATTAGTTCAGTTGTATTCGTTATATTTTTCTCATATTTCGGGGTATTTCTGTGTAGATTATGTTTTAATCTTAAATTAAATTCTAAATTCGTTTTGTTTAAGTTGTATTTTAGTTTTTGATGGCATTACGGTTTGAATTTTTACTTAAATTGGTTTTAGTTTTAGATTTTATTCTTCCTTACTTTTGGTTTGGATTTAATTCCTAGTAGGGGTTTAGCAATAGGTCCATTTCCTTACTCGCTTCAAGCTACTTGAAGCTACTTGAAAGCGTTTCGGAAACAAGCTTAATGGCACACTTCTATTTATTCTGCAGCTTTATTCTACTAGACTTTTACTAAGCTTTACGTGAAGTTGGTAAGGAGACGGGTCTATTGCCAACCTTTCCCCTTTTTAATAATATAAAAATAAAAACAATAAAAAATAAACCTGGGTCACGAGTCGTTGGGGTTGTTGCTGGTGTTGACGCTAGCTGTTGCTCGCCGTGGGTGCAGATGTAGGTCCTAAGATTGTTGTGGCGTTTGCCGGTGTTGATTGGTATTGTTGTTGTAGCTGCAGCTGTTGGTAGCGCTGCTGTTGGTTGTTGTTGGCTGCAGCTGTTGTAGATAGCTGCTGTGGTTGTCAATCACTGCGGTGGTTGTTGTTGGCTGCCGCTGTCGTTGTTGGTTGCAGCTGTTGTTGGAGTTGACGCTGTTGGTGGTGGTACTCGTGGATGCACTTGCCGTGAACGTGCTGGTGCTGATGCACAGCTGGCGATGTTGTTGTGCTGGTGCAGTTGTTGGTGGTTGCACTTGTCGTGGTTGGGGTGTGAGCATTGATTTGACCACATATGTGGTGAATTGGTTACCCAACTGCAGTGCTTCTAACGCATTCGTTTCAAAGAGTGATTCGTTTTAGTCGTCAGCGTCGCTTATGTTGGAGGAATGGTTTGACGGAAGGATGAGTGGGTGAGCTTTAAGCAGCACTGGAGCGTGAGGTTCTTGCTCGGCACAGCCCAAATTTAGCTCAACTTGCTAGAAATTGTTTTCAACGTAATTGCTGTCGTAGCGCCGTTGCTATCGCTGCTACTGGACTGAATTATTCCGTGGATATTTTAAGCGGCGCTGGCGTTGCAGGTAAATCGTGCTTGTTTTTAGCATCAGCGCGATTATTGGCACGAAATTATAAAAATTTCTTTATAAAAACGGAATAAACCGAAGTTGCGATTGCTGTGCTGCCGTCAGTGTCACCTTGTTTTTTTTTTTTTTCTTTGCTTCAGTGTGCTTCCAAATGGGGCGCGTTCAATACACGTACAATATTGCGTTTAAGTCCGCACAAGTTGATTGCACAGCACAGGAATAGCTAGATAATCTCTTGGAAAAATTTTCGCTTTTCTTGCCAATATAACTCTTCCCTTGCCGTGCTCCCTCCACTTGATGAAAAAAACAACCCACCAACTTTTCCTAACATTGACCACAGTCCCAACCACGACGCTATCCCATTAACTGCGCTGCTTCGTCGGTTAGTTATTGCTGCTGTTTTGTTGCATTTGCTGTAGAAAAAAACTAATACGAATATAAGATTTTTGTTATATACTAGGATTTTAACTTACCCAGGTTATCAACAGCGACCGTCCAGTTTACCATCAGCGAAAAGAAAGAACAAAGGCCGGAAGTTCGCCAGCCATCGCTCTTTTCGTTGACAGCCGTCACCTATGATATTGTCGTTTACATAAGCCAGTCGGACAGTACGACCTGCTATGTTACACGACATGGTTTGATGACGGCTTAGACCGAATGTTGGTGCAAGCGATGTTTGCGCAAACTGTTGAACGCGGGGTTTTAGCATTGTTTTTCGATGTTTGCAAACAGCACTTAGTCAGCACAACAAACCTGTCAGCTTGCAATTAGAATGAGGAACAAAATGTAGGCACAATTGACCACGGCAAAGAAAAAAAAATCATTTATATTTAATGGCTTCCAGGTTGAAATCCCAGCTCAGGTTTGAACTTGAATTCAAATTCCAGACCAGCCGAGGGCACCACACAACGGGTTCTACCGGGTGAGCCGATGAGAAAAACTCTTCCGGTTGATATGTCGTAGTGTTTCCTCTGCTGAGCTGAATTTTGAATTCAAATTCAAGCCCGAGCAGGGAAACAACTGTCGACTTGGCTGTCAACATTGAGGTTGCGTTATGTCAGTGTCATTTTTATCAATATTGGTTCACCGACCTCCGCTACCACTAGCTGTCAAACGACCATTTGACGCTTGAGAAGTTTTCACTCCCCACAAAACAGAAGCTTGACAAAGCCAGCTGCAGCCAAGTGTCTGAAAAGGGTGTAAAACTTTTAGTTTTTCAACTTAGGTCAGTTTACCCATGGTCGTCCAAATCAAAACAACAAAAAAAATCAGGAATGCGAGCAGTCTATCTATAGTGAACTATGCCCAACAAATTTTCTTTACCAACACGGACAACCCAACCGTACCCAAACGCTTAACCTTCGATAGCAACAAAACACAATTCCAACTAACCGCTACCAAATATCTTTCGCATGATACGTGCCTTGCGGTTTTTCCTCTAAATCAGTCAGCACATAATATGCATTGCCAAGCTTCTCTTTTACAATTGCCTTTACACCTGTTGGAGCCAATTTGGCATTAAAATGTTTAAGTAAGTTGCTTTGGCAAAAATTTCGCCTTGTCACTTCTTGACCAATTTCAAACTGACGTCCTCGTGAATGCAAGTTATAGGAGTGGGCATTGTGGTCATAGGCCGCTTTCATTCGTTTATGAATTAAACTGCGTATCATAGAAAACTCGTCTTCTCGATTCAACCTCTCTGAACCCTCCGAAAGCAAGTTAAGATTTTTCAAGATTTTGTAATCTTTACCGTGCGTCATCATGTGCTGACCAAAGACAACATAATATGGTGCTTGTCCAATTGACTGATGGACACTTTTGCGCAACGAGCAGTTAATGCTGCTTATATACACATCCCACAAGCGTTGATCTTTACGTATATATGAGCGTAACGCTTCGTTAATTGAACGATTGACTCGCTCCGACGCGTTGGATTGGGGGGCGTATACAGCCGTACAAACATGCTTTATGCCATATTTTGACAGGAAAAGTTCAAAGTCGTTACTTTTGAACTGACTGCCATTGTCGGATACCACTGTCTCAGGAACACCGCATAAGTCAAACACATTTTCTTTCAGAAACTCCATAATGAGTTTCGAGGTAAACTTCTTCAGAGGTCTCAGAAAGGTGAATTTCGAAAAGTGGTCTAAGACTATCAACATTCCAATGTTACCTCTTTTGGATCTAGGGAACGGTCCAATTAGGTCGACATAGAGTCTTTGAAATGGACGTTCGGATTCTGTCATCTGACCCATAGGAGGACGAAGGATATGCGTCGGAGACTTAGACGTTTTGCATAATTCACAATTTAACACATAATTTCGAACTTGCGTAACCAGACCTGGCCAGTAAAAGTAACGACGAATGCGTTCAAGCGTCTTGGCTATACCACCATGAGCAGAAGATGGAATATCGTGAGAGGCATAGATTACGCTTTCTCGCAATTCGGCAGGAACAAGCAACTTCCAAGCAAGAGAAGGATCGGTGGTATCAGAGTCAAATTCCAAACGACGGTAAATATAATCATCAATGATTTTATAATCTGGCAAAGGTGATAAAGCCAATTTTTCTCTGAATTTTCGGTATTCGTCTGAATTGAAATGTAAAGACTCAAGGTCTATTTCAGGCAAAGTTTCTAACTCAAGTGCAGCCACGACTGATTCAGGGTCATCTGGTTCAAAAGACCGCGACAAAGCATCAGCCACAACATTCTCGCTACCTTTTCGGTGCTCAATTGTAAAATTAAACCCTTGGATTTTTAGTGCCCATCGAGCTAGTTTTCCGCTTAAGTCTTTTTGACGCATTAGCCATTTTAGACTTGCGTGATCGGTTACTACCTTAAACTCGTGACCTTCAATGTAGGCGCGAAATTTTTTTATCGCTAGCACGACAGCTAAACATTCCAACTCAGTGACGGTATAGTTTCTTTGCGCTTTGTTGAGTTTATGAGACATAAAAGCAATGGGCCTTTCGTCCCCATTCGCGTCAACTTGTGCTAAAAGACCACCAACACCGCACTGGCTAGCGTCGCACTGCACGATAAACGGCCTAGTGTAGTCAGGATGTACGAGGAAAGGAGCTGTCGTCAACTTAGCTTTGATGGCGTCAAAAGATTCTTGAGCCGAAGGGTTCCACGTGAAAGTTTTCTTTTTCGTTAGAAGTTCAGTAAGGTGAAAAGTAACCGCTGCATAGTCAGACACAAAACGCCGGTACCACCCAGTCATTCCTAGGAATTGGCGTATTTGACGAACTGTTCTAGGAACGGGATATTCTGTTATGGCTTTCACTTTGTCGGGATCAACAGTAAGCGAACCATTTCCCACTATAAAACCAAGATACTTGACCTTATTGAGACCAAACTGACTTTTATTGACATTAATCGTCAAACCGGCTTTTCTAAGGCAAGAAGCAACTTCTGACAGATGCACTATGTGTTCTTCAAATGACTGCGATACTACCAACAGATCGTCCAAATAAACAAAGACTCGAGTTTTGAGATTGTACGGAATCACCTTGTCCATCAATCGACACATTGTTTGCGGTGCATTGCACAAGCCGAAAGGCATGCGAGTGAATTGATACAATGGTCGATTGCGTATCGTGAACGCGGTTTTTGGACACGAATCTCTGGACAATTTTATTTGCCAAAAAGCATCTTTAAGGTCGATCTTAGAAATGACATGCACAGGTGGCAAACGAGAAAGTAACCCATCAATGATTGGAATAGGATAAGCATCCTTAATGGTCACATCATTGAGTTTCCTCGAGTCAATACAAAATCGAACCTTTCCAGGCTTTACAATCAAGACACCCGGTGAAGACCAGGGTGAACTTTCTGCTTCTTCGATGACACCTAGTTCGAGCATTCTGTCGATTTCCTGACATAGAAGCTTTTCCATCGCTGGTGATATAGGGTAGTATCTCTGTTTTATAGGAGATGCTACACCTGTATCGATGACATGTTCTACCAGAGAGGTAGTACCAAGGCCTTCTTTTTCCGAAGACGGAAAGGCGGCTATGGTAGAGTCAAGCATTCTACGCTGGAGTGCATTCAACTGAACGCTATCAGGGTCTATCTCTAAAGCAGAGAGTTCACTCACGGTCGAGTCTATTTGGATCTTAAGCTCAAACAAATTCCAGAAATCCATTCCGCATATCACGTCTTGGACAATAGAAGGTACAATCAAGAAATCAAAAGTTTTCGTTTGGTTTTGAAAGGTAATTGGGATAGTTGTTGATAGAATTTTCATAAAACATTGATAGCTAATAATGAGAAAAAAATTATATGAAAATCAAAGTATTCACCCTTATTCTTGAATCCGCGTCGAGTAAATGTCGTCGTCAAAAATTTACTCCAAAATTGAATCCAAAAAATGACGTCAAAAAATGACTCCAAAATTGTTGTTGTTGTAAAAACGAAATCAATTGAAAATTGCACATCTGGCTACCTTTCATATGACATAGCATTTATTTGCAAAAATTCTTCCAGCTAAGCCCAAAAATTATTTTACTGTTTTTGTCATCAAAACAACAAGGGTACCCCCTTTGATTTTTTTCGCGAAATTTATTTTTTCCAAAATGTTGTTTTTATATTTTTTACAAAAAAGTCAAGTCTCAAAAATAATTTATGTGAAAAAATTACCCCAATATCTCTTTCCAATCAAAAGTAATAGCTAAAAATCTATTTTTTCATACAATTGACTATCTATAGTAATAAAACTCATTTTCTGTTTGTTTGTTTGTTTGTTTGGCCTTTATACAAATCTAAACGGCTCAACGGATTTTGCTCAAACTAGGTATACATATTAAGTACATCCCAACTTAAATTGTTACATACTTAGTTTTTGCCACGCCCCCTCTGAAATTTTTCAACTAACGGTAATTTCGTTATTATAAAACTTTTTAGTATCGGAGATTTTTTTGTATTTAATTTTAAAAAATTTTTGTTATTTTGACATCAAAAACATTCACATATCTTCAAAATTGGAGAAATTTTCAGTATAACGACTTTTTCATAAAACATCGTTGCCTAAGAATGAGAAAAAAACGACATGAAAATCAAAGTTTGGTCTTTCGATGCAAATATCTCCGCTGTCCATTAATATATTTCATTCAAATTTTTTTTGTTCAAAAGTTCAATAAAATCACTTCACAAAAATAGGTTGAACTGTACCGTTAAGTCAGTGTATATATGTTTTATGATTATGTCAAAAAAGGTCCAAAATATTGACTTTTTACTCAAAAAATTACTCCAAAATTGTTGTTGTTGTAAAAACGAAATCAATTAAAAATTGCACATCTGGCTACCTTTCATATGACATAGCATTTATTTGCAAAAATTCTTCCAGCTAAGCGCAAAAATTATTTTACTGTTTTTGTCATCAAAACAACAAGGGTACCCCCTTTGATTTTTTTCGTGATATTTATTTTTTCCAAAATGTTGTTTTTATATTTTTTACAAAAAAGTCAAGTCTCAAAAATAATTTATGTGAAAAAATTACCCCAATATCTCTTTCCAATCAAAAGTAATGGCTAAAAATCTATTTTCATACCAGACTATTAATAAAACTTAGTTTTGTGTTAAAATTCTCTATATAGTTTGAACGTCCCCATATATCTCTAAGAATGCAGTTGTGTGTCTAAAGTAATTACGAAAATTTTGGATTATACAAAATTTTCTTTATAGTGATCATCTACTTATATTTTGCCTCCCCACCCCCCGCCCCCCTCCTGTTAAATTTAAATTTGTTTTGTTGTGATGGCTCTATTTGTTCTCACTATTGTGTCACCGTTGTCAATTAGTTCTTTATCAATGGTACTTTGAATGTTGTATATATATCACAATTTTATCGAAAAGATGACTGTGAATAAGAATGCAGTAAAAGTTAATATTTTCATGTAATCAGTTTAAGCTATATGGCGATATAAAAAAAAATATGCGCATCTGGTCAGCACAATTATTTCATTAGTTTTGATCTGTGCGTTAAATTTACAGATAGATGGCGCCACATGTGTAAGATGTGTGGGTACAAACTAAACGTACACCTTGCGTTGAATAGCTGAATTATGTTTTTGCAAAAGTTTCTTCAAATTTAACCCCACACGATTGGGATTACAGACAGGTGGCGCTATTTTCTGCTTACAGAAGAATATCTGATGTTCTTATGCAGCTAGCAGATAAGTTTTGCGAAATATTTTGCGAAAATGCTATTGCTACCAAACTTTTAAAAAGTAAAATAATGCAGTACTGCCAGTTTTTTTTAGAAATTTTAGTAGGTACAATCATTTTTAGCACAACGAATTTTCATAAAACATTGATAGCTAATAATGAGAAAAAAATTATATGAAAATCAAAGTATTCACCCTTATTCTTGAATCCGCGTCGAGTAAATGTCGTCGTCAAAAATTTACTCCAAAATTGAATCCAAAAAATGACGTCAAAAAATGACTACAAAATTGTTGTTGTTGTAAAAACGAAATCAATTGAAAATTGCACATCTGGCTACCTTTCATATGACATAGCATTTATTTGCAAAAATTCTTCCAGCTAAGCCCAAAAATTATTTTACTGTTTTTGTCATCAAAACAACAAGGGTACCCCCTTTGATTTTTTTCGCGAAATTTATTTTTTCCAAAATGTTGTTTTTATATTTTTTACAAAAAAGTCAAGTCTCAAAAATAATTTATGTGAAAAAATTACCCCAATATCTCTTTCCAATCAAAAGTAATAGCTAAAAATCTATTTTTTCATACAATTGACTATCTATAGTAATAAAACTCATTTTCTGTTTGTTTGTTTGTTTGTTTGGCCTTTATACAAATCTAAACGGCTCAACGGATTTTGCTCAAACTAGGTATACATATTAAGTACATCCCAACTTAAATTGTTACATACTTAGTTTTTGCCACGCCCCCTCTGAAATTTTTCAACTAACGGTAATTTCGTTATTATAAAACTTTTTAGTATCGGAGATTTTTTTGTATTTAATTTTAAAAAATTTTTGTTATTTTGACATCAAAAACATTCACATATCTTCAAAATTGGAGAAATTTTCAGTATAACGACTTTTTCATAAAACATCGTTGCCTAAGAATGAGAAAAAAACGACATGAAAATCAAAGTTTGGTCTTTCGATGCAAATATCTCCGCTGTCCATTAATATATTTCATTCAAATTTTTTTTGTTCAAAAGTTCAATAAAATCACTTCACAAAAATAGGTTGAACTGTACCGTTAAGTCAGTGTATATATGTTTTATGATTATGTCAAAAAAGGTCCAAAATATTGACTTTTTACTCAAAAAATGACTCCAAAATTGTTGTTGTTGTAAAAACGAAATCAATTAAAAATTGCACATCTGGCTACCTTTCATATGACATAGCATTTATTTGCAAAAATTCTTCCAGCTAAGCGCAAAAATTATTTTACTGTTTTTGTCATCAAAACAACAAGGGTACCCCCTTTGATTTTTTTCGCGAAATTTATTTTTTCCAAAATGTTGTTTTTATATTTTTTACAAAAAAGTCAAGTCTCAAAAATAATTTATGTGAAAAAATTACCCCAATATCTCTTTCCAATCAAAAGTAATGGCTAAAAATCTATTTTCATACCAGACTATTAATAAAACTTAGTTTTGTGTTAAAATTCTCTATATAGTTTGAACGTCCCCATATATCTCTAAGAATGCAGTTGTGTGTCTAAAGTAATTACGAAAATTTTGGATTATACAAAATTTTCTTTATAGTGATCATCACGTGACAACCCACGACCTGTTGATGTTTACCATCAGCCGTCCGAACGTTACCTATTAATTTAATCAGTTTTTTTGTAGAGTCAGAAAGAATTACTTGAGCCAAACGTCCACCAATGCAACTCTTTGTAGCGCCACTATCTAAAAGCGAAAGATACACAGTATTTTCAATCAAAAGATTGGTGTAAGGACGAATGTCGGAACCTTGGTAGACTATGGCCGAGACCACACTCTTGCGTAGGTTTTTTATTCGTTTCCAGAACAGGCGAATACGGTCTGAAGAACGAACGGAATGACGCCTAACAGTCGAAGTACCAAATATTTTCTCACGTATCTTATTATATTCCGCAAGTCTAACGTGGTAAGGTTTGAAGGTAGGAGGTAGAGGTTGAGAATCAACCGGATCGTCAATAAACTTTGCAGTCGAGGCAGACACAAGTGGTGGAACGTCAGATTTTGGTAATATCTTAAACGGAGTTACATCCGAGGACGATTTAATTGGGGTCTGCTCGACTCCCGACAAAAATCCGGCTTGAAGCCTTCTACCTTCGCAGCACACTTCTGACAGCTAGGTTTGTAGGTGTCAACTGCACCACAACCGTAACAGAAAACGCGCCTAGCCTTCAGACAATCTTGGTACCGGTGACCTTCCTCGTCGCAATTCCAGCATTTTACTTTTCTCATGTCTAGCGCATTGAGTTCTTGTTGAACATGGTCACTCTCTAATTCGTTTAACCTCGGGTCACTATCCTGAGCAATTTCATACAGTTGCCGTCGAGCACCAGCAGTTCTAGGAGGAACACTATAATTAGGACGCACGTCCTCGAAAAACTTTTCGTGCTTACGAACCTCCCGACGTAGAATAGCAATGCTGCGAATATCCAGGTGGAGTAACTCGTGACGTAAATCCGGTCGTAAATTCCTAATCACTGTTTCAACTAGCTCAGATTCGCACATTGGGTGTCGAAGCCTGTCACTCAAGCACAAAATAGCATCAAGAAACTCGTCAAACGACTCTGAATGTTTTTGTTTTCGACGGCGAATATCATCTTGAATGTCAAAATCCGAGGTGTAGTCTTTGAATTGACGACGCAGGGCATCGCAGAGATCAAACCATTCTACCTCGTCAGCGTTGCGGTGATATCGCCAAAACCACTGGTGGGCTTTGCCTTCGAACAGAGAGTGAACATGTTCACAAAGAACAGAGAAATTACCATTGAGATGCAATGAAGTCAGAGTATTTATTCGGTAGATAAATTCATCTACTGGAATGTCATCGGCAGTGCCCTTGAATTTCACGTGCCAGTTTCGCACAACGTTGGAAACTCGCTCTTTCGAGCCAGGGTCTCTATCGCTACCGGGAAGCGGAGGATTCGCTCGACGCCGAGACGATGAAGGAGGAACAGGCCTCTGAGCTTATTCAGGCAGAACTTGTGGCCATTCAGGTTGGCGAAGGTTAGGCACGTTAGCGGGAGGGTTAGCTCCAAGATTCAAATTGCGCAGCATCGCTTGAAGCTCGGTGGAAATGATGGAGCTTATCTCCATTCGGAGTTGGCCTAATGAGTCGGCAACGATTTGGTGTACTTTAGTTTCAGAAACCTGGTTCGGTTGGTTTGGTAAGATGGCATTGTCCAGCGGTTCAGGCCTACTATCACGATGGTCCGATCTAAAATTTGCTTGTTGTCGCGTGTTGGGGCGATACCGTGGCGCTCCACCACCTCTTCCCCGCTTTGGTTGATTAACACTGCCAGCAACTTCGAGTATATTAGCCGCCGGAGAAGGACCTACAACTGCCGGAACCAATGCCAACCGACAGACCGGACATGCCTTGTTGGTTTCTAGCCAAGTCTGCAAACACAGAGCATGGAAGCAATGATTGCAGGAAGTCTCAACCACTTCATCCGTAGGGTGAATGGTCTCATTGCACACGGCACAAATGGCATCGTTGGGAGGATTACCCACTCCTAACAGGTCTTCAGTACTTCGCGTCACGGGCATCGTCGACGAGATAAAAATATCAAAACAAAATCAAAAGTTTATATTTACAGCCTCACCAGTTTTATACTGTTGGCAAAAAGGAAAAACCAGCCGATTCCACGGAAACGTCTGTATATTCACAAATAAAATTTTTCAATTACTCCTGGGTAATTATAGTAGAAAAGTTGAATGCTGTTGTAGCGGAGTGAATGCGACTAGTAAGCGGAACGAGAGAAAAAAAAAGGAAAGTTGGAAAAAAAAATATTAAACCAAACAATAAGTTATGAAATCCTAAGATTTCAAAAAAAAGTGAAGTAAAAATCTCAATCAATATTAGGTGAAAGATGATTAGTTGAAACTCAATGATGTCACGAGAACAAAAAACTTTCGTCAGATAAAAAGGACAATCAATTAGTTATAAGTGAAGCCTAAACCGATTAGGCCGAAGCAAGGAATTGAATCCAAAAAGATTTCACAAAAATAAAATCAACTTCAAAACGAGAAATACAAATCTCAATCACTGGCAAACAAGTCCAGCATACATAAGTTAATGGCGTTGTAATTGGGTTGAAGCGACTAATTGGCGAAACGATCGAAATGGTTGGAAAAATAAACAAAAACCAAATTATAAGAATAATGTATACGTAGAGCATAAGCAATTAAAGCTGTTTAAGAAGAATGACAACCAAATGTTTTCACACAAAACAAAATCTCAATACGAATTTAATCGATAAATTATGAGTAGTGCATCAACAATTAGTGCAGTTACCGAGAAGTGAAAACGAAATAATTTGCGAGAAAAATTTCCACCAAGGAATCACAAAAAAAAAGACTTCAATATATATTTGGTACGCAAAGTTCCACACTTGTGCGGTGGTGAAGAAATGAACTAAACAATTCTAGTGTTCTCGGAAGAGACAAAAAAAATTTCATTTAAGGAGTTAATTGAAAAATTATTAGTGGAGCAACTCAATTTATGCTGTCCAAGTAAAATGAAATCATGAGTATTTCCCTCGCGAAACAACGTAGTAAACAAAAAATATTTTTCCGATCTTAATCGTTAAAACCGGCGTATAGCATAAACAAGTTTTGCTATTACGCACGAATGAAATCAAATGATTTCGCGCGACAGACAACCAATGAAGAATGAGAAAAGAAGATATCGAACCACTTAATTATTTAAAGTATTGTTTAATACTTTTATGGTACGACGGAACGAAAACCGAATTTCGCGATGGAAAAGAAAAAATATCAATTTCAGAAATAAAGTAGGTCAATTTTAGGTAAATATAGCATAACCCAGGTTATGCGGTGGTGAATAAATGAAATCCAATGATTTCGCGCAAAAAAAAATATTGTATAACAATTATAAATGTATAATGATATAATTACTATTCTTTGGAAATTACTCGGTAAGGCCATGGCGGGACTGCTACAGACTTAGGGCACAGGTGCATAGAGAAAACGTTCGGTTAACGGAATAAGAATAAAAAAAAATATAATTTTATTTGCAAAAACCACGAGAAAAGATAAGATAGGTAATATACTTGAGTAAATCTTCGAAATTATCCAAAGATAAAAATCTCGAAAGTATACAGTTGTTAACAAATTCCCAAAGAAACGATAAATAACCTTTGGTGAACAAAACAATAATGTTATGAACAAATCCAAAAGATTATCAAAAGCAAAAATCGAAATTTTCAAAAGAAATAGTTTAACTCAATTCAAGAATTGGTTGGCAGATGTTCGGTAATATCCCAAAAAAATCCAGGAACTAAATCCAGAACATGCCTCATGCAAATAATCAAAATCAAAAAAAAAGGAAAAAATTTTGGAGGTTAAGTTGGGGCAAAACGAAAATACTGAGTAATTCAGGTGTTATGAATTTAAATTTATTTAACCTTAAGAATAAGGTCAGCCGATTTTTCGTGGGCCCCACGTTGGGCGCCATTTCTGTGACAGACCGGCCATCCACCTCGCTGCGTCGTGACATCCGCAACCGGATGACGAGGCACTTCCTGACTTAGCGAGCGTCTGCACACCTAGCTATGCTTCAGCTTAGCTCAGGGAAATTGGTCGTGGGTTTGCTTCGTCAGGAAGTCATGGGATGCGATCTGCACAAGTTATTTGTATGCAGACGTTAGCGGGAAACGGAAAAGGATCATTTGACTTAAAATTCAAATTATTTGAATTTTAATTCAAATGGGCGGAAACAGGAAACGGATGGGAGAGGAAAAAAAAAAAAAAACCCGAAAGAGGCGACTTACCCGAGCCATAGACTCTACACACCGTGTAGCATGAGGGAGGAAGGTGTTAATTCCCCTCATTTTCTACACCCGCCCAACCAGTTAACGACAGGAAACTTCGGATTCGTTAACCCTAATAGTGCACCTAAGTGCAGCAGAACCCGGCCATGCCCCTACCTTTTATCTTCCAAAGAAAATTACAACTATTTAGCAATTTAACAAAATACCCATTTTAAGGGATTTTTATTTATAATGATTAAAGAAAATTTAGAAATGATTAATAAATTAATATTACAATACCTAAGTATTTTTCTTACGATTTATACGGTTAGTATCAAAACAAATTTTTCAATGTATAACAAAAGTATATAATAAGAGGTTTTGTTTTGATGTATTCTGCAAAGGTAAGTATTAAATTCCTTTTTTTTCAGTGTACTAAAAACTTATTTAAAAAAACTTTTATTTTAACTTCAGCAAACAGGTAAGAACATATTTATTTTTTTAGTGTACTGAAAAATTCTTTTTATAAAAATTTTTATTTTTTTTTAAATTCAGCAAAAAGGTAAGAACATATTTATTTTTCAGTGTACTGAAAAATTCTTTTTATAAAAATTTTTATTTTTACATTCAGCAAAAAGGTAAGAACATAATTATTTTTCAGTGTACTGAAAAATTCTTTTTATAAAAATTTTTATTTTTAAATTCAGCAAAAAGGTAAGAACATATTTATTTTTCAGTGTACTGAAAAATTCTTTTTATAAAAATTTTTATTTTTAAATTCAGCAAAAAGGTAAGAACATATTTATTTTTCAGTGTACTGAAAAATTCTTTTTATAAAAATTTTTATTTTTAAATACAGCAAAAAGTTAAGAACATATTTATTTTTCAGTGTACTGAAAAATTCTTTTTATAAAAAATTTTTATTCTTAACTACATAAAAATTACCTTGAACAAATAAACTCTAATGTTTTTAATATCGTAACCCAAAATAAAAATAGCCTACTATTTTTACATACGTCTCTAATATCTTTCAACTCGTATTACTTTAACTAGATGGATGTACAAAAAAAAATAGAAAGTTGTTGTAGTGTTTATTTTACGCGACATTTTAATATGATTAAATTTAATTCATCTCATTTTCTTAAGATTTTGTTTTAAGTTTTGTCTTTAGTTATTTTAGTATTTGTTCGCATTTATATTCGTATTAGTGGTTGTTAATCTATAAAATTTAGGTCATTTGTAAGTGTTGTAGTAGATTTTACATTTTCATTAAATTTAATTTAATTTTAGTTTCAATATGTTAATTTTGTTGTTATTCTATTTAACTATTAGATTTAATCTGCGTTAAATTGTTGACTTTATTTTGCGTTTAGTTAGTTAGCTTTGCGTTTAGTTTTAAGTTTAAGTTAGTTTTGGTTTCGACTTTCCTTTAGTTTTGTTGGTTTATTAGTTCAGTTGTATTCGTTATATTTTTCTCATATTTCGGGGTATTTCTGTGTAGATTATGTTTTAATCTTAAATTAAATTCTAAATTCGTTTTGTTTAAGTTGTATTTTAGTTTTTGATGGCATTACGGTTTGAATTTTTACTTAAATTGGTTTTAGTTTTAGATTTTATTCTTCCTTACTTTTGGTTTGGATTTAATTCCTAGTAGGGGTTTAGCAATAGGTCCATTTCCTTACTCGCTTCAAGCTACTTGAAGCTACTTGAAAGCGTTTCGGAAACAAGCTTAATGGCACACTTCTATTTATTCTGCAGCTTTATTCTACTAGACTTTTACTAAGCTTTACGTGAAGTTGGTAAGGAGACGGGTCTATTGCCAACCTTTCCCCTTTTTAATAATATAAAAATAAAAACAATAAAAAATAAACCTGGGTCACGAGTCGTTGGGGTTGTTGCTGGTGTTGACGCTAGCTGTTGCTCGCCGTGGGTGCAGATGTAGGTCCTAAGATTGTTGTGGCGTTTGCCGGTGTTGATTGGTATTGTTGTTGTAGCTGCAGCTGTTGGTAGCGCTGCTGTTGGTTGTTGTTGGCTGCAGCTGTTGTAGATAGCTGCTGTGGTTGTCAATCACTGCGGTGGTTGTTGTTGGCTGCCGCTGTCGTTGTTGGTTGCAGCTGTTGTTGGAGTTGACGCTGTTGGTGGTGGTACTCGTGGATGCACTTGCCGTGAACGTGCTGGTGCTGATGCACAGCTGGCGATGTTGTTGTGCTGGTGCAGTTGTTGGTGGTTGCACTTGTCGTGGTTGGGGTATGAGCATTGATTTGACCACATATGTGGTGAATTGGTTACCCAACTGCAGTGCTTCTAACGCATTCGTTTCAAAGAGTGATTCGTTTTAGTCGTCAGCGTCGCTTATGTTGGAGGAATGGTTTGACGGAAGGATGAGTGGGTGAGCTTTAAGCAGCACTGGAGCGTGAGGTTCTTGCTCGGCACAGTCCAAATTTAGCTCAACTTGCTAGAAATTGTTTTCAACGTAATTGCTGTCGTAGCGCCGTTGCTATCGCTGCTACTGGACTGAATTATTCCGTGGATATTTTAAGCGGCGCTGGCGTTGCAGGTAAATCGTGCTTGTTTTTAGCATCAGCGCGATTATTGGCACGAAATTATAAAAATTTCTTTATAAAAACGGAATAAACCGAAGTTGCGATTGCTGTGCTGCCGTCAGTGTCACCTTGTTTTTTTTTTTCTTTGCTTCAGTGTGCTTCCAAATGGGGCGCGTTCAATACACGTACAATATTGCGTTTAAGTCCGCACAAGTTGATTGCACAGCACAGGAATAGCTAGATAATCTCTTGGAAAAATTTTCGCTTTTCTTGCCAATATAACTCTTCCCTTGCCGTGCTCCCTCCACTTGATGAAAAAAAACAACCCACCAACTTTTCCTAACACTGACCACAGTCCCAACCACGACGCTATCCCATTAACTGCGCTGCTTCGTCGGTTAGTTATTGCTGCTGTTTTGTTGCATTTGCTGTAGAAAAAAACTAATACGAATATAAGATTTTTGTTATATACTAGGATTTTAACTTACCCAGGTTATCAACAGCGACCGTCCAGTTTACCATCAGCGAAAAGAAAGAACAAAGGCCGGAAGTTCGCCAGCCATCGCTCTTTTCGTTGACAGCCGTCACCTATGATATTGTCGTTTACATAAGCCAGTCGGACAGTACGACCTGCTATGTTACACGACATGGTTTGATGACGGCTTAGACCGAATGTTGGTGCAAGCGATGTTTGCGCAAACTGTTGAACGCGGGGTTTTAGCATTGTTTTTCGATGTTTGCAAACAGCACTTAGTCAGCACAACAAACCTGTCAGCTTGCAATTAGAATGAGGAACAAAATGTAGGCACAATTGACCACGGCAAAGAAAAAAAAATCATTTATATTTAATGGCTTCCAGGTTGAAATCCCAGCTCAGGTTTGAACTTGAATTCAAATTCCAGACCAGCCGAGGGCACCACACAACGGGTTCTACCGGGTGAGCCGATGAGAAAAACTCTTCCGGTTGATATGTCGTAGTGTTTCCTCTGCTGAGCTGAATTTTGAATTCAAATTCAAGCCCGAGCAGGGAAACAACTGTCGACTTGGCTGTCAACATTGAGGTTGCGTTATGTCAGTGTCATTTTTATCAATATTGGTTCACCGACCTCCGCTACCACTAGCTGTCAAACGACCATTTGACGCTTGAGAAGTTTTCACTCCCCACAGCATTCAACCTTTTTTACTTGCTGTTGGTGATAAAAACTTTAAGTGTTTTCAAAGCTTTTATGTTTATCTTGAAGGAGTAAAATTTTCCTTTCACAACTTTTTAAGAGCATTAGATATATGCTTTAAAGCATTTCATCTTTTTAACTTGGAATATCCTCCACCTTGCATCCAGTTTTGGCATTTTGTGGCCAAGCATTTTTATAAATTTGAAAACATTACTATGTCAACTAGACTATCAATAATGCTTGACGCATTAAAGAATTAATTTTTTGATTTACTTTATCAGCTCTATCTTGAATAATTTTTTACACGGAATCGAAAATAGGAGTTTTAATTTTAAGATAAAGTTCAAGCATATTCTGAACCAATTTGTTGATGAACCAATTTGCATTAAAAATGTTCTTGAGCTTTATCTTAAAAATTAAAACTCCCTTATCCGATTCCGCGTGAAAAATTATTCATGATATGACTGTATAGTTTTTATCAGATTGTGTAGAATTTCGTTTACTGCGATTTAAAACCAATCAACTGGAAATCAGTCGGAATTTTTTTTCAAGGCACCTTAATGTACAATTATACGTTTTTTCACTTAATACTAGTCATTAACATTACGGGTATTCACGATTCAGTGCACTTGCCAGTGCAGTTGAGTACTTGTTCATTTTACAAAAACAATATACACGTACGTCAAAAATCTGCACAAGTGCACATTGAAAAAATTTACAGCTGTGAAAAAGTGATAGTAGTGTGTTCACGAAGACTTAGCTGCAAAAGTCCTCAACTGTGCTGGCAAGTGCACTGAATCGTGAATACCTCTATTATTTTTTAATATAAATCTGGGGTTTTGTCTGCCCTGTGATCTGCTGTGAATTTATTATTATATAATTTAATATTTTAAGAAAAAATCTAAAAAATTAAATGCCAAATACAACTTAAATATAAATATGTATTTTTATTAGTATGTTTACTCACATTTGTTTTATTTTAATTTACAGGATTTCAAATTACCGTATACCGCACGTAAAATGTTCGTAAATACGTATTTTGAACGCGTTATATACGTAAAAGTTTCGTTTATACGTATTCTGAACGTAAGATAAACGTAAACATTTCGTAAATACGTATTTTTAAAGTATGATGTAGTACGTAAAATATTCGTAAATACGTTAGCAAAACGAACATAGTACGCAAAACTAACGTATGGTGTACATCATAAAAAGGAGCAGCGCACTTAATAAATTTGTAAATGCGTATGCTAAACGAACAGCGTATGTAAAAAAGTCCCTAAATACGATTTTGTAAATACGTATTCTGAACGAATTGTGTACGTACGAGCAATGTATGGAATATGTTACCGAAAAAATATTCTAAACGAACAAGATCATACAGACAACGAATAGCGTTCGTAGCTGTGTTTGTACAATTTTTAGCTATACGTACACAGGGCATAAAATAAACGTATGTGTATACGTTAAACCAACGTTTTCTTACATGGGACCAATTTCAACGAACGCGTTTGTTGCCTAAACGAACTTATTCGCTGTCATTACGTCCTTTTTTGGTTCAGTGTAAGTGTCCATTTGCTCGAATTATTCCTTTCGAGTCCAGAAAGGGCGTAAGGGTTAAAATGGCACTCTTTGATGATACCGGCTGTTTGGTTGCCAATGAAGTATATTCTTCTGAGTATCCATTTTTCTGGCTTAATATGATAAGCTTCTCTCGAACTGCTTTTATCTCGAGGGATGTTATATCCAATGTCGTGTGATTCATTTGTGAGCGACGTGAGGGTGAAGAGTTAGAGTAAAAACGATAGACATATGCAATGACTCGTAAAGCTTTTGGCAGCGAGGAGAACCTAATTAATATATCCTCTTGGGTTGTTGTGACAAACGACTTAATGGGTTTTAAGTCAAGGGTAGTGTCGACGGGATCTTTGGACTCGGGCCAGAATTCTTTTTCATGTTTGAGCCAATTTGGACCGTGCCACCAGAGATGATGATCTCTTAGTTCTATGGCAGAACATCCTCGACTGGCTAGATCTGCTGGGTTGTCATGAGATTCCACGTGGCTCCAGTTGTCGGTTCCAACCTTTTCCATGATCGTTGAAACACGATTGGCCACAAATGTGTTCCAGGAACAGGGTTGTTTTTTAAGCCAAGCCAGAACGATGGTAGAGTCCGTCCAAAGATACAATTGGTATTGCTTCAGATCGAGATGGGGTACGATGGCATCGACTAAATTTGCCAGTAAAACAGCTCCGCAGAGTTCAAGCCTAGGTAAAGATATTGTCTTTACTGGCGCCACTCGTGTTTTAGCGACTATGAGCTTAGTGTGGGTTTCACTATTTTTATTTGAGACTCGCAAATAAAGTGCGGCACCATAGGCTTTTTCTGAGGCATCAGAAAACCCATGAAATTGAATGGTTGCTTTGGGTGTAAAGTTTGTCCATCTTGCAATCTCTATTGTGTTGATCGAAGCGTAGCCGTCAATAAATGTTTGCCATCTGTGTTGATTTAAGGGTTTCAGGGTCTCGTCCCACTCCGTTTTATCTAGCCAAACTTGTTGCATAATAATTTTAGCAGCTATCACAATTGGCGCTAACCAGCCAGCAGGGTCAAACAACTTGGCTATGGATGATAAAACTTCACGTTTTGTATGAACGGGTTTGTGTTCAATGGGTGGAACGAGAAAAAAGAACGAGTCTTTTCGTGCGTTCCAGCGAATACCTAGGGTTTTGGCGTTGCCTTCACTTGGGTCAGACAGATTGAGTAGACCAGTCGTCAACAAATGCTCTTTGGGTAGATCGTGTAATATTTGTGACGTATTTGAAATGCAAATGTCACCGTTTGCAACTCATAGTCCTGAATGGGTTCTTCAATAGACTTTCGGAATAAAATTCGTTGATAGGCTGTGTCCTCTGGGTTGACTTCAATTTGCCGGTACATTTTCTCGATGTCGGCGTTAAAAACGAACTCATAGAGCCTCCACTTACTGATCAACAAGACTAAATCAAGTTGAAGTGTTGGACCAATGTGGAGCACGTCACTTAAACTTTTTCGAGTTGTTGTTGGGTTTGACGCGTTAAATACAACTCGTAATTTTGTTGTAATGCTGTCTGGTTTGATCACTGCGTGATGCGGCAGATAATAATGTTTGGGTCTATCCGTGTTAGAGTGTGGGTGTTTGATCGCTTTCATATGGCCGAGTTGCAAGTATTCGCACATGACTCGATCATACTCTACCTTGAGTTCAGGCTTTTTGAGTAATGACTTTTCATTGCGTAAATATTGCGCCATAGCGACAGGCCTTGAGTTGCCAAGTTCCAATAAATTAGGGTTCTTAAAGGGTAATTTTACAACATAACGCCCATTAGGGTTACGGCGTGTTGTGTTTTTGTAAAATTCTTCGCATTGCTTCTCTTCAGCTGAGAACGAAGATGTTTTTGGAACTCCTTCCACTTCCCAGAACCGAGTCAAAAAGTCCTCTGGGTCGACTTTAGTAAAGCATGCAATAATATTGTTGGGTGTTGACTCTGGTTCGTGAGGAAGGGGCCCTGAGAGAATCCAGCCAAATTCAGATTCTTGTGCCAAGAGTGATCCACAAATATTGCGTTTAACGCCACTGCACATGATTTTTGGGTAAAGATCACAACCAATTATGATATCTACGGGTCGAGATTCAAAAAATTGTGTATCTGCCAATTGGAGGCTAGCCAGGTTTTCAACAAGGTTTGCATCTATCGAGTGTGTAGGCAAATCGCTTGTGAGGGTTTTCAATACTAAAGCCTGGGTTTCCACTTTAAATTTAGGGTTTTTAGAAGACCGTATTATTATTTTGCAAGCTTTTGTCGGGTTTGCTGATACTGTCTGGTTGAGCCCAGTGACTTGAGCGCCAGCAGTTGTTGTGGGTAAGCCAATACGTTTTCTAAGCTGTTCCGTTAGAAATGTTGCCTCCGATCCTGAGTCAATGAGTGCGCGTGCGTTGTATAAAGAACCTTCGTGTTCCACGTTGACCATTGCAGTTCCTAGGAGAATTTCGCTTCTGCTGGCTGCAAAGTGAGAATTCACTACTTGGGTTTTAAGCTCTTGGGTGAGTATAGGGTTAGTGGACTGTATTTGAGTCGTGAATGCCTGCCGTGTAGAGTTAGATTGTTGAGCTGCTCCTTGCGCTTGTGCAGTAGTGCTTGGGTTCACATCTAATGCGCTCTTATGCAATGAGGAATGATGCCTCTTCTTGCATATTCTACAGCTGTAATCACTTTTGCAATCTTTGATTCCATGTGAAACAGCTAGACAATTGAAGCAACATCCAACACGCTTCACTGTCGCAATCCTTTCGTCTACTTTCATGGACATGAAGCTTGGGCACTCACGAAGAGGGTGATTGCTATTGCAAAGTCTGCAAATAGCACCATCAGATTCCCATTGGGTGCTGGAAAGCGATGGTTTAGGGTCATTTTTAATTTGTTTGACTTCAAATTGTTGGGTAGTTTTTGGGGCCGGCTTTGGAGCAACATTCATATGGTATGAATTTACTCTTCTTTCCCCCCACCTGTTGGGTGCATTATGTGTGGAAACATTTTGTTGACTTGGCTTTGCAAATGAATCAGAAGTGGACGCCTTTATATCGCCAACCGATTCTAGAGTCTTAAATTTGTGGGTCAAAAAAGAATCTAGAACTTTCCACTCAGGAATTGTGGAATTATCTGCCAGTGACTTTTCAAAGTCTTCTAATGTGTTTTTGGGTAGTATAGTAGAGCAGAGGTACACTAAGATAGGATCCCAACTATCTGTGTCTATTCCCAGAGTGAGAAGGGTAAATAAAGAATTATTAATAGTTCTCTGCAACTTTTTTATAGAGCTCCCTGTCTCTATATGGATCTGTGGCAAATTGAACAGGGTCTTTAGTTGCGCGTTTATTTGCATGCGCTTATTCTCATATTGATCAGTGAGATTTCCCCATGCCATAAAAAAACCTTCATTAGTTAAAGGGGCATTTTTAACTATATCTTTTGCCTCACCGCGGGTTTTTTGTAGTAAGTGGAAAAGTTTTTCCACATTACTTATGAGGGAATTTTTTATGTATAGGGCCGTGAACAGGTCCCTGAATGTGGGCCATGTGACATAAGCTCCATGGAAAATGTCCGTATCACATGGTGGGAGATGGATCATTGAGTGATGTTCCACAGCTGAGTTTGCTGCAGAAGGTGATGGTTTGGGTTCAATCGTGGGTGCCTTCATTGCTTCAATATGCTCACTTATTGAAGCAGAACAGCGTACGTATGACTGGTACGTCTTCCTGTACCTCTCCTTGAACTTTTCCTTGTCCACGGTTTCAGATGGGTCTTCGGGTTTTTCACGAACTGCTTCATACTCAGCTTGAAATTTTTCAAAAAGGTACTGCAACTGCTTCTTCTGGACTTCTAAAACATGATGGCTTTGATCCACGAGTTGAGCTTCGCGATGTGCTAGCTCAAGCTCAACAATGTCATTCGAAAAATGAACGAATGTCTTCAGAGACATTTTGAATCAGCTGATGTAGATATGAGAGGGTTGGGTTGGGTTGTGTTGGGTTGAGTTAGTTATCAATCGGAGTGGAACCTGCTTGAAATTGTGTATTTTTTCTCTTTTGGGTTGAGAGTATTTGTTAGAAAAATCTCCACTTTTATTAATATTTTATTAAAATTCAAAAAACTCAGTAAAATCTTTAAATGGGTGGGTGGGTTTGAATGCACTGAATGGGTTAATCAGCGCACCAAGGGTTAATGATTTTACTTTCTCTAGAGAATTTTTAAATAAGATAAAAATCTTCGATTTCAGAAAAATACACATAAATCGGGAAATATTGGGTTCCACAATTGAAAACACTGCAAGCTTCTGAAAATTTTTGAAACAGTGCACAAAAATGAATTCTGTGTCTATGTATTGTATAAAATATACTTATCGATATGTTCTCGAAGAGAGTTATCGAGAATTTAAAATATGTTCAACCAAAATTTTCTAACTTTAATATGTTAACAGTAATAGAAAGGGTTAAAATGCTTCTCGATTGATAAACTTTCTTTAGAAAATCGCAAAAAAGTGATATTGGGTCTGCGAGGGTTAAGCAGGACCGCAAGTGTTAAGAATTTCCAATAAAACTTAATATTTCCAAAAAATGGGATAAAATTGTGTAGTCCCACTAAAAATCCCGCAATTTCTGTCGCTCGGGTAGCACACTTTTGCTTCGCTCAATCTGGCCACGCCGTTGAGAGAACTATTCTATATGTGTGTACGTGTGGGTGTATATTTGTTGCTAGAAAGCAACAAGTGTCAACGTTGAAGACTAGAAAATTATTTATTTTAATTGTGCTGAAAGTTTTGTGGATAGATAAATTTATTTTGTGTTAATAGAATAATTGAATCCAGTGTACAAAATAGCATACAACTCTACTCTATTATTTAACTGTGTTCGATTTGGTTTAAAGAGTGTTATGTGAGTTTTTTTTTTACGTGCTCCACTGCAATTTTTTGTTTGCGCCGAATTTATGTGAATATGTACATATGTACATACGTGTGTAAATATAATATTTTTGTGCAAAATTATTTGTATGCAATTTCAATGTAAATACCATAGAAATAAGAGATAGAAATAAGAAATAAGAGATTTTACTTCTATGGTAAATACACATAAATTTAGTGTAAAAAGAGTGTAATGTGTATAAGCACTGAATAAAATGAACCAAATGCAAACTTACTTGTATTATTTCCTGGGTGATGGGTGGGTAGGTGTTTTACTGAGTAACTTGTACTTTTATTACTTTAAATTGTGCAACTTCTTGCGGAATTCTTCGCCAAAAATCTTTGGGTAGCTCGAAGGACCAAAATGTTCGGGTGGTGAACGTCGGGCGGGCGAAATGGCGGAAGAAAAGAAGAGGTTATCTAAATGGTTTGCAACAAAATAAAGTTTATTTTACCTTCTGGTAATTAAGAGTTTGTTAACAATATTATTTTATATGTTTTCGATGTTTTATATGTTGTACAAAGGTTTTATGTTTGTATATATTAATTGAGTGTTGATTGTGTACTTTGTTGATTGTTAATTTTAGATGTCCGTCCTTCCAAAATCTCAAAACGAATTAATCTCCTTCTTTCTTCACGAATGTTACTCGTTACCGCTGCAAGCCGATCATCAAATCGACTTCAGCGCCATGTCTGCCACAGCGGCGGTTAGGCGTGGGGAAGTGTTTAGTGACCACAGGGTTACGTAGCCACGTAAACACAGCCTTTGGAACAGGGTTGCATCGGCAGAAAATAAAAAAGTACTCTCAAAATAATTAAATATATATGAAAAATAAAAAAAGGTCGAAACAGATAATGAAAATGTGGGGATTTTCTAAACAAAGAAACAAGTTTGACAAGCAAAAAAAAAGGTCGCTACAAAATATATAAAACATACATGTGTAGTACGACAAAATATCCTTCTTGTAATTCCCTATTTTTCCTTCCTTTATAACATTCATCCTAACTTAACGTAAAACAGAACTTACCTATAAAAATTCATATCAATATCAAATTTTTGATCGTGATTTTATTTCATCCGTTAAGCTTTGCTATTAGTTTCGCTAACTTTTTAAACTTTTTATGTAAAGATTTTTATTTGTGCTAATCTCTTAAATGCATTAAAGAAAAAATTTGTTATTATTTCATGCCCTGACGAAGGCCCACAAAGTGAGCCGAATTATCGAAAAATAGGATAATAAAAAAGGAAAAAGTTTATAAAAAAACAGTTTATATATTTATAATAAATAAAAAATAAACTGGCCATTTCAGCCCTTGGAAGGACTTTGACTTCTATTGATCGAATGTGTTGTGCGTGTTATTAAATGCTTGATCACAAATGACTGAGAGCTGGACTTACGTGTTTAATGCCGTCTCCGAACGGCTTATGTTCTCAACAAGCTTTACATAGCAATTTGTACTCTCTGAGGTTTGCCATTGTCTGCAGAGAGATGACGACCGAACATAAAAATTAATTCAATTGACAAAAACTTTCTGTCTGAGCTGGAATTGAACCCGGGTTACCGCGGTTCTTTAGCTTAGGGGCCACGCACTCTACCCACTAGGCTATGGCCGCCATACGACCACAGCCCAATTTATAGTAGCAACAAATGACAGAAGGCCGAAAAAACAACAACATTTTTTATTGTTATATAACTTACTTACTTGGTTGGCACTACAACCGTATGTCGGTCTTGGCCTCATCTAAGAATTTCCGCCAGCCATTTCTGTCTTTCGCTTGGTGGCGCCAGTTGGAAATTCCAAACTTCGTCAGGTTGTCCTCTACTCGGTCTTTCCAACGAAGATGCGGTCGTCGTCTTCTGCGTTGACCGCCGCTGGGTACCGAATCGAATATTTTCTTCACTGGAGCATCGTCTTTCATGCGCTGAACATGACCAAGCCAGCGAAGCCGCTCGATTTTAATGCGCTTGACTATGTCGATGTCAGCGTACAGCTCATACAGTTCATCATTCTACCGTATTCGGTACTCGCCATTGACGCAGATTGGTCCGTAGATCTTACGAAGAATCTTTCTCTCGAATGCTCCTAAAGTCTTTTCATCTAAACTGCTCAGCGTCCAGGTTTGTGATGCATAAAAGTAGGACGGGCATGATGAGCGATTTATAGAGCGTGATTTTCGTTCGTCGAGAGAGGGCTCTGCTTCTCAATTGCCTACTAAGCCCAAAGTAACACCTGTTGGCAAGAGTTATTCTTCGTTTGATCTCAATCCTGATGTCGTTGGTTGAGTTTATGGTTCATTGTTATATAGATACATATATAAAAAAAAATTAATTCTGTCACTCCATATTCCATTATACAAAAAAATAAGTGAATTTTTTATTCATTAAAATGTTAACCATTTCCATCATAAATGTTTATAAATAAATTTACGGTTTTCTCGTCATTTAGCTGAAAATTAAAAAATTATTTCAAAATACGCTCCGTATTAGTTTAGTTAACAACTAGACCTGAATCCAATTATAAAAGCAAGTGTTTTAAAAGGCGTTAGAAACGCATCGATAACATTTTTAAAACTCTTTTAGCTGTCAATCTTTTATTTTGTTTTCTTTAGTTTTTTTTTATCTGAATCAAGTATATTTCGCTATTTCACATTTTCTCGAAATTTTTATAAACTAGCTTATGAAATTTTAATTGATCACTTATAATTGCAATCTAAACTAATGGTTCCTTTTTTTTGCCCTAGGAATTATTTTTTGTATGTCAACGTAAAGCAAATTAGAAAATTTGCTCTACACTTGCTGGCTGACGTTAAACCCCTCTTTTATTCATCCCAGAATTAATTTGATAAGAAGAAAAACAGAACTTAAAGTATCACAGAAAATGCTGATTGTTTTCAATTAATTTAAATGCAAACCATTTGCAATTTCAAATGTCTATTAATGCATAATATTAATTTCAAAACAGATTTGATAAGAAGAAAGGCAGAATTTAAAATACATTATAAATTTCAATATTAATACGCTTAGAAAAATTGTATACTGTGGTATACTTTACACCACAGAAGCAAAAAGCAACCATAATTTCAACCTCAAACCCAATGAGATAACATCCTTTTTTATTTCGCCCTAGTTGATTAAGAACATTTACATAACGACATGGCAACATCGTTTTTTTCATATATCTACCACTTTTGGCAGCTTAGTTTAGGAACAGTTAACTTTAAAAATTATCATCTTCTAATAATTAATTTATTATCACCACTGCTGCCAAAACGCTATACCTGTTGTCCATTCGAAATTTTTTAGCTTAATGAGGTTCAACAACAAATGGGATCGCTTAGACGCAAAGCTTAATTATTAGTTATTCAGTCGTGCACCCAGGCTTGGCAACATGAAGTATCGTCTGAGCCCACCTTATAAAGTGTTTTCAGCCCTGCTGCTGTCCAAAACAAAGTTTACTGATTTCAGCTGTAAAAGGATACAAAACATATCTTTAGCAAAAATGAATATCTTGAAGTGATTTATCTAAAGTGTTTGCAAGAATAGCACAATTAAATTATTTCCAACAGATTTCTCAGGTGCTAGGATGGACAAACGATACATCTTGCACAAAAGCAAATCGGAAGATAAAAGTTCAGTTTGGTTTTTTTTCTTACCAGAAATAAAAACTGAAACAGCGAAATGCAACCAATGCCAAGCTATACTAAAAACAAACGAAGGATCAACAAAAGCTTTTGTTTTTGTCGAATTATTTGTAAACAAACTGAAAAATAAAGCCATGGCAAATTGTTATGAATACCAACATAAAGCAAAAGTACCGTCGTACTAGTACCCTCTGATTTATATGAAACTTTCATACAAACTTATAGGTACGAGTACCATTGGTACCTTGGTACCATTTGCACTACAGATGTGATTCGCACTTTTTGTTTGTTTGCACTTCATACGTAAACAAACAACCAAATGCTAGAAGTGCTGCCAAATCGCTATAATGCGAACCAAAAAAAAACGAGTGTGGCCACACCAAGAGAAAAATACACAGAAAAGCTATGAAAATAAAAGTGTACTAGTACGGAAAATGTTGTACCTCGTACGTGAAGAATAAAAACGTGTCCAAAATGGTACGAAAGTACGAACTTGTGCAACCTTGCTTTGGAAGGACTTTGACCTAGCTTCTATTGATCAATTGTGTTGTGCGTGTTATTAAATTTTGATCACAAATGACCGAGAACTAGACCTACGTGTTTTATGCCGACTCCGAACGGCTCATGTTCTCAAGAAGCTTAACATGGTA
Source organism: Dichetophora obliterata (assembly GCA_963920525.1). NCBI lineage: Eukaryota > Metazoa > Arthropoda > Insecta > Diptera > Sciomyzidae > Dichetophora > Dichetophora obliterata. Next base: position 11,016,849 of record OY986440.1, read on the forward strand.
ATTTTTACTCTCTGAGGTTTGCCATTGTCTGCAGAGAGGTGACGACCGAACAGAAAAATTAATTCAATTGAAAAAACTTTCTGTCTGAGCTGGAATTGAACCCGGGCTACCGCGGTTCTTTAGCTTAGGGGCCACGCACTATACCCACTAGGCTACGGTCGCCACTCAATCACTAAACTCAAGCTATCGAAAAAAAGCGATACGCCATTTTCTGTATTGCCAATCTTTGGAATGATGCAGAAAAAACTTTTTTCACATAATAGAGTATCACTTATGTCTGCACATATTTCGTTTGTAATAATTCATATATTTCTAGAAAAAGGTCGGAGTTAGTGCAATAAAAATATAGTTTTTTCCGATACTTTGAGTTTAGTCATTATTCCTTGTGACCACAGAAATACCACAGCCATTTAAATAATTGCATTTACATTAAATACAACTTTTACATACCTACTTATAAATAAAAATAATAAAAATAAAATTACATTTTTTCGAAAAAATTCACTGTGCGAGTTGAGTTACTTTTTTGGAAAAATGCCGTATCATATATCTTCGAATTATACATAAAAATTTTTGCCGTAAAATTCCTCAAAATACGAAACTTACATAATTAAAAACTTCCTCCTCATGCTCTTGTAACGCGGGGTAATTTTCGAAAAAATTTTAAACAAAATTTCACTTTGCAGATTTTAAAAAAAAATGTACTGAGAAAAATTCAATTTTTCTTATAGCATAAGATGCAAAATTTTATTAGCTTTTAAATAAGTGTAAATTGATAAAAATTGTTTTATTAGTTTCATAGTTAGATGTAAAATACTGAAGAAGAAATTTCTTGTTTTTTCTACAAAATGAATTAATTATTAGCCAAAAAGCCGATTGCGCGACTATTTACCGTTATCTAATATTAAAGTGTTATACATATACCAAAATTCATGTTTTTAAGAGTAGAATCAGAAATCAACGTGTCCCGGGAACTTTTCGAAAAACGTTGAAAAAGTGGGACGGTCTTACGTATAGTGTGTGTGAGTAGAACACCATTTCCTTATCTTTTATTTCTATGTCTAAGACCAAAGCTCATTTATAAGGCTGTGGCACTTGAGAGCGAGCTCGGTCGAATTGTCGGAATGGATGAAAAGAAATAAAGGAAATGAATGCTTAGAACAAAGAAAAGCACAGTGACATTTCGAGCAAAGGCGGAAAAGAGTACATTTCTCTCAAGTGCCATAACCTTTTAAATGAACCTTGGTCTAACAGCCCTATTCTGGCAGCTTAACTAAGCTCACCACATTAACAATTATATATATTAAATATATAATATATTAAATAGTTAATATTAACAATTTGTTAAGGTTTCGTATTCTGCTGCAAATTTAAAAGCTCTTTTCCTTACAATTTTGTTAATAACAGAAAGAGTCTTAACAACGAATGAAATGTATGTGCTTAGATAGAAAATTGTTGTGAAAATAATAAAAAAATACAAATTATAATACAATATTGAGTAGCTATACTTCAAATTTTGTTTTGAAAAAAAAACATTACAACAAACACATAGAAATATCAAGAATACTGGGTAACAATTGTCACTTTGCCAGAATAGGGCTGTAAATACACATTAATATTCATAATATTCAAACTACGCTCAAATCGATTATTTTTTTACTATAGAAGACAGAGGAATGTTCTTCTTTAAGTCAAATTGGCAAGAATTTAAAAGGAGATATGAAAAAAAGGGAGGAGGAGTTGCTGTTTACTGTTTAAAATAATCTGACCGCCAAAATAATAAGTAAATCGAGTGGACATGGAATTGAGTTCCTAAATTAAAGTATACCTGACAATAACACCAAAATTTTGTTATCATGTGTGTATAACCCCAATAAATGTCATCCTGTGGATCCTGTGTTTTGTGAACTGACTAAATATATTACCAATCATGACGTTATCTTATTGTGTGGTGATTTTAATGTAAATCTGTTGTCGAATGATTGAGTAAAACAATCGTTATACGATAAAATTTCTACGTTAGGATTATCTGTTGTTAATGAAACTTTGCCTACTCGGTTTTCTAATAACTCCAATCCAAGTCTTCTTGATTATTTTATTGTTTCTGATTCGTCTCTTGTTTCTTTGTTTGATCAGATCTATTTTCTCTCTGATCATGACTTAATTTTTTGTACGTTAAATGATAATTTGTCTCGAAATGTTCCTTCTAACTCATTTTCTTATCGTGATTTCAAACACATTAACTATCCGTCTTTGTTCAATGACTTATCCTTGATTTCTTTTAATGAATGTTATCGCTGTAGTACTGTTAATGACAAACTTAGTGCCTTCTTTACTCGTATTAAATACCTCTTTGAAAAACATTTTCCTCTGCGTACTTATCGTGTGAAAAATGTGTCTTGTCTTTGGTTTTCCCAATATGTTCTCAATGCAATCAAAAATAGAAACAAGTTGCATAAATTATGGAGAAGAAGCCCATCACCTGCAAACTGGGAGCAGTATAGGTTAGCGAGAAACGAAGCTGTTTTAATAACAAAGCAGTCTAAGGCTAGATACTTCTCAGCTAAGCTAAACCTATCCCTACCTTCAAAAACTTTGTGGGCTAATATTAAAAAACTGGGGGTGTGTAATAAGAAAAACTCTGACTGCGAAATTGACCCTGAAACACTAAATAATTTTTTCTTAGACAATTCTCCTCTAATGACTGATAATAATATGCATGTTAGTTGTGATATGTCCAACCAGCAATCTTTTATTTTTGTGCCTGTTAATGAATTTGACGTCGGTAAATGTGTGATGCTGTTGAAATCGAATGAGATGGGTGAAGACGAAATTCCTATTAAGTTCATAAAAATCATATTACCTCATATAATTAACCAGCTTACACACCTTATTAATTTCTGTTTTTCATCGTCATCTTTCCCGGAAATGTGGAAAGTTGCTATTGTATTATTACCTGTGGCAAAAAAACCCAACCCTTCAGGGCCTACTGATTTCAGGCCTATAAGCATTCTCCACCTTTTGCAAAGATATGTGAAAAGCTAATGGCTCAACAAATAAATAGCTACATTCACGATAAAAGACTCTTATCCTCATTTCAGTCGGGTTTTCGGGCAGGGCATGGGTGTTCCTCAGCTGTAGTAAAGGTGCTGGACTACATAAGGTCGGAATATGATGCTGGTAACATGACATTGCTAGGCTTGCTTGCTTGATTTCTCTAAAGCTTTTGATAAAGTAAACCATAAATGTCTGTGTAAAAAACTCAAGCTTTTATTTGGTTTCGGTGAGAGTGCTGTTAACTTATTGTCTAGTTATCTGTCAAATCGGTTGCAAAGAGTTAAAGTTGGGAATAAGTTCTCGCAGTATAAATCGGTACAAAGTGGTGTTCCACAAGGTTCTATTCTTGGCCCACTATTGTTTTCCATATTTATTAATGACATTTTTTCTGTCTACAAAAACTCATCCGTTCATGCATATGCTGATGATGTTCAGTTGCATCTTTCTCGCCGTATTAAACTACTTGATGATCTTTGTTGCCGAACGAATGAAGATCTAAATAACATCAATGAGTGGGCCCAACGAAATGGTCTTCAATTGAATGCTGCTAAATCGTATGTTCTGCCTATATGTAAAAATTTAACGTGTGTTGTTGATATCCCTGACTTGTTTATTGGGGCAAACAAGCTGAAATTAGTGTGAAAAGTTCTAAATCTGGGTTTTTATATAAATTCTTCTATGTCGTGTTCTGATCATATTAATAGTGTAGTTAAAAAAGTTTATTGTGTCCTGCGTAATTTAAGAATGTCTGCTAGTGTCACTTCTGTCCATATAAGACGTAAGTTGGTAATATAGTTGGTACTACCTGTGATAACTTACGCTGAGTTGGTTTATAGTAGGCTCGACTCATCCTCTCAGTTAAAAGTACAAATTGCTTTTAATTATGCTACGCGCTATGTTTATGGGTTGCGTAGGTTTGACCACTTATCTAGTTTCAGAAACGCCATACTTGGGTGTGATTTACCTTCCTACTTTGATGCCAGAAACTGTATTTATCTGCATAAGCTGATCTATACAAAAACACCTTCCTATTTATATGATAAACTTCAATTTAGCTTTTCCAGACGAAGTAATGTTCTTATAGTTCCAAGATATACATTAACCTCCTCGCGCTTGTTTTTCATTAACGCCATCAGACTGTGGAATGCACTGCCACGTGGACTGAGGGAGGTCTCAGGGATAGGTGTTTTATTACTTATTTTTTACTTATTTTTCATACAACTAAGTTTCTTCATTCTTTCTTTTTCTGTTCAAACATCGCAAAATTATTTTTAAATTCACAATCTCTTATTAAATATTCTGTTTTTAATTTAATTAACTGTTATTTGCTATTTAAAAATTGATATTAAACATATATTGTATCTTAGTAAAATCACTAAACAGTTGTTATTATACATATATTGAATGTATTTATGTTGTGCTATAAAAGAACTTAGTTCTTACTGCACTAATGCTTTTGTTAATAATATATAATAATAATGCCAGATTATTTATCGTGTGAATATATTATTCATAAGAAGTCTGATTATCTATATAAGGACTAAAACTGCAATATTTTGTTTTTTATTTTATATATTTACTGAAGTAGCATGTTTTTGTTTATTTTTTAACAATAAAGCACAGTTTTCATATTGAATCATTTTCTTCTTAATTGCCCTACAAAAGCGGTACAAAAATATTTTTAAAAAAGTCAAAAAAGTTGAAAAGTCGACTTCTAACATGGTAGAACTAGTAAAGGTATATGCATTTCTGACTGCTCTCTTTTTCTCATAGCCAGAATTGTCAAACTCAAGCATTTTGCTATTCTTGCCTATTTTTGCTTTCTTATCGCATTCTCATCGTTTTCAGATTTTGTATAAGCTGTCAACTTCGTTTTGACAGTTCCGGCAGTCTGTCTCTCCGAAATACATATACCTTCTCTAATTCTACTATGACTTCTAAAGGTTCAAAAAGTCGATGAGTCGAGTTTTACATTTTCAACGGTTGGAAAAGTCGAAGTCGACTTTTGCTGGCAGTTGCACATTCCTACTTAAAACACAGCCGAAAAAACAAACTTTTAGGAAGTGTAAAAATACAGAGAGCCATAGAAGTAAAATATCCCAATCAACCATTGTGTAATAGTGTTTGGAGTAAGCTTACCTACAATGGAATAATGAAAGCCTTTTCCAAACATGCTTTGAAAACACTTTTCTACGTAACAAATTTACTAGTTGTGTTGTAAAATTGTATCGAAACGGGAAAACAGTAAGCTTTTTATAACAGTGCTTGAAGTTAGCTTACTGGTAGTATAATTAACAAGCGATTTCAAAGCATGATTGGAAAATGCTTTCAGATGTAATAGTTTCACAACTTTCACATTTTAAGGGAATTCCCAATCATTGAAAATTGCAATTGCAATAAAAAATGAAGTCCCATCACTAACAATTTTGATGTTAGTGGCTTGAGTTCAGTGATAATTAGAACTCGTGTAATGATGATTGTCAGTCTTTTATAATATTTTTATGGTTAAATAAATACTTTTTATTTTGTTAGTTACATCAATGTGCTTAAAAAAATATATATTTAATGGTCCAAATAGTTTATATTTGTATTAAATTTCTTTTGAGTGGCAATGTTTTTACCTATTGTGTACTAAACATAAAGTTTCTATAGATTCGGATGTGAGGTCTTTCATATTGATTCATTTTACAAAGAAGATTAATTTTAGCTGCTATGCTAACGGCGAGCAAATTGGATTACTTAAATTTCTGAAAAACCTGTGTTAAAAGCTTGCAAAAATACTTACTTCCCATTATTTAATAAATGTTTTAATAATATTTTTATAACACTTTTTTCCAATTTTTTATAAACAGTTGTAAATAACTTACAATAACACTTACTTCCAATTATTTAATAATTATTTTCAATAATACTTTTACAACAATTTTTTCCAATTGCAAAGTAAGTATTGTCGAAAGCTTATTAACAACACTTATATCCAATTGAATAGTAAACGCTTGGAATAATATTACAGTAAGGAATATTTTTCGAAGGGTTCCTTTTTGCTTATTCTACAATTAGGCCTTTTCCACACTTGGTCAACGCAATTCCAACACAACTTCAACGCAACAGCGAAAAAGTTGAAAAGCAATGCAACTATAAACCGAATGCTTTCAGACTTGCTTCAAAAGTCATGCAACATATAATAATTGTTATTATATAAAACTCATGTTTTTCGACTTCTTGCACTGATTTAATATTTAACACTTGCTCATTCATCTTGCAAACTATTTCTTCTTCATTTAGACTCTATTAGGAACTAATTAATTAGCTTATTCACCTTGATTAATATAAAGCCTATTGCACTACAAATACTTGAATTCACAAAACAAACAAACTGATGCAACACGTCGTCGATGAAAATTGCGGAAAGCCGCGTTGCGTTGAACAGGTTGAGAACGTGTCGAGAACTTGTTGCGTGCAAGTTGCTTAATCTGAAGGTTCCGGTATAAATACACAGGCTAGCAACTTGAGTTGGAGTTGCGTTGACCAAGTGTGGAAAAGGCCTTACTTGAAAGCATTTCACAACAGTTTTTACAAGCTTTTTCCAAGCGCGATGCTTACGCTTGTAAGCTTACTATAAGCTTATTCCAAGCTTGTTTGGCTTATTGGGATAAGGAAGTTGTGTAATAGCAGAAAAGTGTGGTATTTTCTATATTGGTGTTGGTTCACACAAATACAGAAACAATCACAAAGGGCCGTATTCGGTTGCATCGTAAAAGAAGGCCCAAACTGTTAAAGTTTGTTCTTATGCATTATGGTTTTAGAAACATTTCAAGAATAGCAACAACTCTAATTATTTAAAAAATATCAGATCGCTCGCAATTGGCTAAGAAGTTTTAGGAATCCAACGTTGGAAAAAGTGGACTAAAAATTTATCTGATTTTTTAAGTTTTCTAACAAAACTAAACTTTATGGGTATCAAAAGAGAGATAATACAAGTATCTATTCAACAAGATATCAAACATAAAAATACATGCATTTAAGATACAACCCTTTTTTACTTAAAACCGCGAGGTTTTTCCAAATTTAATAAAAAAATAATAAATGTATTAATAAGAGGCCTTCGGATGCTGCTTAGGGTTTACAAACCTCAGTAAGTACCACACAGGGTTCTCTGTCTACAGCACTTCTGAATGTAGTTATCTTTTTAATAATTCTCTTTTTAATGTATTGCTTTCGTAAAAGAGTTTTTCAGACAAATTCTAATTATAGAAAATTATATCTTAATGAATTCTTATGGAATTCTATATTTGACACCTCGTTGAACAGATACGCGCATTAACTTTGTTTTAATACCCATAAAGCTTAGTTTTGTTGAAAAACTAGAAAAACAGCAAGATTTTTAGGTAATTTTTCTAAATTTGAAGGCCTATAAATTCTAAACTTCAACTTTAATTACAAATTAAATTAGGTTAATTTTTTAAAATCCTTTTTTTTTTTTTGTGTTTCTGCCTAGTTGTTGTGGAAAAATCAGAAAAATTTAACAAACACGTACTAAATTTTACTTCTTTGCAGAGAGCCGATTGCTACTTCGAGTGCAAAAACACTCGAGGCCAGCGCATGGTTGCCGTTTTGGTAAAATATTACCTTTTTAGCTTAGTATGCTGTAGGAACGAAAATGTTTAGGCATTTAATTCTACACGCGAAATTTTGGTGTAGACTCAACACTAACACATACCTACCATAACGTGTTTGTTGAATATGTTAGTTGAACATTATTGTTGAATGTCAAATTTCCACGCCAATTAAATATACGAACATATAAAAGACAGCGAAATTTTGACATTTTAGCTCTCCAATCATGGTTGTGAACTTGATTGCATTGGACAAATTTTTCGGTTCAACAGCGTACTAACCAATGAAAAAAAAATTTCGTTACGTTTTCGCTGTCAAAAACGCAATGCATTTCTTACGGAAGATTTCTTTTCGCTTCTGAAGCATACTAAGCTCTTCATTGAAAATTGTTGATTTGATAAAATGGTAAATTCTTTATCGTTTTGGTAAATTTTTCTTGTACAAGCAAATATTTTTAAAAAAGTTAAGGATTTTGAATAAAAATATATGAATATTTCGCATTGCATACAATATTTTCCACCAACATTTTTTTCCATATTTTTTTTTATGGTTCTTTAGTCAAAAATATTTGCAACGATTTTTTACAATATAAAACAAGGAATTTTCGATATTTTTTTTATTTAACGTTTGTAAACAAGGATATTTTTCAATCGCTTATACTGCAATAACTGAAGTATCCCCGCGAGTAACATTATAAGCGACAAATAAATCAAACAATTTTTTTTTTTGCCTGCTAGCCAACTTACCAATGTGCACACGTGTTGGACGAACACGTTGAACATCGCCATTAAACCGAATGTAGTTGTTTTTTTTCATGAGAGATTGCAAGCAAAGCCAAAACAACAAATGATCCAGCAAGTGAGCATCTAAAAAGAACATCAGCTGTTCATCTGCAAGCTGATCCATGGTGTAAGAAATAGAGTCTGTTCTCACGCGCCTTACGTTAGGCGGAGCATCGGATTAATTTTTACGTATACAGGTAAGGTGGGAAGTGGGAAGGTGACAAGTTACGTAAGGCAGCATTTTCAAAAATTTTAAAAATTTTGCGATTTATTTTGACGTCTGTTACTTCGAAATTTTATTGTTTCTCATTGCCGTCTTGGTTCTCTTATGTTTTAGCGCAAATAAATTTTGTTTTGCATTGGTTGGGTTTTCACTTTTACTCATTTCTAATTTTTTGCGTTGCTGTTTAATTTAAGACAAAGTAATGAATTTTTCGAAATTTAACAGCACATTTTATTGAGTGTTCTCGGAATTCAAAATAAAGGCCCAACCAAAATATACGTTTTGCTCCGTAACGAGTAAAAACGTAAGTGTTCGGTTAAATGCATTTTAAAGCTGTTACACAAAATTTGACAAGACGTATTATTCCGTAAGAACCGAACTGCTAGCGTAGCAACTCGTCAATAACAGCTGTGCAGAGTGCGTTTTAATTTTATTTTCATCAATTTGTTTCAATTTCGCCATTATTTCACTCATTTTTCACAAATCTTTATAAAAATTACAAAATGCACAATATAAATAATCAAAATGCTATCGTCTCGTTTCGTCTATTATGGCTGGGCCTTAAGGCGGTCTTAAAAAAGTTGGTAGTAAAGGCCCAGTTATAATAGACGTAACGTAATGTAGTGAAATGTCACTGCAGCAGTGTGTTCTGTCACTTTCTGTTTCAATCAATACTTTTATTATACAAGTGATTATAATAGAAGTAACGTAATGTAACGGGACGTAAAGATCCGTTCGATTTCTACGTTACTTTACATTACGTCTGTTCAAAGAACAACTAAACATTGAGGTTAGATTCGATTATTGCGATATTTTATATTGTTGAACTACGCTTTTTATTGAGTTTTCGTTATTAATGTGACAGTTTTATGTATCCACAGCTATGGATGACGAAGATTTAATTGTTTTTGTACAGGAACGTGCAATTATTTGCGACAAACAACTGCCTGGCTACTGCCTATTATAATTGCTACAACGTTTTCTTACATTACGTCCCGTCACGATGACAGTTGACAACATTACGTTACTTTACATTACGTCTATTATAACTGGGCCTTAAGAACACCTGACAGATGCATAGTGTCAATATAATGCCATTGCTCTGCCTTTTTTAAGGCGAGTGAGAACAGGGTCATAGAGGTGTTAGTGAGTTTGACACTTCTGACCTTGAACACATTGACGACGACAGCAACAGTGCGTCAAATGTCAAATTATTTTTACATGCTTTTCTTATGGAGGTGAAAGTGGTGAAAATGTTGCAACGACAACGAGTGATTGCAACAAAGTCGCTGTCGTCGGTTTAGAATTTTTTCTAATTTGACGTGCGACAACAGAGCAATATAAGTGTTTATGTATACGTGAATGAAACAATCTAATGATACTTCCAGATTGTTCTTTCTTTCTTCATGTTGTTTCGCACTGTTGCAGTCGTCGTCAATGTGTTCAGAACATCTCTCTCAAAGTGATAAAATTATGTTTCCCCGCTCTTATCAAAAACAGCTGACGGTGGATTGCAGTCAGTGATGTTCCTCGACGCGTCGTCTTTTATTGTCGACATTTTGGTGTCGATAATGTAGAAAGTGTCGACAATGTAGACAATGTCGAGAATTGTGTAAGCAATGTCAACAAAATGCAACACTGCGAAAATGCAAGTTCTATTTAGATTATGCTGAAACCTAAATTCTTTTGAAAATTCGTTTAATTAACACAAACTAACAAATTTTAAAATTAAACAAACAAAAACCATGCCCAGAAGGCGTAAAAATAAGGAATACTCCGTACTTGGACTCAATTTAATTAAAAATCACAATGAACATGCAGCCTCTTACATTAGTTATCTACACGTCGTTAAAAGCAATTGTCTACACGACATTGTCGACTCCATCGACAATAGTATTGTCGACATCATGTTCTCTACGCCGCACATCGCTGATTGCAGTGAAAAGAAATGTTGTTAAATTTGTGTCTTTCTACAAGTTTATAAGATTTTTACTGAGATTAAAGTGAGAATAAAGTGATATGGAAAACAATAAATTATATATAAGACGCTGCGAGTTACGCAAAAAAACGATGTAAATGCAAGACAATTTGCATGCTGGCCAAAGCTTTATGTCGGCGGCACCTTTCAGCGCACGTTTGTGATAAAATGGCCAAAACATTCAATGACTAACTTGGCAAGTCGGCGAAGACAACTGCAATAACTTTGGCATAAGTGCAGTTTACAGCCCACGCATAAATAATTTTGTCTTCATTTTTCTTAAACGTATATGGGCCTCTTAAGTCCAAAAATACAAAAATAAAATATCGGTCTCGAATGGTTTAGGAGATAAAATTCGCCAAAGTTCTATAATTCAGTGCAAAGTTTGTGTGGAAGCTTATCTATCCTGTAACATTATAATACAGTACGACCTCGCTCAACGCAACCCTCGCTACACGCAACTCCTCGATAATCTCAACACCCAAATTGTACGCAAAGTATAAATTGCAACAAAGTGCAGACCAAAATTTCCCAATTTTTAAAAAAATAAATTGAATAAAATTAAATTATGTTTCTGAACAAAAATTTTTCGATTCACTTTAATTTGAATGTGTAGAAAATGCATATTTTTTTTGGAAATAGGTCTATTGGCCAATATAAAATTTTTCCTCGGTTTTTGCAATAACCTCAGATTTCGCAATTGGCTTGAATTTAATTGGTTGCGTTGAGCGAGGTCGTACTGTACTTAAATTTAACACGAAAACCACTGCTTAAAATTATCACGAAAAATACAAGAACTTTAACCCTCTTAGATCGTAGTGCTTTATTTTAGTAAATTTTAAGAGAATTTAAAAGACAAGAAAAATTGTTATCAAAAATCCCGGCGATTTAAAATGTTTACATAGTAAATTATATAGTAAAATATTCGATGGCGGCGATTTTTAATAACAATTTTTCGCCTGCGGTGCTTTCTTTATCCACCGTTTATTTAACAGTTCCTAATTATTTCAAAAATTCTTATTAAAGTAATAATATTTTTGGCTTTTAACTGTATAACTTACTCTGCACATGTTTTAAAAATTTCACAAAACTTAATCGTTCATGTAACTAACTTACTTCGTAAATACTCCTCCATCATATATACTTTATATGCCTTTCTCATTTGGAGCCTTCATGTTTTCATAATCTTTCAATGGTAGTTTTTTCGCACTTACATGAATTTTATCTGTCTAATACATTTTTAGAACTTCAATTATGCATAAAAAGTTTTTTGTATACAGAAAAAAAATCACTTTTTAAAAATTTCACTATTTTTATCTCTTAAACCACTTGAGATGCGTCTTTTTTTGCACATTTGTATTAAGGGGCTCTTAATACACAATTTTATGTCTAATGCATTCTTAGAACTTCACTTATGCCTAAAAAGTAAAGGTTTTTGTATACGGAAAAGCCACTTTATTTAAACTTTCACGATTTGTATCTCCTAAACCAGTTAAGACCGACTTTTTTTTTTGCAGATTTGGATTAAGGGGCTAAGTACACATTTTGAAAAAAAGAGGGCGTGGGCTGTAAAGTGGAATTATTCCATGGCCGATTATCATAGTCAAAATAAAGTCTACTTTAAATTTAGTATAAGCATTTTCACAGTTTTTAAATATAATATGTTGTCAAAAAGTTTGCACTAAAATTAAAGTCGACTTTATTCTGACTATGATAATGGGCCCGTAACTTTTTTTCAACATACCACGGCACAATTATTGCATTAAATATTTATTAATACTTAACTCGCACAATAAAACTATAGTTCATCATCTAGCAACTCATCAAATAACACAATTTGACGACTATCAACAGTTCCGCTCTTTCGCTCACAATTTTTTGACAGCAGCAAAGAAATTCATGGTCTTGTCAAAAACTCACTAAGTACTGGTCTACACTGGCCTCATTCAACCAACTCACTTTGACGTCAACAGAAGAGATGATGAAGTGTGAAGGTGAATGAAGTGAGGCAAGAGTACTAAAAATTTTAAAAATTTTGCGACTCACTTTGATTTGACATTCGGTGAGTCGGTTGAGTCAGGCCAGTGTAGATAGGCTGTAACACCTGCTTTTTACACCATGAGCTGAACCAAGAAAACGAGAAATAATTATTGCGAAAAACGAGTACTTCGTACATAATATAGTAGAATTAGAGAAGGTAGATGCATTTCGGAGAGACAGACTGCCGGAACTGTCAAAACGAAGTTGGCAGCCCGTACAAAATCTGAAAACAATAAGAATGCGATAATGCCTTGGTTATGCTAGTCAAACATGATTGCCGAACATTTTTTGTTGTTATTGTTTCACGTATAAAATGAAAAAATGAACTGTTTCTCATTTGGGCCCCTCAAACGATACTACATGACGGACGTACATGTAGTTCGATAAAGTAAAGCGACTTTTTTCGTTGCCCTCACACACATCGCACATGACGGATAGACTTTGGATAGACTTCATTATTTTTTAGCTGCCGAAGAGTTAACATTAATTAAAAATATTAATATTAATTGTTTTGAACATTTATTTTTATGTTTTTTTCTTTATATATTCTAAACCATCACAATTTTAGATAAAGATAAAAAAAAATTCGCGTCAAAATATAATATTTCTTACTTTCGGCAGTTTTGCCGCGAGATGTGCTCTCTCTGAAAATTTTCAACAAATGGCAAAATGTACTAAGTCCCGGTTTATACTCGTCAAGACTTGACGTTCAAGTTTTGCATATTCTCTTTTAAACTTGACGATTCAATTTACACTCGTCAAGAGTTGACGGTCAATTGTTTCTTTCACTCCTCCCTTTTCCTTCTCAAGTTTGTACTGATGACGCCGAAATAAAATTGAAAATAGCGGGACAACGAACGAACACAAAACGAATTGCCCAAGAATTGACGGTACGGTCAATTTTTTTCTTTCCCTTTTGTTACGATTCCCGCACCACCGAACGCAAGACTTGACCGTCAAGTCTTGACGAGTATAAACCGGGACTAAGTTGGATGGCCGCGCACGCAAACGGAACTACATGTCGGACGTACTTAGCAAAAAGTCAAAATTTTTGAATTTCCATCGGACATGTCCATCCGCCTTGATTTCTTGCACACGAACGATACTACATGTGTGATGACTTGACAGGTCGGATGGACATGTAGTATCGTTTGAGGGCCCCTATATTCATTTTCTCGCTCTCGGACCGAACATTTTGCAAAGAAGTAAAATATAAGGAAATGGTGTTGCTAACTCACACACTGTACGTGAACTGTCGCACCATTCGTAAATTGTGCGAGCGAGGAAGAGTATGTTATTGCTATTCTTGAAATGTTTCTAAAATTTTAATGCATAAGAACAAACTTTAACAGTTTGGGCCTTCTTTTGCGATACAACCGAATACGGCAATTTGTGATTGTTTCTGTTTTGTGTAAACCAACACCAATATAGAAAATACCACACTTTTCTGCTATTCATAGAAATAAAAGATAAGGAAGTGGTGTTATACTCACACACACTATACGTGTGTAGAAGGAATTTTCCTCGCTGAGGAAGAGAGATAGAGCGTCGTTATTTGACAAAAGCTCTTCCAGAGCAAAAAAAAAATCTGTTTGTGAGGAAGAACATCTGTCAAAACACAAGCTCTGCTTCATGAGCGCATTCATTATTTAGGGTGGCAAGGGCCTTAATTTTTTTTTTCTTATTGGGATAAGCTTTATAGTTATTTATATGTTTACAATTTCTTTGAAAACTTGGCATGAAATTAAAGTGGATTAGCAACCTAAGGTTACAAGCTATAACTAGGTATTTTTATATAAAAAACTAATTAAAAGCCCACAGTTCGAAAAAAACTGCACAAAACTATTTATTTTAAAAGAGTTTAATTTGGTATGTATTTTAGTTGTTTAGTTTTTGTGTTATTTTAATATCAATTAAATAGTTTATAAAAAATAGTTTTTTGAAATGAATTCTTAAAAAATCATTTAAAGTAACTTTTGTCGTTTCAGTCTCATTCTGAGTTCATGTCTTTTACATTATTTTAGCAATGCTTTTCTCTGTAAAAAAATTGGTAACGCAACATATTATATAACGGTGGTATATAAAAATTGCATAGTAAGCATACATCTAAAAATAATTTACGCCTTTATTTACTACATAAATGAATGCGGCCCTGTTTGAATGTTTTAGTGTTTGTGTCAACTTCACTGTGTTTGTAAAATACTTCATTCCACTTCAACTACACCGCTTCCTTATATTTTACTTCTATGCTGCTATTACACCACTTCCTTATATTTTACTTCTTTGACATTTTGATTGCTGATTGAAACGCCAAACATCAAAGAAGTAAAATATAAGGAAGTGGTGTAATACATGATTCAATTACTAAAGGTTGTCCATTCATTTGACGTTTACTCACAAGAATGAAGATATACACCCGTAAAATTGAAGAGGAGAGCAAAAGAGTAATTTTTTAATGCCATCAAAGTAATCAGTTGCAGGAATATCATACTTTTTTGCTGTACTAAATACATAAGGATACATTTCACTGGTACTTTTTCTACTACGTCCTGCACTGCTTGTTTGTTTTGATAGAAAATTTAAGTGAGTTTTTAAAAAACTAGTTTCAATATTTTGTTGTGCAAATCTATTCACACCGCTGACGGCTTATTGGATCCACTGGCACATTATATTTTCGAATTTAATCACCAAAATACACTGTTTTGCAAATACCGCACGTTATTTTAAAAATTATAACTTAATAGTAGCAATTTATATTTTAGTTGAAAAAAAAACGACTCGCAACAAAATTTAAAAACAATTTTCAATAATAATTATCAGAGCAATAATTATTATAAACGCAATGCACACTATTTTTTCCTGCTAACAGCAAAATATAGAATAACTACATTTTAAAAAAAATACACAACAAAACACTGAAACATAACTTTTTTCATAGAAGACCACAAAACCCTGGTTGTCATTTATATTTGAGAGAGAATATATTTTTTTTACAAATTTACGGGTGTTGTCAAACGAATGGACAACCTGTAATAATTGAATCATGGTGTAATAGCAGAAAAGTGTGGTATTTTCTATATTGGTGTTGGTTCACACAAATACAGAAACAATCACAAAGGGCCGTATTCGGTTGTATCGTAAAAGAAGGCCCAAACTGTTAAAGTTTGTTCTTATGCATTAAAATTTTAGAAACATTTCAAGAATAGCAACAACTATAATTATTTAAAATTATAATAAATTTTTGATCGCTCGCAATTGGCTTAGAAGTTATAGGCATCCAACGTTGGGAAAAGTGGACTAAAAATTTAGCTGATTTTTTAAGTTTTCCAACAAAACTAAACTTTATGGGTATCAGAAGAGAGATAATACAAGTATCTATTCAAAAAGATATCAAACGTAAAAATACATGCATTTAAGATACAACCCTTTTTTACTTAAAATCGCGAGGTTTTTCCAAATTTAATAAAAAAAATTAATGTATCAAAAGGAGGCTTTCGGATGCTGCTTAGGGTTTACAAACCTCAGTAAGTACCACTCAGGCCTCTCTGTCTACAGCAGTTCTGAATGTAGTTATCTTTTTAATAATTCTCTTTTTAATGTATTGCTTTCGTAAAAGAAAAACCACTAGTCTTTCAGACAAATTTTAATTATAAAAAAATTATATCTTAATGAATTCTTATGAAATTCTAAATTTGACACCTCGTTGAATAGATACGCACATTACCTTTGTTTTAATACCCATAAAGCTTAGTTTTGTTGAAAAACTAGAAGAACTGCAAGATTTTTAGGTAATTTTTCTATATTTGAAGGCCTATAAATTCTAAACTTCAACTTTAATTACAAATTAAATTAGGTTAATTTCTTAAAATCCTTATTTTTTTGGGTGCTTCTGCCTAGTTGTTGTGTAAAAATCAGAAAAATTTAACAAACAGGTACTAAATCTGATTCACTATGCTGAAAACAAGAGCGCCCCAAACATGTATTCAACTGTGAAAAATGACTGCGCCCCTGAAGCAGTGTTTGTGTTTTGACAGATGTGGTTTGATCAAACTGGCGGAAAATCAACGGGGTCTTAATTGCATTTTTAAACCATTTTTAATAAGAAATATATACATTTCTAACACAAATAAGTTAAAAAAATATCGTTAGAAACTAAATAAAGAACTTATTTATTTATTTATTTATTTATTTCATGTGTATAATCGAAGCCAATTAAGGCCAATATGATTACAAGTAAATAATTGTACAAGTAAGTCTAAGTTTATATTTTACATTAAAGATGTTTATAAATTTCTATTATAGTTTAAAGTTCAATATGATATAGTATATTTATTTTTCAATTTCAATACAAATAATAAATTGTGGAAACCCTAAATCTAAAATCCCTAATTATTTAATTTTTCACAAGACAACCCCTATATCAGACGAAATAAGACCTGCTGTTACGATTAAGCCAATTCACTAACGTGTTGCAAATATTTACGTTTGAAAGTATTTAATGAGTCTGAAAATTGCTTAAAGCTACTAGGTAAAAGGTTCCATACACGTGCAACCTTGATAAGAAATGACCGCTCAAAAATAGATTTGTAGATACGAGGAATTAATATTTGTGTGTTTCTTCGAGACCTAGTAAAACTAAATAAATTCCAAAGATAAATTGGAGTTTTAGTTTTAATAACTTTGTAAAATAGCAAAATTTGTCTCATTTCAATATAGTTAATAAAATTGCAATGAAGAAACATAAGAACATGTTCCGAAACATGATCACGAACTTGGATGTTGAAAGCAAACCGAATAATCCTATTAAAGATGCGACGCAGTTGGTTAATGTTGCACAGATTAGTACAAGAATAAATCTCTAACCCATATATGATATGGGGCATAAGTAGTGCTTGTGCAACACTAAGTTTAACTGGAGTTGGCATGTAGGTATTCATGCTATATAATTTATGTAACATAAAATTGATCTTATTACTTAACTTGTTTATATGAGCCTTATAGTTGAGGTTGGAGTCAATTATAATGCCTAAACATCTTAAGTGTTCTACGAATTCAATTTCAATGTTATTTATAGAAATTGAAATAGGTATTTCATCATTATTATAAGGCATATTAAATATAATAGCTTTTGTTTTGCTATAGTTGATAACTAATTTATTCACATCCATCCAATATAATATCTGATCAGTTGTGTAATTAATGCAAGCTTGTAGCGAGTCAACAAAGTCAAAGTTGGAAGAGAAGAGCAGGTATATGTCATCAGCATACAGATAGATATTAGAGCTATCTATACCTATTTGATCTACAAGACTGTTAATATAAATCATAAATAATAGGGGTCCCAATACAGAGCCCTGAGGGACTCCACTCAGCACATCTAAAGTATTTGACAACCGATTGCCACAAGAGACAAATTGTCTTCGACCAGTTAGAAAGGACTTAATAAGGGAGCATGCAGAGCTGGAAAAAAGAAAATCTTGTGCAAGCTTATGGATTAAGATATTATGGTCAACTAAGTCAAATGCCTTAGACAGGTCAAGAGAAAGTAGTACACTGAGCTTGTTCTGATTGGAGTTGTGACGTATCTTTTCAGTTAGTCCTAGTACCATAGAAGTTGTGTTATATCCATTGCGGAATCCAGATTGACATTGACTGAGTTTACTTAAATCGCTCAGATTATCATATATTTGGGCATTGAGAATACTCTCCACAATTTTTGAGAGTGATGGAAGAATGCTTATAGGCCGAAAGTTTTCAAAAATTCTTATGTTAAAAGAATTTAAACCGTATGGACATATTTACCTGTGGAACGAATGCGCATTGTTTTTAAGTTTTCGGGAACTATTACAATTCTTAACCGCACAACTCATATTGCATTTGTTTTAGTGGTTTTTTTTCTTTAATTTTGTTGCTTTTTAAGCAGTGAAAAATGCTTAAAATTAAATCATTTTCAACTATTTTGCTGAGGAGTCTTGCAATCAGATGCCAGGGTTCTCAAAACTGTCAAAAAACACACTCTTTCTCGCTCGCACAATTTATGAATGGTGCGACAGTTCACGTACAGTGTATGTGTAAGCAACACCATTTCCTTATACTTTACTTCTTTGCCAAACATGCCGAACTTTCCAGTGTTGGCTGTAGTCATTTTGTATAATAGCATCAAAAAAGTAGGTAAAAGTATTAAAAAGTGAAGTTGATTGTGTCTTCTAGTAACCCTTAACATAAACAGCTAGCTAGCATGTCAGATATATGCTAACCATTTAGTTTAATATATTATAATAAAAATTCAGAGTAAGTAATATCAGTTCGTATATTTTAATTCGTTAATTTTAAGTACAAAAATGCAAATTAGGGTTGTGTTTTTTTGTGTTTTGACATTACATATAATGCAACTGTGCCACCACTCATAGCATAACATAGAGAACAAATTAACAAAAATGAACACCGAACATGTTTGGCTAGCATAACCACGGCATGAGAAAGCAAAAATAGGCAAGAATAGCAAAATGCTTGAGTTTGACAATTCTGGCTATGAGAAAAAGAGAGCAGTCTGAAATGCATATACCTTTACTAGTTCTACCATGGTACATAATAAAACGTATTTGAAATGGTATGAAAACTTGAACTTGTGCAACATTGGCTCAAATGTCAATTTTTCCAACAACAAAGCTGTAAGTAGCATCAGAAAAATCAGAAACAAAGAGACTGTATGCTAAAGTGGTGGTTGTGTGAGGCTGCGTAAATGAAGTTAAACGTTCTTTTTAATTAAACATATAGCTATTGCGAATTCGGTAATTGGATCTTATTGGAAGAACTGTTCCGTCGGTTCGTGCGTGCTATGGAGAATTTGCCATTGAATATGTTTTCAGTCTCAACAGCGTTGCTTTGTGGCTATGAGTACGAAAACA
Source organism: Dichetophora obliterata (assembly GCA_963920525.1). Taxonomy (NCBI): domain Eukaryota; kingdom Metazoa; phylum Arthropoda; class Insecta; order Diptera; family Sciomyzidae; genus Dichetophora; species Dichetophora obliterata. The sequence continues at coordinate 11,036,454 of OY986440.1, forward strand.
TTGCCATGGGCATTGATATATAATTGCATCAAAAAATCGTCTAAATAACCAGTCGTGTATGTATGTGTGAGTTTGTATTGTTTGCATATAAATGCTTAATTGGAAAATACAGTAAATTGTGTGAATAAATATTTATTCTGAAAATTTTATAATACATTTAAAAACTCTATTTACACGAAAACAGACAAGGCTTAAAATTCTTTTATTGCATCAAGTATACATAAGTAAATTACTACGAATTCTTGTTATCGTGCACAATTTCGTTGTTATTTCTTGCCACGCAAAAACAACTGCACGCTTCAATACTTGGATTCGTTCTGTTGTAGAAGGAAGAAAGCTGGAATTGCTGAAACGTTGAAAAGCTTTAATGTGAGTGAGGAAGCAAGTATTGTATTTGTACATGGCATTTGTTTATGGCTTTTATTATTTATTTAATATTAATTTCAATTGCATATCATGCTAGCTTCTTCTGTTATATGCATTTATTTATATCTGCGCTTTTCTTGCCTTGTTTGTTTTGGCTATTCCTCGGACAGGGTTGCATTAACTAGAAATGCGAATTACTGCTAAGAATTAAATACATTACAACATTAAACTAAAATAAATGTAGAAACTATAGGGCAAACAGAATTGCTATAGCATGATTTAAGTTATAGCCTGGAGCTGAATATTTTTTCTTAGTTTTATTAAATTTTTTATTTAATTAGAAAATACTTGCTCTCATGTTTCGGCGATAAAAGTTTTAAAAATTCGGTGCAAATTTGCAAGTGTGTGGAATAGCACTACCAGATTTGGAACAATTGATGAATAGTGAAAACTCCAATTTTAAATTTTTTCTATAATCATGTATTAAGATCTTCTAAGTCCAAATCTGGAAAATTTTCAAGCCGCTCTCAAGTCGTTTAGAAGTTATACAGGTCCAAAGTTGTAAAAGTTTGAAAAAAAGTCGTGATTTTTTTTCCTACAAAGCTAATAATTACCCAGTGGGCATTTTAGCGAGTGCTCCTCAAAAGAAGGCATGCATGCTAGCACTGCTATTATTGGCGTCAATACACCTTCCATGATCACTACATTGATGAGTACTTCTGTAAGGCCTACGTTTTGAAGGTTACTGATTCTATTCATATTATTTTATATAAAAAATTTCCAAAAAAAATTCAAAAAAATTTTAAATGCTCAGAACAGTTATGCTGATGTCAGACGATGATCGTTTGCTCGGCGAGCAGATAATTTTGTTGTTGCTTCCAACAATGCGAAACTGTCAAAAATTTTGGAGAATACAAAAACAACCATATTGCACGGCCATGTGTTCGCCGAGCAAACGAGCATCGTCTGACCTTAGCATTTGTAAAAAAATGTAGATTAAAAAAAAAAGCAAAAACAATTTTTTTGTCCGAGTTAGGTCTCGAACCCGGGCTCCCGATAGCTTACTTTGATTTGTATTGATGCAAAATAAGCTATTAATTTTTAACAACCACGATAGACGAGTGGGTAACATGTCTGACCGCCATATGATAGGACCATGGTTCAAATCTGAAATTGTTAGTCCTTTTTTATTTCATATTGATATTTATATTTCGTTTCCTTCTAACGTGACTTCTCGAAAGAGCGCGTCTGGCAGGTTTCTTTTGAGCGAGTAGAATGGAAGGCCTGACAAATTATCCCATTTCATACAAGCAATAAAACGGTGTTTTCAAGGAGTGTGCAAGGCCTATAAAAACCTAACGCAGGCCTGCTAGAAGGCCTTCAGGCTTCTGCAATTGCCCACTGGTTATGGGTATTAAAAGAAAGGTGTATGCTGTTACCTATTCAACGAGCCACCAATCTTAAAAATCCATGCATTACTTTCGAAGATATAACATTTTACGTATTATGCAAACTCGTAATTTCGTAAAAGGGTTAACCATCAAGTGTGCATAATACGTAAAATGTTATATCTTCAAAAGTAATGCATGGATTTTTAAGATTAATGACTCGTGGTAACAGAATACACCTTACAGAATAGGTAACAGAATACACCTTTTGATACCCATAATTATTAGTTTTTTTTTTTTAACATGCAATAACAATAGAGTTCAGCTACTACAGCTTTTTCGCACTTTCTCCGCATTAGATCATCTTAAGAACCAGCCCAAATAACATTAAAACATCTCAATAAGGTTATTCACAGTTCGAATACGCTGGTCTGCCATTTGTTCGATCTGCTATTTGTTCGCCAATTTACGAAAACGTATTTTGCTTCGTTGTTGTTTTGCATACAAATGCAAATACGCAGGCACGCGTAAATAAAAGCAGCCCTTGGACGTGCTCTTTGTACCTCGTATTTTTATGGTCTGTCTACAGCCGCATAATCACATACATCACAGGGTTGTACAATTTTTTTATACGACAGTCACATGGCGAGGTGCTCACAGTTTGAACAATAACACATGCTATGAATACGAATTGTTAAAAGTGCGCTCAAACTGTGAATAGCTTAATGATATCGATAAGAGTGGTCCAAAACATTCTAAAGTGAGAAAAATTTACCCACCATAATATGGGTTGGGCTCAGGGACAACAAAAGACATAACAACTAACCATGCGTTTACATAGATCTAATCATACATTAGTTTTCAATCTACTTTTGAGTTGACCTTTCGATAAGTAAACATCAAAAAAGCTACAGTTGTTAACAAAGGTACTCATGCGATGTAAAGGAGCAGTAGCCATATAATTTGTTCTACTAAAAGGTAAGTAAATTAAATTGTTAGCATTTCTACTGCTTCTACGGTTAGTGTTAAAATTTATAAGAGTTAGGAGTTCTCGTGAATCGAATACACCAGTTATGAGTTGGTGTAAATAGACGATATCTGCAGACTTCCTTCTGTCATTCAAAGATTGCATTTTTAATAGTTTTAAACGATCCTCATAAGGAGGAAGGTTTAAAGTGTCAGATGCACTTAAGCCCCTTAGAGCAAACCGAACAAAACGTTTTTGGATTCTCTCTATACGTTCAACATGTACATTGTAACTTGGGGACCAAACTTGACTTGCATACTCTAAGTGAGGTCGCACAATTGCATAATACAGCGTTGTAGTTGTGATCATACTATTAAATTCTTTGGCCCAGCGTTTCATAAACGCGAGCATAGAAGATGCTTTTTTACAAATGTAATCAATATGAACGTTAAACGATAGCTTAGAATCCATGCATATACCCAGATCTTTGACAGCATCTACACGACTTAATGCAGTATATTTTATCTTATAATCAAAAATTAAATTTTTCCTTTTTCGCGAAAAGGTCATAGTTTGGCATTTATCTGGATTTAGAAACATATTGTTTTTAGAACACCAAATTTCAAAGGATTTCAAATCAGACTGGAGCAGATCTGAATTGTCTTTAGCATCTATTGTTCTGTATATTTTGATGTCATCTGCATAGATAAGTAGATGAGAGTGTTTGATGATGTGGGTTACATCATTAATGGCTAAAATAAACAGAAGTGGACCAAGGTGGCTACCTTGAGGAACACCTAATTCAGCAATTAATTCAGCTGACAATACGCCTCGAAATCGTATTTGATAAGATCGCTCTGTCAGATACGATTGAATCCAGCTTACAAAAAATTGTGGAAAACCCATTAACTTTAGTTTAAATAGAATTAAGTTGTGTGGCAGTTTATCAAATGCTTTACTAAAATCAGTGTAAATACAATCGACCTGGTTACCTGAATAAAATGAATTTAAGCAAAACGTTGTAAAATCGAGGAGATTAGACACAGTGGATCTGCCAGTAACAAATCCATGCTGACGAGTTGTCATGACCTTCCCACAGTGAATTTTCACACGATCATACACGAGGCGCTCAAAAAGTTTTGGAATCGTTCTTACAACCTTTTTTATAGATAGGACCTATAAAAGATTTTTTCCAAAAAAGTGGAAAAATACTTTCGCTAATTGATTTATTGAATAACATGGACAGTGGTTGACTTAGAACGGAACCACATCGTGTTAACACTGCGGCAGGAATTCCGTCAGGTCCAGCATTAAAATCCTCATCGATCAATCCAATATACTTTAAAATATCCTCTGAAGTAAAGGATATAGAATCCAACGAAACCCTGGGTGTAGAGTTCATATATTCAAAGTACTCTTCATCAGGATTAAAAGAGTCTGAAGTTTTGTAGGAAAAAAATCACGACCTTTTTAGGCCAATTTAAGTTTGGACCTCTATAACTTCTAAACGACTTGAGAGCGGCCTGAAATTTTTCTAGAATTGGACTTAGAAGGACTAATATACTCATGATTAAAAAAAAAATGCAAAATTTGAGTTTTCATTCATCTCCGATTATGCCAAAGTACTTTACTGTCAAAAAATAATTACAGTTTGAGAAATACTGTGTGCGGAGCAGCATGCTTGCCTTTTATATATTAACATGTGCATACTTTCAGGCTTAACAGTTCGAGAGATATTGGACACGGAGCAGCGTGTTGCCTTTTATATATTAAGATGATAATGGGCCAATGAATTTTTGAAGTTTTTTTTTTGTGGAATATATGAATTAAGGGCTTCTAATAGGGTGTCCAAAATTTAAAAAATGGGCTAAAAAAATTTGCGATATCTTTGCTACATATAAACAGAACTAAGCAAAATTGGTACTAAAAAAAAGGCTATGCTATTACCTATATAATATGCACACAACCTTAAAATTTCATTAATTACTTTATAAGATATAACTCTTTTTTTATGTACCAAAAGTTTAGTCTTATGTAATCTGGAATTCCAGTTTAATATATTTAAAAACATGAAAAACCTCGATTTTGCATCAATTTGGGACCATTTCAAGGACAAAAATTTTATATCAATATAAAAACTTCAAACGTAACATTTTCTTAGTCCAAAAAGAGCTATATCTTCAAAAGATATGCATGGATATTAAATTTTATACCTCGTTGAACAGATATTTGCATTACCTTTTTTTATACCCATTAAGACTAGTTTTGTTGGAAATTTAAAAAAAAAACATGCTTTTTTAAGGCTTCTTTCTAACTTTGGACCCCTATAACTTCTAAGCGACTTGAGAGCGGACCTTAATTTTTTCACTATTAGCTTTTTAGCTCCAAATAAACAATTTGAAAAGAGACCATTGTTGCTGAAGGTAAAATGTTCCTTTTTTTCTAGTGGCACGGAAAAATACGAATTATGCGAATAATTGGGATTTCGAAGAAAAAAAATCATAAAGAAAGTAATAGCAAAAAAGTTCAACTTTTTTAATATTAATATGACCGACAAAAGTTTGGGAGCAATTGAAGATGCACGGAAACTCAAATTTAAAAATTTTTAATCATATATGGCGGTTTATTTTAACATCTTAAGTGTAAAAATTATGTTTCGAGATTAGATTTTTATAAAAAAATACTTTTTTTATAACCTAAAATAAAACACTTTTTACCATTTTAGTAAAAATCAAAATCTTGCAAAAATCTTCGATAAAACGCTCACAAAGAAAGCTTCAGAAGAACCGAAATTATTATTGTTTTTTTTTTATGAACAAGCTTCGAAAAATCGCTTAGCGTATATTTTAAGTTCTTCACTAAACAACTGAGTCCTACTATAATGATTTATATTTGTTAACAAAAATTCAAGGAATGATTTTACTTTAGGGCCCACACCACATCTTTTTTATGTATTTTGGTGCAAAAATTTAATGCAATGGTGGCAAAAATTAAGTGGGGTTTAGTATAAAAAATTCATCAAAACTACGTTTTTCAGGTAAATATTTGTAGAGTCTCTTATGTATGAATTTTTTAAACTAAATGCGATTTAATATATTTTTTTCTATTTGCTTATATCTATACTATTATATAAAATTTACTCCAAAAGTGCTGGGACGATTTTTATGAAAAAAACTGATGTGCCTCGAGCAAGGCGAAATGTGAGATACATATAAATGCACGCGTGATAGAAATAAGATTTATGAGAAAGATGCGTTTATTGAATTGTTAAAATGACTGAATGCACTTGTTTGTGGTGGTTTGAAGTACGTGTATATTTTCTCTTTGTTTTTACAATTCGTCATTAAAGCAGTTGTTGATTTTACGTTAATAAAAAAGTGTTTCAAAAAATATAATGTCTGGAAAAAAAAGATCTTTGCGGCAAACTTCTTTTTGCAAAACATTGAATGTATACATACTTTACATATTAATACGAATTGTAATATTATAAATGTGAAAAATTAAAACGTGGCGCACAATGTAAGAAATGTGAGGCTGAAGAAAATATGTACATAATTTGAATATATTGAAACAAATTTCAAGTTTAAGCCCCTCAAATTTAAAAAAGAAGTCTTTAATGACCTTACTCCAGCTTTTACCAAATGTAATTCCTAAAAAAATTATAACAGCATTTATAGGGAATCTTGCCTTCCTCATTCTTCAGCTAATGTGGAACGAATATGTTCTCAAATTAATATTAATAAAAAAAATTAAGAAACGGGCTTTCCACGGATATGCTTTCAAGTATATTATATGCTATGAGCTTATCGAAATCGAACTTCACAACAAAATTTGACTTTAATAAAGTTCACTATGAACTTTATCCTAGCTCAATACATAATAATTAAGTTAATTAAACTCTGTTAATATCAATTTAAAAAAATGTATCATATGTGCCTTTTAATATTTTATAAGTTTTTAAGAAAATCAACTGAATTAAATATGCTTATTATGTTTTTAATAAATAAAGAACTGAATAATTTTAAAACGTAATGTTTTTTCTTACCAGCAACAGACCGCCTTCTGCCACATAAGAATTTTCATGCTAATCAAAAAAATTTTACATTTTCACCATTCATAGTATACTTTCCGAAAGTAGCCATAGGAACTAAATTACCAAATTTTAGTCTAATATGAAAAACTGTCAGAAATGTAGCATTTTTGTTGATTTGTGGGCGGTAAAAGCGGGTGTGGCAACAATTTTTTTCATTAAACCATATAGTACTAGAAACAAAGCGACTTTCAGCTTTATTAAGTTTATACCTGGCGTACTTTGACTCTTATCTCCTGAAAAAAGGGGCGTTAAAATATTGAGACCACTCCCATTTTTAGTAAAGTTGCCGACAATAACCATGCAAACTAAATTACCAACTTTTAGTTTAATACGACCCAAAACGTCTAAAGTATATAATTTTTATTGATTTGTGGGCGGTGAAAGGGAGTTTGTCAAAATTTCAGCTAAATAGGTCCAGTAGTTTTGGAGTCTATAGCCATCACACAGACAGGCAAAGAAGTCGACAAACAAACAGACAGAAAGTGTTTTGTTTCTTATATAAAAGCTGATATACCCGGTGTTACTCGGGGGATAAAAGTAAAATTTTGATGTTTAGGTTTTATTCGTTCAGAAGATAACGATTTTTAGCCAGAAAAAATAAGCTTTTGACGTAAAGCGTATGGAAATATGCAAAATGGTTTTTGTCATTCTAAAGATTTTTAATTTTTTTTTTTTTTGGGAAAATGCAACAAAACCAATTTTATTCGTTTAGAAGATTTGATTTTGATTATTAAATGCCAGAAAAAAGTTCGTTTTTGCAGTTAATTATATTGAATTGAATTTAGCTTATGTGGGCGAAGCCACGCCAAGTTTCCAATGCCCGTGCCAGTTTCAAATGCCTGACCAATAAGTAACTCCATACTGAATTTCATTGTTATATGATATTTATTTCCAAAGCTATTCGATATCAAAAATGTGGCTTGTAAGGGGGGAGGCGGTGCCACACCCCTTTGGCCTATACTTGCTCAATTTGTTCAATGATCGAAACCCCCTTGTTCAATGATCGTCTCAGTTTTCTAGTAGAAGGATATCACCCAATAGTAATTCCATACTGAATTTCGTTGTTATACGACATTTAGTTCCCAAGCTACCTGATATCAAAAATTTAAAGTGTATGGGCGGAGCCTAACCCCTTTTCCAAAGCCCATCCCAGTTTTCCAGTAGAAGGATATCACCAAGTGGGAACTCTACTGAATTTCATTATACGGCATTTCGTTCCAAAGCTATTCGATTTCATAAATTTGAATTGTATGGGCGGTGCCACACCCCTTTGGCCTATACTTGCTCAATTTTGCCAGTCGAAAGACACGACTAAATAGTACGTTCTAACCGAGTTTCATTAATGTGTGACTTGTAGCTTGAAAGTTGTACTGAAAATTTGGGATGCTAAAAAAAGCCACGCCTTACGTTCAACGCCCATAAAATTTTACCAGTAGAACGGCAAGTGAAAATTAAGATCGAATACCGAATTCTGTTGCTGTGCGACCTATAATTCTAAAAATATTCGATATAGAAGATTTTATTTGTATGGGAGGTGCCACGCCCCCTGAGTTTTTCCGATATTTTAATAGTTATTCTGCTATTCGGGATGAACACAAATCCAACAAATAAAAGATCATTAAAATCGGTCCAGCCGTTCTCGAGTTATAAATGGTGTAACAAACCCGACTTTGTTTTATATTCAGTGTTGCGCAAAACAATAGCAACAAAATCAGTATGCTGCTACAAAATCGTCTATCTTTTTTAATATCGGGGACACACAAAAATGATTATAGAAATCAAAGAATACATTTATACATCATATATAAAACAAATCATATTCAAATTTGGTTTTGCTTTTTTTATTAAATTTACAATTAATGTGACTACATTCAATTTGTCTGAGAGCAAAACAATAGCAACAAAACTTGAAAAATGTAAAAAGAGAACAGAAGTTCCAAGAATTATCGGTAAAAGTTCCGTTATTGTAAATAACGTGTTGTTTGTGAGTCATAAACATTTAAGTTTAGTTTTGGTTTTGCGCTAGTTGTGACATTGACTGTTCTATTTATAATGGCACTTTATAAATACTGTGAAGCTTTAAAATTACAAATTATTTCCGAATATAAAAAAGGAAATTCGCAAATATTTAAGCGAAACAGTTTGATATTATTCGGTCAATAGTTTGCAAGAATAATAAAGAAGTATAACATCACAAAAGACGTAACAACGGTACATTAAAGAGGGCGGCCGCGGAAGACATCGCTGCGTGATAACAGAAACATTTGTGGCGTGTTCAAACGAAATCCATTTGCCACATTCAAAGAGGTTGTTGGGACACTTGGTTTAGGTATCCATCACAGACAGTTCGAAGACGAGCCGCTGAGAACGATTTAAGAAGTTACAGACCGGCAAAGAAACCTTTGCTTACAGCTAAGCATAAAAAACCATATGAGGTGTTATAATTTAAACAATTCTGTAGGAAATTGTGACAACGAGTTGGAATTTATTGTTTTTTAGACTTAGTCTTGCAAAATAGCACCTAAATTGGACCGTTCAAAAATGGAAAACTGTTTTTTTAGCGATGAACCAAAGTTCAACTTGGTTAATTCAGATGGGATGTGCACGGTAGGGCGCCGCCCAGGTACACGACGTGAAGCCCGAAACTGCAAAATAAATTTTAAGCAAGGAGGTAGTGGTATAAGTCTGGACTTGTTTTTTCTATAATGAAGTTTAACCATTTCAAAAAATCGATGGAATTATGGATCGTTTTGCATATACAGAGATTTTATAAAGCAATATGCGAGAACATGCAGAGTGAAATATGTTGCTTCAGTGAACGTTTCAGCCCGACAACGACCCGAAGTACACTTCAAAGCTCATCAAAGATTACATTAGAGGCAATGGGATTTAAATCCTTGATTGACCGGCACAATCACATTGACTTAAATTCCATCGAAAATATTTTTGGGATTTTGAAGGTAAAAGTTTCTTGTCAAAGATTTTCCAATAAGACTGCACTGTATGAAGCCCTGAAACTTAATTGGGAACAAATACCTAATACCAACATATCTAATTTAATAGCGTCGATGCCGCTCAGATGTGAAGCGGTTATCAAGAATAATGGATCTTACAGAAAATATTAATTATGTTGCTTTTGTTTTGCTCTCAGACAATTTGAATGTAGTCACATTTATTGTAAATTTAAAAAACAAAATAAAAAAACAAAACCAAATTTGAATATAATTTGTTTTTAATGTGATGTATTAATATATGCTTTGGTTCCTATAACAATTTTAGTGTGTCCCCAATATTGAAAAAGATACACGATTTTGTAGCAGCGCACTGATTTTGTTGCTATTGTTTTGAGCATCACTGCATATATAGATTTTTTTTATGTATTAAAACTTGGAAATTATGTTACTATACTGTCAAAATCAAATTAGTTATATGGTTATCACTGCATTTTGGTATTTTGTGGTAATTTTAAGTATTGTGGTATTTTGAGGTATTGTGGTATTTTGAGGTATTTTGTGGTAATTTGAGGTATTTTGGGAGTGTGTGTGAAATTTCATCTGGCGACACTGAGCGGAGCTGCAAAACAAAACAAAATTAAACTTATTTTTATTTCTTTGATATGTAGTGTTTTAACCAGAGACTGTAAATAATAATTATTTTTAGATTTTTCAACAAAAAAAAGCATTATGAAAACAATTGTCGCACCGCCGTTTTGAAGGTAGCATTAGAATGCTCTCACATCGTAGAACTTGATCTCATGTTGATGTTTAAAATTTTGATTTTTAAAGCAAAAATAAAAATCAAAATTCGCCCGATATTTTTTGGTCACAAAATAACTGGTAAGTTTTGATTTTTTTTTATTAAAGCAAAAATAAAAAATAAAGGTTGCCCGATATTTTTTTGGTCACAAAATAATTGGTAAGTTTTGATTTTTATTTTTTTAAGCAAAAATAAAAAGTAAAGTTTGCCCGATATTTTTTTTGGTCACAAAATAACTGGTAAGTTTTGATTTTTATTTTTTCAAGCAAAAATAAAAAGTAAAGTTTGCCCGATATTTTTTTGGTCACAAAATAACAGGTATGTTTTGTTTTTTATTTTTTAATCCAAAAATAAAAAGCAAAATTTGCCCAACATATTTTGGACAACAAAATAACTTGTAAACATTGATTTAAAATTTTTTTATTAAAAAATTGAAAGCAAAATCAGTATTTTAGTTTACGTCTCGTAAGTGCTTCATAAGGGGCCGTTCAAGTATTATGTAAGCAGGTTCTTTGTAATTCTAAACCCCCCGTCCTCCTCGTCAGCAAAAGTAAGAAAAGCTCTAGACCCCTCCCATTCTTACGTAAAAATTAGTACATGTATTTTTCAATGTGTTCTGGTTTCTTTATTGATTGATTCATGAGCAGCAGTTGTAACATAGCGTCTCCATGAGGCATAGCACATGCCATCATATACATCACGGCATCGAAAAATCTAGTGGAGACCGCCTATGCCATGGTATATATTATGCCCTGCGATAAATGCCATGATATTTTTCAGGGCATCAATCTCATGGCATGAACTGTATTGCATACCTAAATTTCAATGGAATCGAATTATTTCAACAAACATGCCATGGCATAGAATTGACCACCAAGCAAATACTAAGGCATATTTTGACTGTTGGTGCTCATGTCTTGATGTATATGATGACATGTGATATGCCTCTTGAAGACGTTATGTAATTTCAGAAATAAGGAATAGGCTTGGAATATTATAGTTAATGAACATAATATTTATTTAAGCAAATCTTATTGGCATGGTATTTAGTTATTATAATATATGTTATAATGGATTATCTATTAACGATCAAAACAAACTTATTTTAAAATTTTGGTATATTAATTCAAATTAAGAGTCCTCGTTAACTAACTTCTGTACATTTTGTACTTTTGTATTTGTATGAGATTTTTTTAAACTTTCGAATAACTTTTGGTGTAACTTTGATTTGTCTATTTGAAACGGCATTTAAAACCATTCAACTTTAGCGAAAATGGATCAATAGTAAAACAAACATTAACTTACAACGCGTCAAATCGTCAAACGTACGCTTTTAATTTTTGAATAAAAAAATAGAAATCAATATTTACAAGTTATTTTGTGCTCCAAAATATGTTGGGCAAATTTTGCTTTTTATTTTTGCCTTAAAAAATAAAAATCAAAACATACCAGTTATTTTGTGACCAAAAAATATCGGGCAAACTGCACTTGTTATTTTTGCTTTAAAAAATAAAAATCAAAACATACCAGTTATTTTTGACCAAAAAAATATCGGGCAAACTTTACTTGTTATTTTTGCTTTAAAAAATAAAAATCAAAACATACCAGTTATTTTGTGACCACAAAATTTCGGGCAAATTTTACTTTTTATTTTTGCTTTAAAAAATAAAAATCAAAACATACCAGTTATTTTGTGATAAAAAAATATCGGGCAAACTTTACTTTTTATTTTTGCTTAAAAAAATAAAAATGAAAACTTACCAGTCATTTTGTGATCAAAAAAATATCGGGAAAATTTTGATTTTTATTTTTGCCTAAAAAAATAAAAAGCAGAAATAATTATTATTTTTTGCTCAAAATTTTAAGTCACAAGATAATTATTATTTTTTGCTTTTTATTATAAAATGCATACTCAGTACGGTCTCTGGTTTTAACTCAATAAAGACAATGATAACATATCGCATCACTAAGTCAGATGTGGCAAAACTAACCGTAGCACATAAAAATTTGTCAAAATCAAAATTAGTTAAAAATTAGCACATGTGTGAAAAAATTGTCTCGTCTTTAAGGCGTTAAGGAGATTGATAAAAAGACGTCCTTTTTATATTTGCGTAGTAATTAAGTAGCACTATATTAAATGAAAGCAATGAACAATCGACCCTAAAGATTTTAAGATGTAAGCAAAAATATGTGCTGGGGCTACGTTAAAAAAAGGAAGTGATTTTTGACTTGGATTACCAAATTTCCAAAACTCTCTGAACTGGGAGAGACTTTTTGTATACAACTTTTTTAGAAGAGCTTAAAATAGCATAAGTTTATTTTCCAAGTGATCAAATTTAAAAATCTCTGTTTTTTAGGCTTTTTGATCCGTGTTACGTTTCTTCAATTTCCATTGTAGTTCAATTGGGTAATTAAGTAGTTAGGTAGTTAGGTAATTATGTAATTTAGTAATTAAAAACAAATTGAATATATTGTCTTTTCCTTGCCTCAACCATTTTTTCATTTTATTTAGCCAATGCCTTCCATTTTTACCAAAACAAAAAAGCTTACGAAACATTTACGAAAAAGAAAAAGTGCAGACGATTTCATCATCATGGTTAACGAATTTCAGTATAAATTGCTTAAATTTATAAAATTATAATGTTTCTCTTATCATAATATCAACATAATAAGTTTATAATATGTTTTCATATTTTGGTCACGGTAGACTTTTCTGTGGAAATACCCATACATAGAAGATAAAAAAAAGGTTACGGTACCAATTGAACAGTTTGAAGACTAGCATCCCTTTGTCCGTCCTCAATAGGTTAACTTTATTCGAAAACGTACAAGTTAGCCCAATAACAAGTTGGTATATTTGTGTAGGGAATATAATTTACTTTTCAACGGTGGTTAAACGACGACAAACGGACTATAAATGGCTTAGTTATGGCTATTGAAGTCAAAATTGCATCGAAATGTATCTAAAAAAGTCACAAAAAAATACCAAACCATCATATTTCTTAAAATTTTTTATACTCATAGTAATAACTTTTGCATCTTAATTTTTTTTTTATTTTTTTATTTTTTTTATTTGAAAATTCATGGAAACAAAAAAATTTCCCATATTTTGCAAAAAAATTCCAACTATTCCAAGGGTTAACACATCTCGGAATTCTTTTGTGGAGGGTACTACAATGAGCCAAGAAATATTTTAAACCGAGTTTATCTAATTTTGTTCGTTTTGTTTTGGTGAAAACATGCTCTAGGGAAAAGGTAATAAAATCCTTAATTTTCAGTATAAAAATTTTTTTCATTAATTTTTTATTTTTTTTTTTTTTTTTGCTACAACTTGTGAAAGCATAATTTTTCGTCTGTCCTCCAACAAAACCAACCACCTTTTGTGTCTATAGTTTTTGAAAACAGTGATTTAAAACAAACAACTTCTGCCAGGCCGGCTGGTATCAATACCTACCAGTACCGATTTACGCTTTGGAATAACCTGAGCAACATTAACATTTCCATGCCATAACATTTGCGTGCAGTTTACATTGAAACTTTCAATTCATACTAGGGCCGTTTGATAATGCAGTGAAAAATTAAACAAGGACTGATTTTTTTTCAATATAGTCTTCTTTCGCTCGATACACTTCGTCCAACGATCCTTCAATTTTTTGATCCCATCCGAAAAATACGTTTTCGAAAGGTCCTCAAAATAGGCCCCTATTTCGGTGATGAGCTCCTCTCTGGTAGTGAATTTCTTTCCACCGAGCCATTTCTTCAGGTTTTAAAACAGAAAGTAGTCGGAGGGGGGCAAATCTGGAGAATATGCTGGATGAGGAAGCAATTCGTACTTGAGTTCATGGAATTTTGTCATGGAAGCTGGGCAAGTGCAAACGTGCGCATTGTCTTAATGGAAGGACACTTTTTTTTCCTCGCTAAATGGGGATGTTTCTCTTTCAAAGAGTCGTTGAAACGGTCCAATTCGGCTTCATAGTGTTCGCCATTGATCGTTATTTTCGGTGGAAGGTAATCGATTTAGACATCGACGTCGACTGCAACAGTGCATCAAATGTCAAATTTTTGTACATGCTATTCTTATGGAGGTGGATTTTATGTACTAACGGTCTTACGTATCCTGTCGAAACATCAGATTACACCGCACAAGTGTCAAAATGAATACTTTGCAGTTAAGAGAGTTGTTTCCTGCTAAATGCTGCTTAGCTGTCAGCGCCGGAAAGATGAATAATTTTAGTTGTAAACTGTAATATGACATCTAAATGTATAAGCTGCCATGGTGAAGTCACAGATTTCTGCTTCAATGCGTACACTAGAGGTTTGTGGGCTATTCTGATGATAAAGTGCCGAGCCTCCAGCAGGTGTCAGAAGTATTAAATTGCATCGTAGGCTGCTAACAGCTCATGATCCTAAGTACTGTAGTTTTTCTCTTAAGCCAAAAACACAAGAGTCAAAATTAACAACTTGCAGTTTTAGAGAATTATATCCGTCCAGAATCGTTGACCCTAAAACCAGGGTATGATATGTTGCCAGAAACAGGCACTTTGAAAATTTTTGGAAAAAAGTCAAATTTCAATAGCTATAACTTTGGTATCCGAATTTTGGTTTTTTTAATTTTTTGCACAAAATAGCTCACCACTATCCTTAATCCATTTCTCGGTGATTTTTTCAAAACTTGCATTTTCAAATTTTTTGGAATTTTTTTCGTAAAAATACCTAAACTCGAAATTTCCAAAAAAGTACACTTCTACCGAAAAATTTCATAACGAGCAAGTTATTTAACGTAATCCCACAATTTTTTGTATCTGTTTTGAATATAGTTTAAGAAAATATTTCCACAACATTTCAATGAAATTTTTCTAAATTTGGATTTTTGCGATTTTTTTAATACGACAAAGAAAAAAAATTAGATTGATTCGAAAAATAAAAAATCACAACTCAAGTAGTTTTTGTCTAAATTCCATGTTTAAAAGCACATTTAAAAGAAAAATTAAATCAAAAACGAGACGCGTACCAGTTTTTTTAAAATATGCACTTAAACAAAAACACTTTTTCTCCATATAAATCAGATTTTCAACTTAAGGTCGCAAGCGGCATTTTTTTCTGAAAATTTAACAGTTTACTTCTGTTTAGTAAAGGAACGAAACCCCGGTGTGTAGTTTGTTACTTTCAAAAAAAAATAAATAGGGACCACTCTAATGTACATAGACGGGATCGAAATATATATTCCGCCGTTCGTGGTTTCAAAAGTTTGAGGAACTCATAAAACGATTTCTGCATACTTTTTTCTAATCGGAGAAAATTTACCGAAGCATTTTTGATTTTCTTGAATGTACTTTTTGTTAAAAAAAAATTATTTGCTTGCAACTTTGTATATTTCACAGAACTAATACCCAAATCTGTTAAAAAGATGAATTCGATACTCATACCAACATTTTGCCATGCAACATTTTTAAAATTATGCCTTATTATAACTCTTATTGACCTCCAAGCAGTAGCGTAACTATATTTTTTGCGCCCGCCCGCAGTTTTCTAAAAGCGCCCTGCTATTGACTTTTAGAGTAAAACTATGTTAGGCTACTAGAAGTGTAGGAGAAAACAAGAGAACTCTTAACAAAAAAAGAGAACAAATAGAGACTTTTTTAATTCAATAGTCAGCATTACTTACTTACTTACTTAGTTGGCGCTACAACCGTATGTCGGTCTTGGCCTCATCTAAGAATTTGCGCCAGCCATTTCTGTCTTTCGCTTGCTGGCGCCAGTTGGAAATTCCAAGCTTCGTCAGGTTGTCCTCTACTTGGTCTTTCCAACGAAGATGCGGTCGTCCTCTTCTGCGTTGACCGCCGCTGGGTACCGAATCGAATGTTTTCTTCACTGGAGCATCGTCTTTCATGCGCTGAACATGACCAAGCCAGCGAAGCCGCTCGATTTTAATGCGCTTGACTATGTCGATGTCAGCGTACAGCTCATACAGTTCATCATTCCACCGTATTCGGTACTCGCCATTGACGCAGATTGGTCCGTAGATCTTACGAAGAATCTTTCTCTCGAATGCTCCTAAATTCTTTTCATCTAAACTGCTCAGCGTCCAGGTTTGTGATGCGTAAAGTAGGACGGGCATGATGAGCGATTTGTAGAGCGTGATTTTCGTTCGTCGAGAGAGGGCTCTGCTTCTCAATTGCCTACGGAGCCTAAAGTAACACCTGTTGGCAAGAGTTATTCTTCGTTTGATCTCAATGCTGATGTCGTTGGTTGAATTAATGCTGGATCCCAGATAAACGAAGTTCTTCACAACCTCGAATGAGGTATTGTCAACGGTAACGTGGGTTCCAAGACGCTGGGACTGTTTGTTTGTTGACACTAAGTATTTCGTCTTATCTGCATTCACTGACAGACCCATTCGACTTGACTCTCTTTCTAATCTGGAAAATGCTGCACTGACTTCGCGCGTATTATGGCCAATGATATCGAAATAGTCAGCATTAGAGAGTATAAAAATATGCACGATAAAACTTGATTTTTGCGCATTAAAAAGCACGAAAAATCGAAAATATGCTCGATAAAAATATTTTAAGAGAAAAATTTAACAAAATTTTACATATTTTGGAACGGAATATATATTTCCAATCTTATAAATGTTTTGAATAGCATTTGCTTTAAGCGTTTTAATATGTTGAATTTCTTACGTATACCTATATATAGTAAACAAAAAACCTTTTTTAAATAAACGTAAAAACTTAAAAATAATATTAACTTGTACTGAGCGACTTCGTTTTCAGTCTTTTTGTTACTTTTGAATTAACTTAAAAAAAAAATATAAAATCAAAGAGTAGTAATAAAATGCAGTTAAACATTTTTCAAATTTTAGAATGGTAATAAACTACCAAGTGTTGCTTTAAATTCTCCATTGAAAAATTTCTCCGTTTCTCAGTTAAAAACAATGAATATGCATGATCCTACGTTCAACATCGCAAGATGTTGCCGGGCAATATCTTAGGTTTGATAATCTTCGGGCGAAAGTTTGCGCGCATACTCACTAAAAACTCGTTTGTTTTTAAACAAAATTTTTCGAAGAATTTATGTCCTTAAATCCTACATTACGATGCAATATGCAACTGTATATTTTTATCCTCTCTATTCATCATGTATTACAACAGTTATATATTATAAATATCTTATTTTATAAATAAATTTATATATTATTTTAAAATTCTATTAAAAAATTCATTCTGTTAAAAAAAGCAATAACGTAAAAAACATTTTTTTATAATATCAAATATAATACAATTTATAATAAATATTATAAGATTTGATCACAAATTGGGTAAAAAGAAAACATATATCAATTATTTAAAAATGTTAAACTAACTTAAAGTTTGAAAAATGAGATCAATAATTTTCTTATTGGTATAATGATAATTTTAAGATGTTAAGTTTAAGGTACTACTACAGTGTGTAACTATAAAAAACACCCTTTTTTACCTAGTATTATTAACTTTAATGATCCAAATTTTTTTCATGATGAATTATTCATGAGGAAATAAAAAAAAATGTTTTGTCTTTAAAGTTGTTGTTAATTTCCTACAGGGCGTTGAAGTTAGCGTGTTTTAAGAATTGTTGCACATAACAACATTGGTTTCTCGTCTCCAGCATTTTCAAGCGTCTGAAAGTAGAAAATCAAAGTGCATTCTTGAGTTAAGGGTTGTAGTTGAGCACTCAACCTCCGCAAATAAATAAAAAATAAAAAAATGGCATGCGTTAAAAAAAAATGTAAAAAAACTCTCTTTTTTGCCGAAACTTTCAGCCATACAAAAAAAAATAAAAGTTTTTGGCTTTTTATAGGTCTAGTGTTTAACAGAGTCTATAAAAATCACAATGAATCAAGATTCATTGAAATCGATCAAGTAGAATTCCAGATATCTTAGAAACCAATTCGAAAAACCTTGTTTCGAGAAAAACGCGATTAAAGATTTAAAGGTTCTTGAATATTACGCGACATGCGAATATAATATATGCTTTAACTTTTTTCTATTTGATATTTTTTCTAAAATTTTGTATACGTATTCTTAAGACCTTACAGAACCATATTCTATCGAAAAACTAAAATGTATTTTACATTTTTTACACACTGTAATAGTGGCTTAAATGTTTTGTATTTGACGTTACCTGTTAACTAAAGAATTTAACTAACGTCACAAAATATGACCAACTGAATGATTAAAATAACATCAGCAGCTGACTTGCTGAAAATATGAAAGCTAACGGGTAAACCGACTTCGACCATAATCAAGTTTTGCCAAACAAAGGTGACTTTTGCTCAAAAAAATCGGTTTTTTTCACGTCGATTATTGCACCCTGAGAAATCGTCTGTACATGACTTATATGTTATTTAAGCACATATTATTAAATTATTTTTCATTTATTGTTGTTAATTTTAAACAATTATAATTTATGAAGGAAATTAATATTTTGGTATATCGTAATTTTTTTGGAAACAAACGTTGCACAGTCTAACGTCCCCATTCTTGGCCAAAAAGAGAAGGAGTGATCGAAGAGCTATGAGAATTGGCACGAAAATCTTTCTTGGCAAAGTTAAGTAATTTTGAAAAAGTTATACAAATCCGCCCTCTGCCATACCCACCTCCCATATAAACGAAACCCATTTTTGCCTGAAACTTCATTAAGTCTTCTTTCAAAACAGCGAAATTTGCTACATCAATATCTTTTGTGATTATAGATAAATGGAAAATTTTTTAGGCAAATGCCACTCCCATTTATCATATTTTAGTAACTCAGCCTTGAAAAATACTACCAACACAAGTTAACTACGTTTTTGTTTAAATTTGTAAGCTTTTTTGATTACAGCAAGGAAATTTTAAAAATTGAGTTGTTTTTTGTTTGTATATCTTCCGTTTTAGTAAATACAAGCTAGAAATTTTGGTGTACGACTTGGTGTAACGTAGTTCTAATAATTTTTTCCTGAAAAACTTTAGTCAATCTTTCTCAAAATTATTTTTTAAACATTTTTAAAAATTTGTATCCCGCTATTAGTGTTTACTTTTATGATAAGATTCAAACCATATGTTAAAAATGTAAACAAACACAGTAATTTGCCAGATATAAGAAATTTAAACTTTATTTTGATACACAAAAAAAAAATAGGTTAAATAATATGTGAATAACAAGAAAAATTTAATTTGTAAAAAATGTAACTTTGACGGCTTGTCATAACGAAACGGTTGCAACTATTAAAAAAATTCATTTTGATTTTTTCACCCAGGATATTTTCTATTGAAAGCTTTAAAAAATTGGAAAAAATTAAAACATCAATATACCATATTTTCGGCCGCATATTTTACACTGTGTGTCGTTCTCCACTTCATTTATATTTTCATCAAGGGACTTGAGGGCGCCCCTGGCTTAGTTGCGCCCGCCCGCAATGCGGGCTCTGCGGGCCCGCATTTTACGCCACTGCCTCCAAGATCGTATTTTTTGCAATTTTTAAAAACTCAGTTTGCTAAAACCGTTGTAAAAGACAAATTTTTCATTGGATTTACGTAAAATTGATATTGTTGAAAAGGTATTAGGTTCTACTTTCTTTTTCAAAGTAGTATCAAAGCTGTGTGCGAAAAATGACAAAACGTTAGAATTTGACTTTATAAATCATTCATGTAATAACCTTTTTTGCTCAAAACATGCACGCTTTGATTTTGTTGTTTGTATCAGGGTTCAGAAATTTTCACTCATGTAACAGAAATCTCCAACATAAATGTCAATAAACACTATTTGAAGCACACAACACACAATTTTATTTTCATTTCATTTTTGTGTGTAACGTAGTTATCGTGTTGTTGATAATCCAACATGAATTCTTCGTTTTAATATTTGCTTGTGCGTCACAAACTCAAACAATGATCGATCTCAACAATTCTCTGTGTTTCAGTTTTACACTTATGTTTGCGTCAAAATGTTCATGTTGGAGAATTCAGGCCTTTGTCAAAACCAAACAATTTTTCCAACATGAACAAGTGGTGTTTGCAAAATTGTCTTTGTTTGTGTCGGTCATTAAGATCGATCACTACCGTCGTGTGGAGTAAAAAACAAATGCTGTTCTGGTTGCTGTGCAGCGTATTGAACTGGTTTTTGGCCAAGTGTAGCAAATTTCGGCGTCAATTAGAAAATATTTTAAAATATTAAAATAATAACCTAATATGTTTTTTAAGAGTTTTAAACGTCATTTATCAGTGTTAAGGGGTCGCTGATTTCGAATCTAAAGTCAGAATTTTAAAATTCAAGATGGTGGATAGGGTTGCCACCTTAATTTTTTTTAGTTTTATGAATTCGGGGCTGGCAAAAAAAATGCTACACCAAAAATGGGTCGCTGAATCCGAATCCGTTGTCAGAATTTCCAAATTATAAAATTTTAAAATAATAGGGTTGCCACCTAATATTATGTCTTTTCAAGAGTTTTAAACGTTATTTATCAGTATTAAGGGGTCACTGATTTCGAATCTAAAGTGAGAATTTTAAAATTCAAGATGGTGGATAGGGTTGCCACCTTAATTTTTTGTAGTTTTATGAATTCGGGGCTGGAAAAAAATGGTACACCAAAAATGGGTCGCTGAATCCGAATCCGTTGTCAGAATTTCCAAATTATAAAAATTTTTAATAATAGGGTTGCCACCTAATATTATATCTTTTCAAGAGTTTTAAACGTCATTTATCAGTATTAAGGGGTCGCTGATTTTGAATCTAAAGTCAGAATTTTAAAATTCAAGATGGTGGATAGGGCTGCCACCTTAATTTTTTGTAGTTTTATGAATTCGGGGCTGGAAAAAAATATGGTACACAAAAAATGGGTCGCTGAATCCGAATCCGTTGTCAGAATTTCCAAATTATAAAATTTTAAAATAATAGGGTTTCCACCTAATATTATGTCTTTTCAAGAGTTTTAAACGTCATTTATCAGTGTTAGGGGGTCGCTGATTTCGAATTTCGAAAATTTTATAATTTGAAAATTCTGACAACGGATTCGGATTCAACGACCCAATTTTTGTGAACCATATTTTTTTTGCCAGCCTCGAATTCATAAAACTACAAAAAATTAAGGTGGCAACCCTATCCACCATCTTGAATATTAAAATTCTGACTTTAGATTCGAAATCAGCGACCCCTCAACAATGATAATTGACGTGTAAAACTCTTGAAAAGACATAATATTAGGTGGCAACCCTATTATTTTAAAATTTTATAATTTGGAAATTCTGACAACGGATTCGGATTCAGCGACCCATTTTTGGTGTAGCATTTTTTTTTGCCAGCCCCGAATTCATAAAACTACAAAAAATTAAGGTGGCAACCCTATCCACCATCTTGAATTTTAAAATTCTGATTTTAGATTCGAAATCAGCGACCCCTTAACACTGATAAATGACGTTTAAAACTCTTGAAAAAACATATTATTAGGTTATTATTTTAATGTTTTAAAATATTTTCTAATTGACGCCGAAATTTGCTACACTTGGCCAAAAACCAGTTCAATACGCTGCACAGCAACCAGAACAGCATTTGTTTTTTACTCCACACGACGGTAGTGATCGATCTTAATGACCGACACAAACAAAGACAATTTTGCAAACACCACTTATTCATGTTAGAAAAATTGTCTTTGTTTTGGTTTTGACAAAGGCCTGAATTCTCCAACATGAACATTTTGACGCAAACATAAGTGTAAAACTGAAACACAGAGAATTGTTGAGATCGATCATTGTTTGAGTTTGTGACGCACAAGCAAATATTAAAACGAAGAATTCATGTTGGATGATCAACAACACGATAACTACGTTACACACAAAAATGAAATGAAAATAAAATTGTGTGTTGTGTGCTTCAAGCAAATGTTTGTGAGTGAAGGTGTGTGAATATTCTGAACCCTGGTTTGTATGCTTACAGAGTCACAGTATTCGTAGACGAACAACGTTTCTTCGTATGGTTCACTGATTTATCGTTTAGATTTCACTTCTTTACTGTTTTCAGTTATATAACTCAGGAAGAAACTAATAAAAATGAATCTTGTGACAGTAGTTATAAATTAAATTAAGTTACTAATTTATTGAGACGTAATATGTAATATTTTTGCGCGAAAATGAGGCACTTGACAATCTCGTGAAAAGTACACAAACTGGAAATTACCTCAAAATTTTTTAATTTGTTTAAGGTCTTGTGGATATGTGTGTCTTGCACTTGTCGATTCAGTAGCCGTTCTCCGTAGATTAAAATGGTCGAAATCAAGATCGTGATCGTTTTGCAACAAAAGTGTTTATACAAAAAGTGCATAAAAACATTAAAATAATTGTTTAAATTAAACTGAGTGCACAATAAAAATAAATAAAGATGAGAGAGTTATATACACACAAAAAATCACGAGAAAAGTTGCAAATAAGCAACACCCTACAACTAACGAATCCGGGCACCAATGAATGTAAATTTTTGCTAGTTCATATTTGAGTAAGGACTAACACATACGTGACCTCAGAAAATGTGTAGCCCCACCCATTCTAAATCGGTCATCAAAGGGTTAAATAAATATGAGACGATCTCTTTTCCGGCGTTTCCATATTTGGTTGTGTGTCCCTGGGTGTGTATGCCAAGGGATCAAATTGGCTTATGAGTTGTAGCAACCCTAATATAATCGCTATGATAATATCGCTGACGCAGAAAATATTTTCAATAAAATACAATTTTATGTGCGACCGTAATTTTTCTGTAGAGTACATAATTTCATGTAAGATTTTTGAGGAAAATTACCGAATCTTTGTTTTTGTAGAAAAATAGTATTTGGTAACAGAAATGACAGTAAATTATCATTATTGGAATAAGATATCCTTTAACAAGTAATGTAGCAAACAGTAATAGTAGCAAATATTTTTTCGGTGATGTTTATGGTGCCCCCGAGATGTTATACCCTAAGTAATTGCTTAATTTGCTTATGGGTTAATCCGGAACTGCTTATTATATGGTCGGGAAACAGAGCGACAGTATATCTAGTAATTATAGACAAACTTGTGGCCAAACATTAGAAGAGTCGAGAAGCGTACAGCAATTTTAACAGCAAATTTTCGTTTTTACGCAATATTATCAATTTCAACACTAAATAATTTCAAAATAGAGCGGGTATGTTAGTAACAATGTATTCTGAAGGTACATGTATTTAGAAAAAAGCTTAGTTGATGAATGTATCCATCTACATTCTTATTTAACAGTGATAGTTCAAGACGAAGTACTGCCTCAAACAACCACCGCGTTTTTACAGATTCTAAGAAATAAAGAACTTCAAACAATTTACACCAACATTGACATATCCTTAAGAATGTGCATATCGACGGCAGTCAGCAATTGCAATGTTGAGCGGAGTTTTTAATGTCTAAAGAGAGTAAAAAATTATCTTTGCAATACTTAACATCAAAGCAAACTTATTGATATCTTTTAACTACGAAGATGTCACTGACAAATTCGCAAAACAAAAATGTAGATGCAGAAATTTAAAATTTTTTTTTAACAATTGTCATTGAATGTCAAGTTTTTAATCAATAAATCACTATATAATTCATTGCTTGTCTAGGACGCTCTTGACATGTAATCCGCCTCTGCCTGTGCTGTTTGTAGTATCGTGACAGTGACAGGCATATCGATTTCGTTTTACTTTGACAGCGCATCTGCTGCTTAGTTTTCTACGCCAGATAGATTAATAATTTTAGTTGCAAACTGTGATATGAAAGCTAGATGTGTCAACCAGCTACCGCGGTGAAGTTACCAGTTTCTACTGAAATGCGTGCACTAGAGGCTTGTAGCCTGTTCTGATGATAAAGTTTCAAGCCTCCAGCAGGTGCCGAAAGTATTTATTTGCATCGTATGCTGCTAACAGCCGCCGGTCTTTTTTACTACTCGGTGGGTTTGAGTTTGAAGCATGTTTAAATGACTACAAATAGCACAAGTTTTTTTGTACATTCTTATTCTTTGAGCCAAAATAAGTGGGAATTTAACATTTTAGTCCATTTCCCAGGCCCGTTCGGTACCATTTTCTCCCGTGTTTCTCATCCGATTTTAATAATTGTTTTTATATGAAATAGATTAGGGAGAAAAGCGCCAAATATTTGTGTGACCTTTGACCTGAAATATGAGCTTTAAAGAATATATCTTAACTAAAACCTAAACTATAAGAGATGGAACATGGTGTAAGAGGAAATTTTAGACATTGCTAAAATATAAAAAAAAACATTTTTTGATATCTCGCAGTTGTGCCAAACTGATGCACAACTTTCGAATTCGAGATGGACTTACTTCTTCGTATTTTTATCCAAAACGGACTTCATATACGAATCCGTTCTTTTTAATAATGCTAATTCGCAATGGACTGGTTTTTTCTAAATAGTTCGGATTCAAAACGGAACAATAAGGTTTATGCTATATTAAAAATATATATTTTTTTATTTCTTTGTAATTTCAGTTGTTACATTCTTACATATTACATTTTAAATAAATAAGGAAACTAAAATTTATTTTAATAATGATATAGGCACGTGCCTAAGATATTTAAAAGTTATTTACAATAAAAATATATATGTAAACAATTGCATTTCGTATCCCTTATCCACTGAAAATAAAATGAAATATTTTATAACAAATTTAAGACTGCATTTTATGTTAACGTTGTGACCATTTTTTGACGGACTCGTACCGGGTCTGTCGAAACATAAGAAACCAAAATGCGCACTTTCTGACTCGGAACGGGTTCGAAACGGATCCACATCCGTTATTGGGCTCTTACGGATACCATACAATAATAGCGTTTTTCTGTAAAACGCACGCAATCACCTCACTTGGAATTTTTTGTCCGACAATTCTAATTCCATATGATTTGGAACAAACCCTCTCTATCTCTCTCTCTCTCTCTCTCTCTCTGTCTCTCTCTCTCTCTCTCTCATTAAAATATATTGCCTTAAAATATAAATATAAATCCTTCAAAAAATATATTGCCAAATAAAAAATCTAACGCAAGTGACTGCGTTTGTTTTACAAATTAAGGCTATAAGCATTTTTGTTTTTATGTAGCATGTGTGAATATAAATTGTGACTGGCAGTCAATTGTGTTTTAATTTATCTTTTCTGAATTACAATTGGTGTAGATATAGGAGGAGAGATTAACTCTGTGCGCTTGATCCTTCAAGAAAAAAAAAATAAGTATTACTATACAGCTAAAGCTTAAATTCAATAAACACTTGATATAAGAACTTTTACTTATTTATACTAAGTTGCTTTTTTCAGTGACATAATTTATCTAATTTTTGCTTTTTATCTTAAATATTTCTTCGGCATCTAGCTACTCTTCTCTTTCTTTTAATTCCTCCCAGTTCCAAGCCATACGTATTTATCTTTACATAACTGGTGTACATATGCACACACACACACACACATACACATATATATATACATATATATATATGTGGGGGATCCTTTCTTTTTAAATAATACTATGCATATGTGTGTGTATATATAAATATACCTATCACCGAATAAACCGGTAAAAAACAAAATCCAATGAATAACTGTCTATAAAAAATTCGCACAAACCCAGCAAGCGAGAGAAGCACGCACGCTCACCTAAGCGCACGTAGTGGCAGTGCAGCTCCTTGGTGGACTACTGGAAGCTATCAGTAAAGCGTTTGCCAAAGTGGTTTTAGTTTGGGCGTTCAGGTCTTTGGTGTGGGGTGCAGTGGTTCAGAGCTTTAGCCAAAATGGATGAAGAAATTTTAAAAACGGTGCACTCAATTTTTGGAAAGGACGTCAAGATTGTCGATTGCGAAAATATGTCTTCTGTGCGTCAAGAGGAAGTTTTGTTCATCAATGGAGTTCCTGTGCAGCTAGATGGCTTGGCTGGCGACGAAGTAGATGCCATCAAGGCAGCTTTATTGATTGGACAAATGCCTTCAGTCGATCTTCTTAACCAGCTGCTTTTACAAGCTGGTCTATTGAAGCAGCCGGTTCAGCTCGAAACGTCATTGTCGGTTAAGTCTAGTATGGTCACAACAGAGGAAGTGTCCGTGTCGCGAGGTGGCTGTGTTCTCGATGAGCACTCAACTGAAACTAAAGAGGACTATACCTATACCTCAAATAAGAAAGAGTTTTGGCAGCCGCACCTACATAATATCAGTGAGACGACGACGTGCAGTGGTGCAGCAAATCAAAATGACTCTGTAAAAGGTTCGCCATCTAAACGATCTGAACTCAAAAATCTAGCAGACGCAAGTCTCTGTAAGAGCGCGACAATATCTGTGTATAGTCAGCCTATAGCGACTGTAATTCGAAGTGACAAAGACAATGCTAATCATTATGTTGATGGGAAAACGACGCGAGTACATGACTCTGACGCCACAAAACATCTCTGCAGTTCAGATACTGCATCTAGCATAGCTACAACTATTTCTAATTACTCTACAAACCCAACTGATACATCCATGGACAAAACCAGCACTGCCCTGGCGGCGTCTTCGTGCTCATTTGTGTTAAATAAAGCGGCGGCTGATTCCTCAAATATACTATCGCAGGGAGTGTGCAAGAAATCTAGCCTAAGTTATGATTCAGGTCATGACGGCATTTTTCATAGTATGTCACAAAGAGAAGCAAACTCCTTGTCCTCGTGTTGTGATCTTATTAACAGCAGCTCATGTAATGAAATTGTTCAAGGCTTAAACCTTGAAGACGCAAATGCTGCCAACACGAAGACTACAACAGCAACTCAGGACAATGTGGTAATTATTGCAATTTCAATATTTTAATTTTTTAAACGTTGGTTTATAGGATCAGAAATATTTCAAAATTTTTCTAAATGGTCCGCAGCACGCACTTCGTAAAGAAGTCCCTTTCATATTATTTCTGCTTTTTTTATGGAAGAATTTTGTTCAAATTGGCTTGAAAATATATGATATACAAGATTTATATTGGGTAGAAATATAAATATACAAGAGTCCTTATTTCTGCAAAGCAACAATGCTACTCACCAAATTTCTGGTAAGTAAGCGTCCGGTGAAATAGAATGAAAAATGGCTCTCTGCCTGAGCGAATGTAGATTTGGCGTCGCCTCGGCTTTTTAGCTTCATCGCTTTCATAGTGGCACATGAAATTCGTGGAGATACCGTCATAGATCGGTCTTTGTTGATTTAACATTAGCATTGATTACATTTCTAAGAAAGTATCTTCCATGCTTAGGCCACAGATAATATAATAGAAAGATGTGTCACCGCCATACAAGCAAGTGGCACAGTAGAATTTGAAGAATTTGAGACCAGAATTGGTATTCTGCACGACAATCTTTTATGAAATCTGTTATAAATCATAGCAGATTTTTCGAACTGTCAAGAAATCTTTTACAAAATCTTTTATTTGGTATTCTGCATGACAAAATCTGCTATGAAATCTGTTATGAAACACAACAGAATAACAGATAAATTTTTCTGCCTTTTATCATAACGAATTTCAATAAATTTAATAATTCAAGCTAATTCAGATTGTTTTGTGTTTCGTTATATTTAATTTATGAAAAAAAAACTTGGAAGACTAAAAAAATAACTTTAATCCGTGTAGTTTTTTTAAATTGCATATGATATGTATTTTCTATTTATGTGCAATAATTTATAATTTTTATAATAGGTCTTTCTAAATAAAAAATTATATATGTATGTGTAAAAAATGCAGCATAAAAATTAAATAAATGTCAAGCTGACTTATATATAGAAAGGAATTTATTCTACTTTCTGGAATTCCAGATTTTGCTGCAGCTTTGGTTTTTAATAACGATCTCGGCGTCCACTACGAAAGATCCCTTTAGATTTATTCTACTGTACTATTGTGGAAGGCGTTTGGTAGGATGAGCTACTTTTATCGCCACCGTGCAGCATCTTTGATGTTTCCTTTGGAATTTCCAGATATGGTTACCACCTTTGTATCCTTATCTAAATCAACGCTTACATTATAATCAGATTGTATTGTCTGAATATTAGATCCTGCGCATCCAATAATTATACATACACAAATCAGAACGCACATCTAGTTGTTCGGTAGTCATAATTGCGTCCACCACCACCATTTCTTTGACCTCGGCGATCGCGATCATCATGCTCGTCTACCCGTTGTTCCTTACGTTTAAAACTTGCACGGGACCTCTGTCCCTTTCGCTACCACCTTCACCATAACTGCTTCCGTCACGACTTTTATTTTAACCTTGAGCTTCTGCTATCATTGTAAACGGGCTCTGGGTCGCCCTCTTAGTATTGTTTTAAAACAAGCAATTTAATCAAAACGGACATGCTAGTTTGTAATGCTAATGCACGACACTTCTTTAATGCTAATTTTGCAAAAATATTTGCAATTCACACGTTAAAAACGACAATTTCAACTTGCGTTGTTTTCTTTAATTTATTGACAGCAATCAGCTGTTTCATAACAGAAGTTAACGGAATTGTAATAGATTTTTGTTTTCGAAGATTGATAACAGGATACCATAAAAGATCGAAAGGCAGAATACCAATTTTAACAGATCTTTTATGGTCGGCATCTTTTATGATTCATAACAGAAAATTCATAACAGAATAACAGATTTAACAGAATAGGCCCAATTGTATATTTTTGCATTATCTCTTATCTTTTTTTTAAAATAATTTCAAGAATATAATATAAAGATGACATAATCTAGGTATATTTTGTGTGTTGACTTGGTTTTTTTTTTTGCCGTTTTGCCACATGATATTTTTAGTGTTATATTATTGTAAGGGCGATTCCATCAGGTGAAGATTAGCCACGAATAATGTAAGCAATATTTTTTAAGTTTTTTTTTTTATTTAACTACTTTTATAAATTTTATTATATTATTGCAAATATATGCTTTACTATATGAAAAGTACTCAGAAATTAAATTTTCAATTGTTCTTATTTATACAACAAAAACATTTTTTTAATCATTTTATAAGTAAGTAAAAATTCAATATTTTGGACCGTTTTTGAAAAAAAATAAAATATTTTAAAAAAATTATAGGATCATAACTGGGGAAACATTTTTCAAAACTAAAGTCGAAAATTCTTCTAAAAAAAATTCTAACCAACCTGGTAAAGTCTTAATGATTCTTATTATCTAGAAAAAATACTCAAAAATACTAGCAATGTCGTTTTCTTCGCGCAAACTTTTTTCAAATTGCTTACCACTGTTATTAATTTGTTATTCACTTTTAAATAAAAAATACAATGCATAAAAAATTTTGTTATTCAATACTATTTTATGAATAATATGTTTGCTATTAATTTTTTTATTAATTTTTTATTCATTATAAATTTCGTATTCATTTCTATTTTTCATTCACTTTTGAATAATAAATAAAATGAAAAAAAAAATCTTGTTATTCACTTTTGAATAATGAACCAAATTAATATTAAATAAAACATTTATAATGAATAACACATGAATAGGCAATGCATCAAAAAATAATGTACAAAAAATTAATTATGGAAAAATTTGAAACTCTTTTTGAATTGCATTCTTTGTAAATAGCATTCATATGAATAAAAAATAATTAATTATTCTGAATAACGAAAAAAAAAATAATTGAAATTAATTACTAATCAATTTTTTAAAATTGAATGTGAATTAAAAATTGTATTTATAAACAATTTTGAATTCTTTGGATGGATTTGTATGTCGTTATTCAGTTTTCTTTAAGATTCTGAATATATATGCAGCTTTTACTGCTTTGGCTGAATCAATCAAAAATAGTCAATATTAATAGCAAGCAGTGAATAAGAAAACTCTGCTTCGCACAAAATAAGGAAATCATCATGAAAATAATGCAAACAAACAAAAACATTTGTTGCTTTCAAGCAGAGATCACAACTGCTTGGTTCCAACAACAACAACGGAAAAAACAATTACAACATTAAATTTCACGACTCTCGCTAGCTATGAGAAACCATGCAGTAGTGATCTATGCTGTGAAGCATTGTGGAGTGAAAAGTGAAAGCATTGCAGAGAGAATGTGCATGCATGGATTGGAAACTTTTCTCTCAAAAAAGGTTTTTCATCGCGCTCACAAAAGCTTACGTATTGATCTGAAAAATATTTGTTACTTTTAATGTTCTACGTGGCACATCTTTATACTATGTAATCTCTGCTTGGGCTTTTAAATCTCTGGATCAAATAATTTAACAATATGATTACTCTTTAACGTTGTATTATACAATTGGGCGACCTCACTTGAAGTACGCAAGTCAAGTTTGGCCTCCTAATTACAATGTGTATGTTGATCGAATTAAAGGAACTCGAAAACGTATTGGTCGGTTTGCTCTAAGGGGCTAAATGGGCTGTTACAAATGCAATCATTAAATGAGCGGAGGAGATCTGCTGATATCGTCTACCTAAACCTACTCATAACCTTACTTACTTAGTTGGCGCTACAACCGTATGTCGGTCTTGGCCTCATCTAAGAATTTGCGCCAGCCATTTCTGTCTTTCGCTTGCTGGCGCTAGTTGGAAATTCCAAGCTTCGTCAGGTTGTCCTCTACTTGGTCTTTCCAACGAAGATGCGGTCGTCCTCTTCTGCATTGACCGCCGCTGGGTACCGAATCGAATGTTTTCTTCACTGGAGCATCGTCTTTCATGCGCTGAACATGACCAAGCCAGCGAAGCCGCTCGATTTTAATGCGCTTGACTATGTCGATGTCAGCGTACAGCTCATACAGTTCATCATTCCACCGTATACGGTACTCGCCATTGACGCAGATTGGTCCGTAGATCTTACGAAGAATCTTTCTCTCGAATGCTCCTAAAGTCTTTTCATCTAAACTGCTCAGCGTCCAGGTTTGTGATGCGTAAAGTAGGACGGGCATGATGAGCGATTTATAGAGCGTGATTTTCGTTCGTCGAGAGAAGGCTCTGCTTCTCAATTGCCTACTGAGCCCAAAGTAACACCTGTTGGCAAGAGTTATTCTTCGTTTGATCTCAATGCTGATGTCGTTGGTTGAATTAATGCTGGATCCCAGATAAACGAAGTTCTTCACAACCTCGAAGGAGGTTTTGCCAACGGTAACGTGGGTTCCAAGACGCAGGGACTGTTTTTTTGTTGACACTAAGTATTTCGTCTTATCTGCATTCACTGCCAGACCCATTCGACTTGACTCTCTTTCTAATCTGGAAAATGCTGCACTGACTTCGCGCGTATTATGGCCAATGATATCGATGTCATCAGCATACGCAAGCAGCATAAAACTCTTGTAGAATATTGTGCCACTACGTCTCAGATCAGCAGCTCGGATGATCTTTTCCATCATTAGGTTGAAAAAGTCGCACGATAAGGAATCACCTTGTCTGAAACCTCGTTTGGTAATAAATGGTGGGGAGAGGTCCTTCCGATTTTAACTGCGCTGCTGGTGTTGCTCAGTGTCATCCTGCAAAGTCGTATTAGTTTTGCAGGAATACCAAATTCAGACATGGTGGAGTACAGGTGCCTCCTTATTGGGCTGTCGAAGGCGGCTTTGTAGTCGACAAAAAAAAGGTGGGTGTCGACTTGTTTTTCTTGAGTCTTCTCCAAGATTTGTCGTAGCGTGAAAATCTAGTCGATGGTGGACTTTCCAGGTCTAAAGCCACACTGATAAGGTCCGATCAGTTCGTTTACAATGGGCTTCAATCTTTCACATAAAACACTCGACAGGACCTTATATGCGATATTAAGAAGGCTTATCCCACGGTAATTGGCACAGATAGTGGGATCGCCTTTCTTGTGGATTGGGCAGAGCACACTGAGATTCCAATCGTTAGGAATGCATTCTTCCGACCATATTCTGCATAGAAGCTCGTGAATGCATTTAAGTAGAGCTTCGCCTCCGTTCTTAAACAGCTCAGCAGGTAAGCCATCAGCTCCCGCGGCTTTGTTTCTTTTAAGCCGAGCTATAGCTGTCAGAACTTCATCATAGTCGGGCAGCGGAACTTCAACGCTATCATCCAAAATTGGGGTTTCCGGAATATCATCTCTATTTGCGGGATTGTTGTCAGCGTCGCTATTTAGAAGCTTAGAGAAGTGTTCCCTCCATAACGTCAGTGTACTCTGGATATCTGTCACTAGATTCCCGTTTTCATCCTTGCAGGAAGAGGCCCCGGTTTTAAAACCATCGGCAAGGCGTCTTATTATTCGAAAAATTTTCGGGCCTCATTCCTGTCACCATACATCTCAATCTTCTCTTGCTCGCGCTTTTCTGCCTCTCTTTTTTTCCACCTGAAAATATGTCTCTCTTCCCTCCTCTTTTCTTTGTATCGCTCCTTAGCAGCGCGCGTTACAACCGACTGCAGGGTGGCTTTGTAGGCGGCGTCTTTCTCTGCAGTGGCGTCGCGACATTCCTGGTCGTACCACTGGTTTCGGCGAGGGCGGTGGCAGCCAATCACCTCTTCAGCAGCCGCACGCATGGAGTTGGAAATGTGTGTCCACTGCGCGCATATATCATCGATTGGAGGAGTGCTTTGAAGCAGGAGTGAGAGTCGAGTGGCGAAAGCATCGGCTGTTTATTTCGATTGCAGCTTGTCGACGTCTAGCTTTCTCTGTGTAGGATTGCTGCAACAAGATAGTGATCCGAGTCAATGTTTGCACCACGGATCGTGCGTACATCCAATACACTTAAAGAGTGCCTTCCGTCGATCAAAACGTGATCAATTTGATTCTTGGTTTTTTGATCAGGGGACATCCAGGTATCTTTATGAATATTGAGATGCTTGAATCTAGTGCTACTTACGACCATGTTTCGTGCTGCGGCGAAGTCAATCAGCCTCATTCCGTTATCGGAGGTGTTGTCGTGGAGGCTTAACTTTCCGACTGTTGGACCAAAAATATTTTCCTTGCCCACCTTAGCGTTGAAGTCACCAAGCACGATTTTAACGTCGTGGCGGGGGCAGCGCTCGTAAGCATTTTCAAGGCGCTCGTAGAAAATTTCCTTGATCTCATCGTCCTTGTCTTCTGTCGGAGCGTGCGCACATATTAGGCTTATATTGAAAAATCTAACCTTGATGCGGATTATGGCAAGTCGTTCGTTCACAGGTGTGAATCGCAGGACGTGGGGCCGTAGTCTCTTGCCAACTACAGATCCGCATCCAAACTCGTGCTTCTCCGCATGGCCGCTGTAGTAGATATCACAGGGTGCATGCCGAATGCAACCCTGTCCCTTCCATCGCATTTCTTGGATAGCAGTGATATCAGCTTTGTACCTACTCATAACCTACTCATACCTACTCATAACCTGTGTATTCAATTCTCCAGAATTCCTCTGGAGTCTCTACCATTTATAAGTCTCGTAAACTTTTACTCTAACAATAGATTTAGTAGAAACGCTTGTGATGTCCCTAAGTCAATTTTCTTGTGTTGTCCAACCCATATTATGGTGGATAAATTTTTCTTACTTTAGATTGTTTTAGACATGTTTTATTGTTAAAAAATTTCATAGTTTTTGGGTTGTGTTTTTTGTTCCCCACGCGTGCGAGGTGTTATATTAATTTTTTTCACATATTTAAGCATATATATTTTTGATCAGCATCACCTCCTGAGTCGATTTAGTCATACCCGTCTGTCTGTTGACACAATTTCAGCCGCAATTTTAAAGCTAGTGCTCTTTCTAAAAATATGGCACTACGCCAAAAACTCCAAATCATTACGTTTCCTCCATCATGCTTCACTGTTTACTTAACATAGGGTTCTAGAAACGCTAAACTTGAAATTAGGTGAATCGGAATTAATTTGTTTCCAAAAGTACAAAAAGCAGACATCATGTTAAGCAAAAGTTGAATCATTGTTGAAGAAATAATTGCAATTAATAGAACTTGTGATGTTTGCTAATAAGCCTTGAAAGTCTTGAAAAGAGTCGTTTTATGCAAAGTATAATTTTTATTTGTGATATAATTAATAGTAATATTGATTGTCCATTTATTGCCGTTAATATACGTCTAGATCTTTACGCTCATCAGACTATTTTCTTATTAAATGTCACTGATCAAACTAGGCTATCAATGAGCCCATTAATATAACTCTTTTAATGTAAAATATATGTAGAGATAGGTTCCATCGATTATTGCATATTATATTAGCATTGTATATTTAAAGCTAATTTGAAGTATGCCTTGTTAAGACTTTTGCATTCATTTGTTACCTTTATACTTTAAGTTTTTATAAGTTCATTATACTTTAAATCATATTGCTCTAGTCTGTAAGGATTTTCCCAATGACTCAATAAATACCAATTTTCACGGTTTATAGTTTCTTTCCTTTTTTTTCCACCAAAAAAAAATCTATGGTATAATAAAGAAAGAATAATACATAAATATCTTAGAGACCAATCTTCCCAATCTATTTCCCAATAATCTATCACTTTCCTTTCAGGTCAAAGACCAAACCTTGTTTGTATAAGGCGCATGCATGCCTTGGTTCTTTGATCTTTAAAAAAAAATCAAAGTGGTAAAACCTCTTAAAATTCTACAAAAATTATAATAGTGACTTGAAATTCTGGACATGTCCTTTAATATCTTATATGCGCTCTGAGATTAAAATTTGGCACAGTCAATCGAACTTCCCATACAAAGTGAAACTTATCTTTGTTGTTCACAAAAAGGAGCGCTAAATGGTAAACCACTGAACATATGAACATGAAATTCGACACAGATGACAAAGACAGTGTTATCAATTTAAAAAAGACAGCAATATCTATAAAGCGCATAAGGTGGCTAGTTTCGTTTTTATTTGAACACAGGAATGTATCAATATTTAAGATATTTTAATGTTTCTGAAAGTTTCCAATACGTATCCGTCATACAGAATAAAGGTCTTTAATGTTTTCTGTTAGGTCACTACAGGAGGATCCCACAAAGGGGATCTGAACTATCCGCCACCCACACGAGGGGTCTAAAAACAAACAAAGTATACAATTATTTTTTTCTCTTTTAATTCAATATGCATTTAAGAACTTACGATAGTGAAAGCTTAAATTTTATGGTGTCACACTAAAACAATTTCGGTTACTGCTAATTACACAGTAGGTAAATTTTCAACTTTTGAAAAGACACACAAAAACGCCGTGGCACGTAAACTTAATTTTCGATCGTAGAATTTAGTGGCATAATCAGTTTTTCCTAATAAGCTCGAGATTATATTCAGATTTCTTTTTATATACAACCTTTTAATTCAACAATTTTAATTACATTTTTTTTTTTTTCAAAAGGTCTTTTCAAAAATACCTCAAACGGGAAAATCCAGTCAGCCTATAGTTTAGTTGATTCTATGATTTTTTTCAAAGTTTAACAATTTCGCTTTTTTCCTCCGTTTTGACCAAATTTGAATGTTGAACGTAAAAACTAAAAAAAAATTTTAAAATTTTTTAATCAAATTAGTATTTTTATTTCACAAGAAGATTTAGTTCTGTATAATAAATATGTAGAAAACTAAAATATATCTAAAAAAAATTTCGAGAAACCGCTTATGATTTCAATGCCATTATCCATTTCTTATGAATTTCGTTCCAAGATATATTTCTTATAATCACGGAGTTTTTTTTTTATTGATATGCAGGTCCCATACTCGGAAGAAATTTATGATGTAGAACTAAAGAAATCAAATGCTCAACGCCAAATGTTGTCAATGCCTAGTAACGTGAACAGTGGCAAAAAAAGTGGTGGCAGCAATGGAAGTGCGGCATCAATAAAAAAAGCCATAAACCATGCCGATGCGTCGATGCTTACTACAGAGCAATGTAGCACAGTTTCAACAAATATAACATTGTCAGCTTCAGAAACATCAGCATCACCTTCTTCGTCAGCGAAAAATCACAGGAATCATTCTAATATTGCCGAAACACAGCAGCATTTACAAAAAGCAGGACAAAAAAGCTATCAATACATTCGTCCGCAGACTTTGCTCACACAACGCCAACAACATCAACACTCGGTAGATGAGAAACACTGTCTTGTTTACTTTGATGGCCAACTGGTATCCGGCTCATTGGAGGCTCTTATTGAACATATGGTGCCCACGTGTGATTATTATCCAACCAGCACCTATATATTTTCATTTTTATTAAGCGCACGACTTTTTATACGACCCCACGAATTATTAAGTAAAATCTCAACAACATGGGAGCAGCAACAGCAGCAGGAAATAACAAAAACTGATGTTGTCGATGATGCTACAGAAGTCAGAAAATGCTTCCTCAGTAGTACTGAGGCAACAATTTCGCCAGATAAGATGTGCGCCGGTGCAACAATAACGACAGCTGTCTCTCAAAAGAAGCAGCGCCATCAGCAGCTGTCCATGCAACTCTCAGCACACAACTGCATCCGTTTGCTAGCCGAATGGATTGAAACATTTCCGTATGACTTTCGAGACGAACGCTTAATGCAACAGGTGCGTATTTTAGCTCGCAAGTGTGTGTATATCGATAATGCGCTCGGAAAGCAAGTTTCTAGAATACTGCAGTTGCTTGTGCAGCGTCTTACCGTGTTAGAAAAGTACGAGGATTTCCTGCAGTCTCTTACAAAGGCTGAGTTGCATGCAACAGATGCGAAACAAGAAAAATGTTTTGCCAGTTCAACTGGCTCATCAACCACAACCACGCACAATCCGCTGGGAAGAAGCTCAACAACAGGACTTTCAACAGCCATTAAGAGCCAGCCATTACTTCAGTCGTCGTTATCCGCAGGCAATGCCAGTTCGTCATTAAGTACACAAGCAGCTGAATTTCATTCACATAATTTGAATCTGGACACACCGCAGCAACACAATCATCAACAAAGTTACAGCTCAATAAATTCAGTCAATCTGACATTGCATCATCTGTCCGGACATTTAGCAAATTCAAATTCCGCCTCGTCTTTTAATGAAGTTCCAGGCATCATGGAGTTGTGTCCCAGTTCGGCTCAAATGGCGCATCAGTTGACTACAATAGAGTTAGAGCGTTTATCGCATATAGGCCCAGAGGAATTTGTGCAAGCCTTTGCGAAAGAATACCAACACACCTTTGCTGCCAATCAATCTTCAGTGAATACTAGTACTCAGGAGGGCCCAAACTTTACCGCTAGTGTAGCTGCTGTGATGTGCACTTCTCTAAGTGACATAAAGAAGACACGCAACTTAGAGTCTTATGTTCAGTGGTTCAATCGCTTGAGCTATCTAACCGCTAGCGAAATAGTAAAAGTAAGTCGAAAATATGGTTTGTTAATTTGTTGAATTTAAACTTAATTTTATTAACAAAATAAAATTACAGTATTCTAAAAAGAAGTTACGAGTACGGATTATTGAGTACTGGATAGAGACGGCACGCGAGTGCTTTAATATTGGAAATTTCAACAGTCTTATGGCTATTATAGCAGGCCTTAACTTGGCGCCAATATCAAGGCTTAAAAAAACGGTATTTATATAAATGATCATGCTTTGTTACAGAATATAATTGATATTAAAAGCAACTTAAAATTTACAGTGGTCCAAGGTTCAATCCGCAAAGTTTTCTGTACTCGAGCACCAAATGGATCCTACATCAAATTTCAATAGCTATCGCTCTACGCTTAAAGCTGCAATGTGGCGTTCAGAAGGCGCAACTGATGAGCGTGAACGAATAATTATACCTTTTTTTAGTTTATTTGTGAAGGATTTGTACTTTTTAAATGAGGGCTGTTCAAATAGGTTGGTTATATATTAAAATGTTTTTTGCTAATTGAACATTCCATTCAACGGATCTTGTTTTTTTAACAGATTGTCCAACAATCATATAAACTTTGAAAAATGCTCGCAATTGTCGAAGCAAGTAATGGAATTTAATGAGTGGAAAAAAGTCAACTGTCCTTTCGAAAAACATCCCATCGTTATAATGTTTCTACAAAGCAGCTCGGTACTTAATGAAAATACGCTGGCAATGGCATCATTTGAATGTGAACCACCAGAAAACACGCAAGAAAAAGGTCGCTACAAGACGCTTAAATCTGAGACAAAACAACAAATGCAACAACAGTTACATGAACAAAAAAATCAGCAGCAGCAGCATTAACATAACATAAGCCACACATAAGACGACTGCTGCTGATCATTTTATTTTCTGTATATAGGTATATTTTTAAACTAAGTTTTAGGTCAAGCTTACGCTTATTCTATTTTATATTTTCTTAATGTATCAAACTCCTTCTATGAAGTATGTGTCTTAAGCATATGATAGATTAAGAAAACAACGAATCTCGCACAGTATTGGCGTTTTTGTTTATTTGTTGGTAAAGGAAAAGGCAGCATCGACCAAAATTTCTTATTGATTGATCATTTAATTGATTCACAAAAGCTGAACTCTTGGTTATTAACGTCAAGCAAAAATTAAAAAACTATATAAAAACTAGTAAGGAATTATCTTCGACTGGGCCGAAGTTAAAATACCCCTACGGCCGAATTAGAGTATATATAAAAATTTAAGCAAACTGTTAAATATTTATCGGTGAAATTATTTTCGTCAGAGTTTTACTGAAAATAATAATTTTTGTGTGTAACAACAATAACAATTATGGAAATAGTATTGTTATGAAAATAAATTTTATTAAAAAGAAATTTAAATTAACGCTATCTTAACAATAAACATAATCAGGCATGTTCTGCATTCCACTTCTGATCGGAAGTGAAAATAAATAATAATTAAATTCGATATTTGGTGTTCTACATATAACTTTTTTCGTTTGGTATTTTATTTAATATATTAATATAATCAATTGTGTTTACGAAAAAAATTATATATAGAACCTCAAATATCGAATTCAGTTATGATTTATTTTAACTTCCACTCGGAATTGGAATGCAGAATATGCCTGAATATAATTAGATTTCGCAGAAAAAAATTTCATTTCAAACATTTCAAAAATTTTGAGCTCATTGCGGCTGCTTGTCGCCCTTCAATATGTGCCGCCCTAAGCATTTGCCTCGTATTTTTTGCGGAATTGAAAGAGATTTTACCGTTTTGGTTAACTTACCTTGTACGGGAGGTGGACGCGATCTTTATTAGACTTAAAAATTTCATTCGTGCAAAATTTGAAGTCACTACTAGATTAATTTTTGTGAGATTAAAAATCGAAAGAGATTTTACCATTTTGGTAAACTTACTTTGTATAGGAGGTAGACGTGATTTTTATTCGACTTTTACAAATTTCATACTAAAAAACAATATTAAAGGTTAAACCTTATGTGCATAGTTTTAAGTCATTAGATTAATTTTTGTGGAATTGAAAGAGATTTTTACCGTTTTGGGTAAGTCACTTTGTATGGGAGGTAGGCGTGGTTTTCATCTGATTTTTACAAATGTCATTCTCAAAGTTTATATTAAATATTAAAGACACTGCAAAATTTGAAGTCATTCAATTAGTTTTTGTGGAATTTAAAGATATTTTACCGTTTAGGGTAAGTCACTTTGTATGGGAGGTAGGCGTGGTTTTTATCCCATTTTTACAAGTTTCATACTCAAAGTTTATAATAAATATTAAAGACGCTGTGCAAAATTTAAAGTCATTTTAATTTTTGTGGATTTAAAAGAGATTTTACCGTTTTGGTTAAGCCACTTTGTATGGGAGGTAGGCGTGGTTTTCATCCGATTTGGCTCATTTTCGAACTTGACCTCCATTTTTGCATAAAAAGCGTATATATTGAATATCGTTACGATAGCCAAAAAATTAGGGCTGTTATCGTGGCCACAGACGGACATGGCTAAATCGACTCAGGAGGTGAAGCTGATTAAGAATATATATACTTTTCTATACCGACCAAACCTCCTTATCGGCGTTACAAACGGAATGACAAAGTTTATATGCCCCTATTACGTTTTTTAAACGTGGGGTGTAATATAACGTATTGTTTTATCGCAAGCCATAAGTAATTTATATTTCATATATATTTCCTATTAGGGAGGGATGATGGTCAAAACAGTCTGAAAAAGAGCACATGTTTGTGAATTTGTTTTGAGATTACAAAACGAATTTATTTTATTTATAAACTTTGCATTTTAAAGAGTAAAATTTCACAAATATTTCGAGGAGTTTTCCAAAAAAAGGTACTCAAGGTGTGAAAAAAAACAAAGGATTTATGTCTACTAGAGTGTATCAACTTTTATAGGAAAAATCTGACTGGAATTGAAGGTCAGACTTTTGATACACTCTAATGTCTACAATCTAGAAGAAAGCTGCGAAATAATTGTGAAAAGAATGAGTTTTGAATTTTTGCTGCAAGTTCTAAATACATTTTTGGCGATAATTGGGCTGCATCTTTTATTGTAAAATGAGTGACATTTAGCCAGTTTAAATAGTTTTCGAGAAATCTTGCCAAACGTTTTAGAAAACGTTTTAAGAAAAATTCTTTTAAAGTTTTCTACTTTCTAACCACTGTGTGACGCGTCGGAGTTCTATAGTCCATAGCTTCAAGGGTTTTGCTCCAAATGTCTTCAAATTTTTAGAAAATATTCCTAACAAGGAATATTCCCCAGGAAGTTTTTCCAGCACTGCCAATTCAATCCCCGATGATGCATAAAATAAGTCGAGCGCAACTGTGTGTCTCCCAGTTTTTATAATTTACTATGATCAAGTACTTAAAGTATAGAAATTAGCTTTGTCGGTAAAACAAATTGAAATAATTTACCCTTTTCGTCGGTAAAAATAAATATATATATTTTATTGCTGTTGAGTATTGAATATAATAGCGGTTCATATGAGTAGTTTTTTTGTTGCCAAGTTCACTACGGAATCTAGCAGTTATTTAACCTTCAAACGCATTTGATTTTTTTGTAACGTAAAAGATGTTTAGTTTCAATATGACACTATGCATTACAATCAGGGATTAAAGATAAATACCACTGAAAACCCAATTTTTCGGTTTATATTCATGTTATATTTAAATATTTATTTTAAAAGAACTCAAAAATTAATGTTTTAGATTTGTTGCAGCACTGGAAATATAAAATGAAAATAATTCATAAAATATTGAAGATAAAATTTGATTGTTATTCACTAACTACGCTTAGTTTGGGCACATTTTGTACATAGGGTAAAAAGATGAATTGCAGATATTTGGGAATCGCAGTTACTATATCGAGTTGTGTGGAGATTTGCGCTTTATTCATATTTACAGTTATAGTTTTTATTTTTTTCTTTGCTTTACATTCTAAGCATAGTGTCAATTTGACACTGAACGTCGTTTAAGGGACATTTTTTGTACAGATTAACAACATCTATTTTTTTTTAATTTTTTCTTTAGTTAAATATAAATTTTGGCATGATTCATACACTGAGCCAAAATCGCAAGTGGATCTGAGCACAAATAAGAAAGTTATAGGTTCTCTTTTTAAAAGTAGTGCCAAATTGACACTTAAAACGTTTGAAGGTTAATATACATTTTGCTTGAAATTAGCTTAAATATTAAACATAATATATGTAATTAAATTTGGTTTTTCTCATATATGAGAGTACGTGACATATGAGCCGTTACTTTTTAATGAGTAAATTTTTGCATATTCCGAGATGATGTTTTAAGCACTATAAAGATGTTAAATTTTATAATGCATTTTAAACAATTTAAGAAAATAATCGACTTTTCGCGCTTTAACTGGACTTATTATTATATAACTTTAAAAAATAACGATAAAAAAAGAACAATTAAAAATTGAAGTTCACATATTTTTATGCATTGGATTAAGGGAGCTTATAGGCAAAAGCGGTTAAAATTAAGGCATATTTAAGAAGATGTTTTGTAAAAAAGTATATTATATAACCAACAAAATTTAATTTGCTTCTTATTGTCACATCATTAGTATAAGTAAAAAAGTAATTTTTTTAACATATATTTTTTATATATAAAGATGGCGCTAAAGTTGGTGTGCTTCAAAAAAGTTGAAAATCGGGCCACATCATAGCTCTGCTCCAGATCGTCTGAAAAAAAAAACAAAAATGCAATCGAAAACATACCCTTGAGTGTACATCTTTTACCAAAATGGAATGAAATCATGGAAAAATTAAGAAAATTATGAAAAAATTGGCCGATTGCTTGAATGTGAAAATCTTGAAAAAAAAATCTAGAAAACAAAAAATATGCGTAAATCTTGAAAAAATCTTGAAATTAAAAAAGGGAAAAATGTAAAATTTTCGAAAAAATGTAAAATTTCGAAAAAAAATTGAAAAGTATCAAATTTTGACAACAAAAATGTCAAATTTGAAAAAAAAAATATATGAAATCCTATTAGATAAAAAGATTATTAGAAGTACTTAGACAACACATCCGGTGTTGGACTTGATGAAGAATTATTTACAGATAAAATTATTTACCCTTGCACGGAGTATTAAAAACAAGCCTGAAATGGTAAATTTCCAAGTAAACCACTTGCGAGCGGGCTTTTTTTTTGCATATTTGGGCTTAGGAGGTATAAATATTATAAAAATATGAAAAAAATTTACGCGCGAATTAAGTTTTTACTCGCGGCAAACAGGTTTTTAAAAAAAGCCAAACGCAATTATATATTTGTTTGTACAGCGAACTGTCGCTCTTATTGAACAGAATCAAACTGTCTTTTATTTATTGATTTTAATATAAAGAAACTTAAATCTAGGTTTACAAATTTGCTTAATAAACTATTTTTATTATTGAAGCCAACCAGTCTGCTTCGTTGTGGATTTCTTGGAATTTAAGTGCATTTGTAATTTTCATTTATTTTGTGTGCTACATTTTATCGAATTAGCAGGAAGTTGATTTTGAATTACACTTTATCGTTCTGGATTGTTTTTATAAAATCATCAAATTTATCGAGTGCATTGTCCGATGCTTTTGTGTATGTATTAGTATATGTAACTACTCCCCCCTTTAGAAAAGAATTCTCCTGAATTCGTTTAGTTAATTTAATTTGTATATTTTTATGTTTTAAAATTATGAAAGCTACTAAAACAAAAATTACAAATATTGTCAACCCGTTAACCCCATACGAAATTTTGCTGTGTAATTTAAGTGCTCTAATATTTTTCACATTGCTCTGGTTGTCTTCAATTATTTCATCAAACGATAGTCTTCTTGTAAAATTTTTAACATTAGTTTCATACATATTTAGTATTCTTTCTTCCATATTTTCAAGATGATTAGAAAAGTAGAAGTCATTTATTTTTATAGTACAATTATTAAAATTCAGTATAATATTTCCATTTAGGTTTATTTGACTTCCAGTACATGTTTGATTAATTAAAAGATTATTGGCATTTCTCATATTTCTGTAAAATTATTGCTTATATAAATACAATTAGATTTCAAAATACAATGATTGCTGAATTTTAGATCTTTTAGATGTTTGTCTTTTACATATGAATACGTTTTATTTTCATACTCAAATACTTCTTCGAGTTTATAATCTATTTCATTTTTATCGTTATTTGGAATTGGGATTATTGTTCGTATATTAACATTGATAAGATTCTTAGGAATTTTTATAGCAATTATTAAAAGTGTTTTATTCATGAATGCTGTACCTAATTGTAATTGTTTGAGTTTACTAAAATTTATTTTGTATTTATTTATTTCTTTATTGGTTAAAATATTCGGATGGATTATGCCATATTTGGCAGATACTACATTGTCTTGTATGTGATCTAATTTATTTTTTAATAATTGAATTTTATTT
The DNA here is from genome assembly GCA_963920525.1 of Dichetophora obliterata. Lineage (NCBI taxonomy): Eukaryota > Metazoa > Arthropoda > Insecta > Diptera > Sciomyzidae > Dichetophora > Dichetophora obliterata. The sequence continues at coordinate 11,080,750 of OY986440.1, forward strand.
AATTGTTCCAAATAAGTGGTATATGTTTGCTCTTCATTTACAAATTTACTTATTGCATTTACTTCATATTGAATAATTTATCTATCTTTTTTAACAATATCTTTTAAACATCCAATTGTGACATTAAAATAATCATTGATTTGAACTTGTTGATTTACATTTTCTAGAATTTCATTTGTTTTCATTAAATGTTTCTGTATTAGTTGTCTGTCCTCGTCGTCCATGGTACCAAATAACCATTTGTCATAGTACCAACAGCGTTCACTAAACCTCGTTTCTGTCTTATTTCGCTTGGCATTAGAGTTAAAAGTTTACTTCTGGCTTCTAACAGTTCTAATTGTAGCAATTCTTTATTTTTTATATTAATCAAATTAACATTGTCCGACATTTCATTTAAAATATTTTCTAATTCTTTCAAATCAATTACTTGCAGAACTATGTCGGTGTCTTTTACTATTTCTTGTGTTCGTACTTTTAAATCAATGAATCCTGATTGGTCGGTTAGTTCTCTTATAGTCAGTTCTCCTTTAGTCATCGATATCCATGTCATTACTAGAAAAAGTATCCTCGTTACCTGTAAATTTAAGTTGTTTTTTAATGTTACATGGGTGAACTCTTTCTAATTTTTCTTTTCTATATTTAGGTTGCTCCTTATGCCTAACTGCTTTATAATTTTTTATAAACCCTTCTTTTCTTGTATCAGTGCAATCTTCTCTATTTTTATTAAGTTTAGTAATTATTTTCTCTTTCATGTGCTCCAAATTATTTTTTACAATATCCAGGTCAACTTTATTTCTGTGTACTTCGTCAGGAGTGAACTTTATTGTTGAATGAAACCTATCGTTATAATTTCTTATAGCTTTTTGTATTAACTGCTTAACCGATATATCCTTGTTTTATTTATGTAACATTCTAAATTTCTCTGCGATCGTATTGTGAAATCGTTCAATGTCTCCATTGCCTGTGTGGCTGTTTGGTTTAGTTAGATGTAGCTCGATATTTTCACTATTCAGAAACTCTCTAATCCTTGCAGCATTAAACTCATTATCCGCTATAATCTTTCTTGGTTTCCCCATTTTTGTGATATAATCTTCAATTTGTTCTAGAATTGTGATATGATTCCTGTCATTTAGAGGATACGCTACCCCGTATTTTGAAAACTTATCTATGATCGTTAGAAAGTGAAATCTTTTCATAACAAAGGTATCCATATGAATAATATCGTTACATTTTGTGGGTGTTTCGGTATATGAATATTTAAGTTTGATTGGTTTCCTATCGTATTTGATTTCCTGACATAACTCACATTGATTAATCACTAATTGTATTATTTCCATTAGCTTTGGATAGTATATTTTATTTTTTAATTGGTTGTATGTTTCCTGGATTCCTGAGTGTAAGCTTTCCCTGACATGATATAAAGAAATTTGTTTAACTGCCTCCACTTCGGTTTCTATGTCCTGTGCTCTGATTGTGCATTTAAGAAATTGTATTTGATTATCGTTTGAATACATTGCAATTAGTTTTTCTTGCACTAAATTGTATTTGTGGTCAGATAGCTCGGAATATATTCCTATTTTGCCCTTCTTTATATATCTTCTAAATATTTCACCCATATTGTTAAAATCATTTTCCGCTATAAATATAATCCTTTTACCATGCAATATTTTTAATTCTTCCACTTTATTATTCGTCAAAATAATTTGTGTTTTATATTTATTCACTATCTCGTCTTTTATGTAAAAATGGTCACCTAAATTTTCGTCTGTTGAGTGTATTGTTGCCATACTCACATCATCATCTATGTTTTCAATTATATTGAGATCAGATTCATTGTCTTCGTAATTTTGTAGAAATTGTGTTTCGCAATGATTTTCACCTTCCCCCTCTTTTTTAATAACGTCCTCGTTATTTCGAATCCTACTTAAAAAATCCGCTACTCTATTTTCTTTCCCTTTTATATATTCGATTGTAAACTGGTATTCTCCTAGTTTAAGCAACCACCGTTGATGCCTTGGTGAAATATCTTTCCCTCTATATTTTGAATGCAAAAATTTTATAGGCTGATGATCTGTTACGACAAAAATTCTTTGTCGGTTGCTGAATAATTCTGTTCATGATTGGTAAGGGTTCTTGATGCGAAACATATGGGATGTCCCTCCTGTGATATAAATGCGCCAATTCCGTAGTTTGATGCATCTGTAGTTAGTGTAAATTCTTTTTCAAAGTTGGGGTATCTTAAAATTGGATGTGAGCTGATAAGTTGTTTTAGTTTTTCAAATGCTTCTATGTACGTAGGATCTTTCGTATTTATTTTTACGTTTTTTTTTAAATATTTTGTAATCAGCTGGGCTACTTTTGAATAACTTTTCATAAATTTCCTATAATACCCGGTAATGCCTAAAAAACTCTTAATTTGTTTTTCTGTCCGCGGTAAGTCTAATTTTTCTATTATTTTTATTTTGTACGGGTTTGGCTTGATGCCATTTTTCGTTAGTATGTGCCCTAAGAACTCAGTCTCTTTTTTAAGAAAATTGCACTTGTCAATTTGGATTTTAAGATTTTTCTCATCTAAGACTCGAAAAATATCTCTAATTGCCTTCATATGTTCTTGTAACGTTGTACTAAAAATAAGTATATCATCTAGGTACACCACACATGTTTTACACGTCACTACACGTTGAAAAGTTGCGGGTGCATTTTTCAACCTGAACGGCATTCTTATGAACTCATAGAGACCATGCGGTGTAACGAACGCCGTTTTGTTTCTATCTTCTTCTTTGATCAAAATTTGGTGGTACCCTTTTGCGAGGTCTATTGTTGTAAAATATTGTGCACGTCCCAGTTTGTCTAAGATCGATTCGATGTTTGGCAGCGGATATTTATCATCAATTGTTACTTCGTTTAATTTCCTATAGTCTATCACTATTCTATATTTTTTCTTTTCAGAATTATCCTTTTTTTTTTTGGAATGACTATTAATGGGCTAGAATAGCGTGAATTACTTTTTTTTATTATCCCCTGCTCTTCCATTTCTTTTATTTGCCTACGCACTTCCTCTTCATGTTGTGGTGGATACCTGTATAATTTTGAATTTATTTGTTCATTTGTAGTGGTTCTAATTTTGTGCTGTATTTCCGTTGTACTTGTTAATTTTTCGCCCTCTCTGAATAGTAATTTTTTAAATGATTTTAATATTTTTGTAACTTCACTGTATTCTTCTGTATTTAAATGGCTTAGCTGGATGCCTTCTATTTTATCGTCTGTTGTTTCTAGCATATAAACTTCCTTGAAATTGAATGGGTTGTTTAGAAACATCGTTTTGTTTTGATTTAATGTAATATTTCCGTCAATGAGATTTATCATGGTATTTAAATGGTTCAATAAGTCGACCCCTATTATAAAATTGTATTTTCTACCTCTTAATGATGTTGCTTTCCATCTTATACGTGCATTGCTAGGCAGATTAAATTCTATTGGAGCTTTTGTATGCACTTCGTTATTAATTTTTTCTTTGCTAGTTACTGTACTAATTATAATTTCATTTTTAAATGGTATTTTGCGGAATTCGTTCAATTCCGAATCAATTAGACTTATATTCGCCCCTGTATCTATTAAAGCATTATATTTTTTATTTTCTATAGTTATTTCTATTCTTGGTAATCCTTCCGAGGCTTCCTTATAAAAAAAATTGAGTTATTTACTTCATTGTAGTTTTCAGATTCTCTATCACTTTGCCTAGATGACAGCAAGCGATCTTGGCTGCTATTATATCTAGGGTGTCCTGTGATTTGAGATCTGTCTTGATATGTTTCTACATTGTCTACTTCCATTGGTTCTCCTCGATCTTGCCTTACTTGGCTAGAATTATTGCCTCTATAAAATTGTTGATTTTGTCTATTTTGACCTACATTGTTATCTCTATAATCCCTATTAAAAGTAAAATTTTGGTGATTCTGTCTCATTTGACCTGAATAATTTCCTCTGTTTCCTTTAAATTGTGTAAAATTTTGGTGATTTTTTCTGATTTGTCCTGAATTATTTTCCCTGTTAAACTCATTTTGTCTGTTTCCATAAAATCCTCTATTTTGCTTAAATTGCTCATTTTGCCTATTTTCGACAAATCCTCTATTTTGTTTATATTGTTCATTTTGCCTATTTTCGTAAAACCCTCTATTTTATTTGAACTGGCCGTCCATTTTTCTAAATCTTTTAAATTCCGGTCGAATGCAAGTGTCTTCATAGCGTCTTTTTGTCATTATTTGTATAATTGTCTCTAAGTCATTTTCGTCATAAATTTTGTCGAGTAGCGTCCCTTGCGACATTTCTTTTACAGTATGCGTAAGTATACTAATAACATTACTTAAATCTATTCCTACATCTCCTTTATAATATATATTAATTTCATCTGCCTTATATTTAATATTCTGAATTTCTACTGCTAGTTCACTTACAGTATTAGCTTTGATGTTGCAGATTCTTCTATATACTTCATGTGGTTCGACATCTGGCTTGTATCTCAATTTTAGCGCCTTCTTTATTTGAGTCCAATCTTCGGGATTTGGAATATTTATATTGACGTTTTTGGCTTCCCCTTGTATAATTCTGTAATAAATTGCTCTGGTAGCTTCTTGTCTGGTTTCTACGTCTTGGGCTGTAGAGAGGAGGTATTCTACGCTGCTCATAAAAGAATTTATAGTTACTTCGCCTCTTCCAGTAAAAGTCGGTAAGTAGTTGATATTCTTCATTATCCTTTCCATATTGCTGCCGTAGGTTGACTGCCTTTGTTGCAATTCTACGTAGGCAAGTCTTAATTGCTCTAACTGTTGCTCTCTTTTTGTTAGTTCTTCTATGAGTTGAACCGGTGGTATTTGAGCTTGATCCTGTGCCATTCTTCTTCTGTCGTATTCGGCTTGCCTTTTTGACTTAATTTTGCTGCTTTTGCCTTTCTTAAGTAGGTGATGATTTTAAAGTAAAATTCAGTTATAGTGGTAATTTACGACTGGAGTTGTTCGTATTCACTGCACTATTATTATTATTATTTTTTTATTATTTTATACCCTGGAGGGTCCGGTCAACTTCTGAGTTGGCTACGGATTCGCAGGATTATTTTTGGGTGTAATATCGTTTTCGTTAGTCCAAATCACGATCCTTTTCTTAATTAAGAAAGGATAACCGACTGCGCCAATTAAGTTTTTACTCGCGACAAACAGGTTTTTAAAAAAAGCCAAAGGCAAACTTAAATTTTTTTGTACAGCGAACTGTCGCTGTTATTGAACAGAATCAAACTGTCTTTTATTTATTGATTTTAATATAAAGAAACTTGAATCTAGGTTTACAAATTTGCTTAATAAACTATTTTTATTATTGAAGCCAACCAGTCTGCTTCGTTGTGGATTTCTTGGAATTTAAGTGCATTTGTAATTTTCATTTATTTTGTGTGCTACATTTTATCGAATTAGCAGGAAGTTGATTTTGAATTACACTTTATCGTTCTGGATTGTTTTTATAAAATCATCAAATTTATCGAGTGCATTGTCCGATGCTTTTGTGTATGTATTAGAATATGTAACTCGCGTGGTCCCTTAAGAAACACACTACACTTTTCCGAAAATTTAATACTTTTTTGATATTTTACACTTTTTGAAATTTAATACTATTTAAAAATTTTAATTTTTTTCAAAATGTGATAATTTCCAAAATTTCACAGTTATTTAAAATTTTGAACTTTTCGTAATATGATATTTTTCGAAAATATCGAAATAGTGTTAAATTTTCAATAAAGACTTCTTGAAAAACCTACGTATAGAATGTGCTCTTTAATCACGCGCGAATTTAAAAAAAATTCCATGCGTAGTTTTTTCTTTAATCACTTTTCAAGATTTCAGGGTTTCAAGATTTTTTCCCGGATTATTTTTTCAATATTATAGATAACAATCGTATTATTGCAAATCTCTTATATACACTGAGATCGTTCGTAATCATCAATAATAATTGCAATCAGAAATTTATTTTAATGATAATTATTACTAAAAGTAATTATTTTTGCCATATCCGTTGCATAGATAAATTATTTTGATGATTTCATTTTTAAATGAAGCTACATTGAAAGTAAGATTTCAAACATAAAAAGCAGAAAAAATTACCATTAACTCAATCTTTTCCCAAAGTAGACTAGTACCACTTAAGAAAAAATGGCTCATATGTATAAGTTGTTTTTGTCAAATTAAAATATAAAACTCAAAAACTTTTTTATAATCCAATATATAAGTACATATTTTTAAACAATTAATAACTACTCACAGAGAGATAAATAAATATGTTGTACATTTTAAATAAAAAAGTCTTCGGGATCTTATTTAGGAAAGGCTTAGACTAAAAATATTATTTTAGTATAAAAAGTTATGCTACTCAAAAAAGAATTTTTTTACTTTTAAAAATAAAAACCTTAACAATTAACTCAAAAAAACAAAACTGCTCTCCAACATCGTATTTTATAAAGAATCGTGTTTTTTAATCAGCTCAATCATGAGAACTCTCAGGACAAAATTCTGCTACTGTGAACATACCATGAGTAAAGATAGGGGACTGGTTATTCAAACATAACTTCGAAGCACCTGTTCAGCTGCATCCGACGCTTAAATTTATAAAATAAATGCAAAAATTTGTGAAATTTGATTTAATTTGTAAGAAATGAGTTATGTTGTTTAATTGAATATTATTGGCAATGTTCAGCATTGTATTAAGATTTTTGGCTGTTGAAGAGGACGAAGTCTTTGACGGGGAGAACCAAGTTTCTGTTAGACTAGCCTTGAGAGATGGAACCAATCCGCTTAAGTTACCACAAATTTTGCATGCATATTTGTAGCATATTTAAAATTTGTGAGTTTCCCAACAGTCCTTTATCTACTTTTCCCAAAAGTTAATGTTCGAAAAAGTTCGCTTTAGGGGAATGGTAGGAAATTAATAATTTGCCCGGGAGAAAAGTTCCATAATTGGGCTTATTGGGAAAAAGTTCCATATTGGTTTTATCCACATTTTTTTGTTAAGATCCTCATTTTCTGTTTGTTTGTTTGTTTGACCTTTACACAAATTTAAACGCCTCGACGGATTTTGCTCAATTTAGTATACATATTGAGTGCATCCTAGATTGATTTTTTACACACATACTTAGTTTTTCCACGCTTTATTCAGTTTTCAAAAACATTCCCATATCTTTAAAATTTTAGAACTTTTTAGTACAGACTTTTTCATAAAACATCGTTACCAAAGAATGAGAAAAAACGACATGAAAATCAAAGTTTTAACTTTCGGCGCAAATATCTCATCTGTTTATAAATGAAGGACTTACTGCAATAACGTGATAAGCCACATGATTTAAAAAATCAGTTTTTTTAGGCTGAATACATTACTCAACTCATTTCCAACAACCATTGAACAGATTTTGGCTATTTCTTATTAATATTCTTACCTATTTGTAAAAGTTTCCAAGTTCAACTCCATTTCTTCATACAAAAATCCTTTTTTTCAAAACCCTAGAGTCGAGAACTGTTCCGTACGGTCAGTGTATATATATTTTTTTTCAAAAAAAGTCCAAAATATTGACTACTCAAAAAAATTACTCTAAAATTGCTTTTGCTGTGAAAATAAAATCAGGTAAAAATTTTGATATAGTTCAAGAATAGCGACAACTCTATTTTTCCAAATTTTTTTGTTTAATTATACGGATTTTAACCTCCTGAATACAAATCTGGAAAAATTTCAGGCCGTTTGAAATTGGTTTAGAAGTTATAGGCCTCCAAAGTTGCAAAAATGGGTATCAAAAGAAATGTAATGCGAGTACCCATTCAAAGAGGTATCAAACATGAAAATCCATTCATAACTTTTTAAGATATTCCTATTCTTATATTTACAATTTGTCTGAAAAACTAGTGGTTTCCCTTTTACGAAAACACTACACTAAAAATATTTATATCTTTAAAAGTTATGCATGGATGTTCATGTTTGATACCTTGTTGAATGGGTACGTAAATTACCTTTCTTATGGTTTGTGTAGTTTTGTTGAAATTTAAAAAAATAGCAATAGGCAACTTGTAGGCCATTTTTCCAACTTTGGAGGCCTATGACTTCTTAACATATTGCGAGCACCCTGAAATTTTTCAGATTTGTAATTAGGAGGCCAAAATCTATATAAACTGAAAGAAAAAAAAATTAAAATTAAAGTCGTCGCTATTCTTGAAATGTTCCAAAATTTAATTTCTGACTACATTTTATATGGCGTAGCATTAATTTGCAAAAATTCTTCCAGCAGCAGTTCTTACTGGCCCAAAATTCAATGTAGTGCTCAGACTGTGTGAAACCATGGCAGAAGAATGCCAGGCATGAAACCGGGTTTCTTAGGCAAGGGAGGTAGGCAGGCGACGAAGTGCGCGAAATTTCGATATGATGAAATTGGGCACAGAAACCGATCGATAGTAACTGCCGCTTCTGTGAAGAAGCAGAGGAGACTCCAATACACCTACTTACAAACTGCGAATATGTAATCCGCCAACCCAGTGGAGCTTGGAGAAGGAGGTACAATAACATTTGTACAACTCAGGAATTATAATCATTTCTGAAAAGTGGGTGTAGATATAGTTGGACCACGCTTATTTTTAATTTAGTTGCCGACAGTAACTAAACCAAATAAATTATCAAATTTTAGCCCGATACGATCCAAACCGTCTGAAACATAGTACAGTAGCTGCGTTCCATTCGCTTCAAAATAATCCAGATTATTTTTATGCAAAGCAAAAACAAAAAAAAAATAATCCTATAACAAATAGGATTACTTTTGCTATCCATATAAAATTGTGATATAGCCTTTAAAAAATTTGAAACACAGGTGCCGCATCTGTATATTTTTATGAGCTGTCATTTCATTTGTTGAATTATTTGTTTGTTTGATACAATGACTATTAGGTAGCCATGACAGCTACCTATTTTCTCACGAGCTGCGACCATCGAATGTTAAACAAGAGAAAACAAAACAAACCGCTTGTGTCACACACATTGGACGCATTCAGCTGAGCCAACAATTGCCCTTAAATTATTTATATAATTGCATAATATTAATAATTTAATTAAATAATTTACAATTTTTCTGACGTTTAGAGTAAAACACATTCAGAGAAGAACATTGTTCACTAAGGTATCACTACCATAATAGTTCACAACAGTTTTGAACGACACACTTTCTCACGACACCTAATAGTTATTGTATTATGATTGCTTGTTTGAATTTAATTTTGACTGCAACGGTAGTGCCCTCTACAAGTCGTTTTTCTTGCCGTTCCTTTGAGAAAATTTGTTATCGCGATTATATTAAGCCGAAAGGAACGCAGCTAGTGGCTCACAGCTTATTTCGTACATTGTATATATTAAAATTAAGATGTCTGCAACCGTGAAACTGGGAAACTTATTGATGAATTTTGACTGCAAATGTATAGGCTCATCTTCAGCAAGCGCAATAAAAAGATGGGATTATGATGGGTTATGCGATGCCATAAGTGAAAACACAGAAAACACAATATTTAAATATTTTGAAATCTAGATCGCGGATTGCAAAACTGTCAATAAGTATTGAACGTGTAGCATATTTTGTGTCATCAATACACGATACGGCAGTAGGCGGTGAAATAAAAATTAGCGGTATTCACTTGCCTGTGCATTTGAGTACTTGTGCAGTTAGGTTTTCGTGAACACACTTATCAAAAATTGTATGAATACTAACGCGATAAATATTGAACGTGTAGCATTCAACCGTGATCCATCAATCCATGAATTTGGATCGCGATCGAAGTATCACAATAAATATTGAACGTGTAACAGGCGCCATTGAGTTTTTAATTGTTTTTAGCTATTATACCACGTAAATTTTTAAGTGATGTGACAAGTTAAAGTGCTGTAAATTTACCTACTTTGCAATAAGGGTCGCTGTACAAGCATTGAGCTGGTGCGTGCGTGAATTGGTAAGTAACCATTTTACGAGAGGGCAAAGTGTTCGGAAAATTGCTGAAATGGTCAATTTGAGCGCTTCTACGCTCCAGTACATAATTCAGCGCTTCAAACATGAGATTCGGGTACAAAACAAGGGCACAAATGCACCGAATAAAATTGTCAACGCCTCAGACGAGTGCTAAATTGTAAGAAAAATCAAGGCAAACCCCAAATTATCCGCTCTAAAGTTGGCTGCTGAGGTTCACCCAGAATTAGGAAAGTCCTGCAGTGCTGAAACCGTCTGACGTGTGCTTCGTAGTCAAGGTTTGAACGGCCGAGTAGCACGAAAAAAGCCTTTAACTCCAAGAAAAATGTTCAAAGCCGATTTGCCTTTGCCAAAGAGCATTTTGCTAAGACTTCGGACTTTTGGAATACTGTTATTTATGTAGACAAGTCAAAGTTCAATATTTTTGGCTCCGACGGGATGTCATATGTCTGGCGCAAGGCAAATACCGAGCTAAACAAGGAGAACCTCAAACCAACTGTGAAACATGGTGGCGGCAGCGTGATGGTTTGGGCCTATATGTCCGCTGCTGGAGTGGGAAAATTGGTATTCATTGAGGGAATAATGGATAAAACAAAGCACCTCGATATACTTAAAAACAATTTGCTCCAAAGTGCTGACAAACTAGGTTTGCGCGAAAAATTTCGGTTCTACCAAGATAACGATCCGAAGCATAAGTCCGGAATTGTGCAAACCTGGCTTATCACCTGATATGAACGTTATAGAGAATCTGTGGGATATTTTGGCGGCGGTCAACGCAGAAGAGGACGACCGCATCTTCGTTGGAAAGACCAAGTAGAGGACACCCTGACGAAGCTTGGAATTTCCAACTGGCGCCAGCAAGCGAAAGACAGAAATGGCTGGCGCAAATTCTTAGATGAGGCCAAGACCGACATACGGTTGTAGCGCCAACTAAGTAAGTAAGTAAGTGGGCTATTTTGGACAACAACATAAGAAAACACAAAATTTCGAATAAAGAAGACTTAAAGAAGATGTTGCTTGAGGAATGGCAGAAAATAACCCCAGATATTACACAAAAATTGGTTGACTTAATGCCAAATAGGCTTCAGGCCCTTCTTAATGCTTAGGGTAATCATACTAAATATTTTAATGAATTACAACCTAGTTCTGTAAATTGTCATTTAAACTGTATGAAATAAGCTGTGACATGGAATTTAAAATTTTTTCTTTTTTAGTTTTTTAAAGTGTTAAACACCAAGTTTTTTAATAAAAAAAGTTTCTTAAATAAAAGACAAACCTTTCTTTTAAAAACGGCATCAAAAATTTTGTTTTATTGTTACATGAATTAAATTGCGAATTAGATCAAGTAAGTTTTTAAGAAGGCAACAACAACAACGCTGTATAGAGTCAATCACTTAGCTGACTAGACAGTCTGTTTCAGAAATCGCTACATTTTCCTCTTCAGTAGTCTTTGAGTGATTAAGCTGTGATCAACTCACTGTTTAAATTCGTGCATGACTTCGCAGATTTAGGAATTTATTCCTTTGAATTGTATGGCTGCTAATCATATGACATTACAAAGCAGAAGGCTATTTATAGATCACCGCCATCAACTCTACCAAGGTTGCCATCTGTTCTAGTTACTTCTTTATTTATTTCAATATTCATTGGTGTTCGACAGTTTTGTTGAAATGCACCATAAAATGAAAATAGTTTCTTGCTTCGCCAGAAGTTTTATTGTTACTTAATCTGGAGTTATTCCAGCCAAAACTAAAAATTTCTTACTGTACGAAATAAACTGGGAGCCACTGTATTTTTATTCATTTGTGAGCGAGTGGCAAAATTTTTTACATAAAAACACTGCCCTATTCGAATGCACTGTTGTGCCAAAATTCCAACGCAATCGATGAAGAACTTCCGAAGATTTGAGATTTTCTACAAACAAACATTTACAATTTTTATTTACATAGATTATCATTATCTCAATTTTTTAAAAATGGCCTTGCCTCAATTTCAAAATAAACGGCTTTATTATTAAATTTTGGCTCCTTATGCACTAATAATAAAAAGAGTTAGTTGTTTGAACATGCAATAACAATAGAGTTTAGCTACTACAGCTTTTCGCACTTTCTTCGCATTAGATCATCGTAAGAACCAGCCCAAATAACATTAAAATATCTAAATGATATCGATAAGAGTGGTCCAAAACAATTTATCCTATCTAAAACATTCTAAAGTGAGAAAAATTTACCCACCATAATATGGGTTGGGCTCAGGGACAACACAAGACATAACAACTAACCATGCGTTTACATAGATCTAATCATACATAAGTTTTCAATCTTCTTTTGAGTTGATCTTTCGATAAGTTAACATCAAAAAAGCTACAGTTGTTAACAAAGGTACTCATGCGATGTAAAGGAGCAGTAGCCATATAATTTGTTCTACTAAAAGGTAAGTTAATTAAATTGCTAGCATTTCTACTGCTTCTACGGTTAGTGTTAAAATTTATAAGAGTTAGGAGTTCTGGTGAATCGAATACACCAGTTATGAGTTGGTGTAAATAGACGATATCTGCAGACTTCCTTCTCTCATTCAAAGATTGCATTTGTAATAGTTTTAAACGATCCTCATGAATAGGAAGGTTTCAAGTGTCAGTTCCACTTAAGCTTAGCTATATGGAGATTTTAAAAAGTTAATAGTTTGCTGCTCCCAACCCCCAATTTTGTTTCAATCCACAAAAAAATGGTCTGTGCAAAATTTTAGCTTAATGGGGCAACTCTTAGGTGACCCTCATCGAGCATATATTTTTGAAAATTTGGCCGATACTTCATGCTTTCAAAAATTCCTTCGAAAAGAGGGTTGAAGTCGTCACTTTGATTATAAAATCTATATATATAAAATAGGATGTGTGTATGTATGTAACGTATGGACTCCAAAACGGTTGGGCCGATTTTGATGAAATTTTCAGGTAATGTTCATCTTGGTACGGTGGGTAACATAGGCTATATTTGGACCCGATAGGTGACGCTGGGGTGGACTTATATCGAAAATTTGAATTTATGGACCAATTTAACTGAAATTCAGAATGTATGTTTGTTTGATCATAAGAAAATAATTTGTGTATAAATGGACCCGATAGGTGGCGCTGGGTGGACTTATATCGAAAATTTGAATTTATGGACCAATTTAACTGAAATTCAGAATGTATGTTTGTTTGATCATAAGAAAATAATTTGTGTATAAATGGACACGGTAGGTGACGCTGGGGTGGACTTATTTCGAAAATTCGATGGCGTGAAAAATATATAAATACTTTTAATTTTATTTTATAACGAGGGGAGTAGCGAAGCACACCGGGTTCAGCTAGTTTTGATTATAAAAAGTAAAAATGTGCATTATTGATCAAAGAAAGATTCTGAGTCGATTCTGAGTTGTTTTGTTTCGTTTCATGTCAGTCATGACAACAGTTACAATATTTTGTTCTGTGAAACTGTTAAGCATTCATAAATTTCAATGAAAAAACTGGTCGTCAAACTGGTAAGTCAAAACACTGAAGCAGCCAAAAAACCCCCTTAGTATTGTTTTTCTTCTTACTTACTTAGTTGGCGCTACAACCGTATTTCGGTCTTGGCCTCATCTAAGAATTTGCGCCAGCCATTTCTGTCTTTCGCTTGCTGGCGCCAGTTGGAAATTCCAAGCTTCGTCAGGTTGTCCTCTACTTGGTCTTTCCAACGAAGATGCGGTCATCCTCTTCTGCGTTGACCGCCGCTGGGTACCGAATCAAATGTTTTCTTCACTGAAGCATCGTCTTTCATGCGCTGAACTTGACCAAGCCAGCGAAGCCGCTCGATTTTAATGCGCTTGACTATGTCGATGTCAGCGTACAGCTCATACAGTTCATCATTCCACCGTATTCGTTACTCGCCATTGACGCAGATTGGTCCGTAGATCTTACGAAGAATATTTTTATATTTAGATTTATAGAGCGTGATTTTCGTTCGTCGAGAGAGGGCTCTGCTTCTCAATTGCCTACTGAGCCCAAAGTAACACCTGTAGCTGCATTTCCAAACATGTTAACTACGATTTTCGTTATCGTTAACTGTCCTTACCTACAACTTTCGCTAACTCGTATTCCCAAACCAAACCTTAGCTATTTATATCGTTTACTTTGACAGTTCTTCAGCGATAATTGATGTAAGCTTAACTACGTATTTTTAGGCGTCGACAACTAAAACAATAACATCGTTAATATATTAAATGAGCCTAACTTAAAGTATTTCATAAGTTTTTCTTATAAGAATTGTGGTGCTTAAGTAAAACAAGAAAAAAAATTTTTAAATGGCATTCCCATATTTAGCCATGGATGCAGCTGTTTTGTATAGCGAAATTGACATGCGAGAAAGCGCAGCGGAGTGGGCTGCTCTTCGCCAAGTGGACAGCCCTTTTGATTTAGATCAATCCACTTTTATGCAGCTATACCGTTTGACGCCTGAGACAGCTCATAGTCTTATAGAGTCTATAGGAAGCTCTTTAGAACGGAGAACAATATCCGCTTTGTCGGCGGAAAATCAGGTGAGAGGCAAAAGCAGTAAAATGTTGCAATTGTTTGTATCCACAAATCCTTTAACTGGATTTTTGCAGCGATACGATTCTACGCAACTGGGTGCTACCAGCGGCCAGTAGGACGGCAGGCGGGCATCACGATGAGCCAGTCATCTGTCAGTCGCTCTATTTATAGGGTTACAGACGCCATAAACGAACAAATTTTTAGATTAAATGTGCGTTTCCCGATGACACAGATTGAGCGACAGGCAGCGCTCACGGTGTTTAGGACCGCTCGTGAGCCTTTCGACGGCGCCATTGGAGCGATTGACTGCTCTCATGTAGCCATCGTTGGGCCACAACAGCACGAGGAAGCGTACGTTAACCATCATGGTTATCATTCTATTAATATTCAAATGGTAACTAGACAGTTTTATATTGAATTGAGAAATTTATTATTATACTGTTTTTACTTAAGATTTGCGATCCCAATCTGAGGATTATGAATGTCAATGCAAGGTATCCTGGAGCACGTTATGATGCATGCATATGGAACGCTTGTTCTGCTCGACAGGTTATGCAGAGAGCATATGAACGCGGTGACCGACGCACGTTTTTAATCGGTGCGTCTTTAAAATGTGAATTTTGTCGATTTTATTTATAACTTTTTGCTTGCAGGTGACTGGTTACCCACTGGAACCGTGGCTTATGACACCTCTTCCAAATCAGATAGAAGGTACTCCGAAATATCGGTACAATGAGGCTTTATACAAAGGTCGAAATTGTGTAGAGAGGTTGTTCGGTGTGTTGAAAAGTAAGTAGCGGTGCCTTTCTAGGCAAAGAGTACTGATGTATGAGCCCGGTTTTGCTGGCAGAATTGTAAACGCTTGTGCAGTTCTGCACAACTTAAGCCTCTCGTCTATAAGTGGAGCTGAAATAGCGGCGGAGCTATCGCCCAGTGTAGATTCGGCAACTGCAGAAATTGAAGAGGGAAATGGTGTACGTTCATCAATTGCGAAACGCTGTCAATACCGTTTGATTGCCGAAAAATTTACTTAATTTGTATTTATGGAAGTGATTTATTTTTGCAGTCTGTGACTTGGTGGTAAATTTCACCCTTTTAAATTAATTCATTTAAGTAAATTTAAATTTTAAATAAATAAAAAAAACAATAATTTAATTTGTATTTTTCAAGTTCAAGAAAACTGGAACTTTATTCAAAAATTATAAAATACAAATATATCCAAAACCTGAAAGATATTTTTTCAAAATCAAATGAATATATTTAAAGAAATAAAAGAGATCGTATAAAAATTCATTGTTTTTATAATTAAAATTGTACATAAAAATAAATAAAAAATTTGTACTTCATTGGTATATAAAGGCATCTTTGGCACATAAAAATATAAATAAATAAAGAAAAAGAACAACAAAATTATTGTTCATCACTGGTCTGCAAACCAAAGATCTGCTCCATGACAGAAGTTATGCGGTCAACTGCCACTGCTAGGAGCACCACTGCATCAGCTGCTTCAGCTTGCTGCTTTGCTGCTTCAGCTTGTATCTAAAGGCATAAAAAAATATTAGAATATATCAAACAACAGAAAGCATTGTACTCTAAGGCGTATCGAATTACAATTTGTTTCGAATATCATATTCTAAGAGGTCTCAAGAGTTGCATAAGGTGGTCAAGATCTCCCACAAAAATTTAGAAAAAAATAAGGATGTCCTTCCCTCCCGCAAGGACAAAGTTGTTTTTTAAAAAAAAGGTAAAAAATAACGATATTAAAATGCTTAGATTTTTGGAAGAAAAACTAGATTTGTCGTAAAGCAAAAGTAAATATAAACTAAGACTAACAACATTTTGTTTAACACGATTTCTTAACTTTTACCAACAGTATCCAAAGATAACGATATTCGAATCTAAAGGTACACTCGAGATAGCACAGACCTTCTTATTGTTATCTACCATCTTCCCCAAACTTGACGAATAAATAATTTACATATTTTTTAAGCATATGGGCATTTCCACAGAACAGTCTACCATGACCAAAACATTAAAACTTATTATTTCATTATATTTATTATCAAAGAGAAACATTTTCGTTTTATTAATTTTAGCAATTCATACATAAACTAATTTACCATGATGATCAAATCGTCTCTACTGTTTCACAAATGCAATTTAAGTAACGTAACGCTAGATCAAAAAGATTAATAAAAAACCAGAAGGTTTTTAAATTTAATCACTTGGAAAATAAATTTATGTTATTTCAAACCCTTCTAAAAAAAGTGCTATACAAAAAGTGTTGACCAATTCAGAGTTTTTTAAATTTTGTAATCCAAGTCAAAAATCACTTCCATTTTTTGTAATGTAACGCCAGTACATATTTTTGATTATATCTTGAAATACTTTGGGTGCATTGTTGACATTGTTTTTACCTAATATAGTGCCACTTAATTACTACGCAAATATAAGTATTTTAAAAATGAGGCATTTTTATTACTAGAATGAAATTTATTATTTCGTTAAAACGCCGCACCTCAGCATTTACAAAAATTGTATACTAACATTTTTATTTTCTTAGTATGCCATGGGTCTCAATTGATTTAACAATTGTTGTTAAGAAGTGTTTTAAATAAATGATTACCATAAGGAAGTTATGAACAAAATTGTTAAATTTCATGCTAAGTATTTTTCTTTTAAATATAAAAAAATCTTGCTGCTTTCCTCGTGTCTTTAATAAATATTGTTAAATAGGGTTGTGTTCAAAAATATTTGAAGAATCCAAATTGACAAAATTATTTTCGGTACCACTTCCAATGGTCGAGATATAAAACCTTATATCAATTTTTTCAAATTCTTTGCTATCTTGAGTGTACTGTTAGATTAGAATATCCTTCACACAGGACACTATGGGTAAAAATTGAGAGTTGCATCGTGTTTGGCAAGATATTTTTTGTTAACATGTGTATTTACTTTTGCTTTAAGCGATCTAAATTTTTCGATACACCCTATTGCAATCACCATTATAGCATTCGCTAGCTGCTTTGCAATTGCTGCAAACTGCTCCCTGGCGGAATCCAAAACGCTGCGCTTTTTCGGCCGCACATTTCTGCCTTGGATCTTTTCGGCCGTCTCCACCACCTCCACATCCAAATCCACCACATCCACTTCTTCAACAAGTTCATCCACTTCATAAGGGGAAGTGGTGGGCACCATTGGACTTGCCAGCAGCACATCTTCTTCTCCGAGTTCAAGGGCCAGTTGTAAGTGCTACAAGAACAATACATTGTTAAAATATATTTACATTGTTTGCAATCATAGCTACCTCTTCTTCCGGAATGCTGTCCGCGCAATTGTTACTCCCTCCCACATATTGCAGCCCAATGATGTCCAACACCCGCATGTCCAACTCCATGAGGGCAGAACTGGAAAGGGGCTTACCGCCAGTCTTGGTCATTTCCTTCCTCCTTTCTCGCGCTTTCACTGAGGTGCGGCTTTTGAGATCTTGCCATGCCTATAATAGAAAAGCAGACACACTTCAGCAAATATAATGAACTTGTGCAATATTGTACTTACCACTTGCCACTGTGCCGCAGACTTCTCAGCTCCTCCGATACTATTCAGTTGACCAGCCAGTTCAGCCCACTTGTTGAAGGCCTCTTGTCGACCATGCAGCGCCACGAACTTTCCTTCGGCCAGTTCATTGTTGGCCACAAAAAAATCCAACATTGATTTGTACTGATCGGTTGTGGCCCGACAGGATCTTTTTTTATTTTGCTGCTGCTGCATTTTGTTTTTTGCACTTCTTTAATAAAATGTCATAGCAATGCTAATGACATAGCTAAAACCAAACTGTCAAATGCCAGTGCTGCCTTATTTTCAGTATACGTAAGCGATATTTGTAGGTAGCAGTTTTGACGAAACGCTAAGCAAATGTTGTAGCTTAGAATAGTCTTATGAATAGGACATTTGTTACTGCAAGCTATAAACGTTGTTGGTAAGCGATAGCGATTGCTTATCGTTAACATTTTGGGAATGCAGCTACTGTTGGCAAGAGTTATTCTTCGTTTGATCTCAATGCTGATGTCGTTGGTTGAATTAATGCCGGATCCCAGATAAACGAAGTTCTCCACAACCTCGAAGGAGGTTTTGTCAACGGTAACGTGGGTTCCAAGACGCAGGGACTGTTTGTTTGTTGACACTAAGTATTTCGTCTTATCTGCATTTACTGCCAGACCCATTCGACTTGACTCTCTTTCTAATCTGGAAAATGCTGCACTGACTTCGCGCGTATTATGGCCAATGATATCGATGTCATCAGCATACGCAAGCAGCATAACACTCTTGTAGAATATTGTGCCACTACGTCTCAGATCAGCAGCTCGGATGATCTTTTCCATCGTTAGGTTGAAAAAGTCGCACGATAAGGAATCACCTTGTCTGAAACCTCGTTTGGTAATAAATGGTGGGGAGAGGTCCTTCCCGATTTTAACTGCGCTGCTGGTGTTGCTCAGTGTCATCCTGCAAAGTCGTATTAGTTTTGCAGGAATACCAAATTCAGACATGGTGGAGTACAGGTGCCTCCTTATTGGGCTGTCGAAGGCGGCTTTGTAGTCGACAAAAAAAAAGTGGGTGTCGACTTGTTTTTCTTGAGTCTTCTCCAAGATTTGTCGTAGCGGGAAAATCTGGTCGATGGTGGACTTTCCAGGTCTGAAGCCACACTGATAAGGTCCGATCAGTTCGTTTACAATGGGCTTCAATCTTTCACATAAAACACTCGACAGGACCTTATATACGATATTAAGAAGGCTTATCCCACGGTAATTGGCACAGATAGTGGGATCGCTTTTCTTGTGGATTGGGCAGAGCACACTGAGATTCCAATCGTTCGGAATGCATTCTTCCGACCATATTCTGCATAGAAGCTCGTGAATGCATTTAAGTAGAGCTTCGCCTTCGTTCTTAAACAGCTCAGCAGGTAAGCCATCAGCTCCCGCGACTTTGTTATTTTTAAGCCGAGCTATAGCTGAACTTCATCATAGTCGAGCAGCGGAACTTCAACGCTATCATCCAAAATTGGGGTTTCCGGAATATCATCTCTATTTGCGGGATTGTTGTCAGCGTCGCTATTTAGAAGCTTAGAGAAGTGTTCCCTCCATAACGTCAGTGTACTCTGGATATCTGTCACTAGATTCCCGTTTTCATCCTTGCAGGAAGAGGCCCCGGTTTTAAAACCATCGGCAAGGCGTCTTATTATTCGAAAAATTTTCGGGCCTCATTCCTGTCACCATACATCTCAATCTTCTCTTAGCAGCGCGCGTTACAACCGACTGCAGGGTGGCTTTGTAGGCGGCGTCTTTCTCTGCAGTGGCGTCGCGACATTCCTGGTCGTACCACTGGTTTCGGCGAGGGCGGTGGTAGCCAATCACCTCTTCAGCAGCCGCACGCATGGAGTTGGAAATGTGTGTCCACTGCGCGCATATATCATCGATTGGAGGAGTGCTTTGAAGCAGGAGTGAGAGTCGAGTGGCGAAAGCATCGGCTGTTTATTTCGATTGCAGCTTGTCGACGTCTAGCTTTCTCTGTGTAGGATTGCTGCAACAAGATAGTGATCCGAGTCAATGTTTGCACCACGGATCGTGCGTACATCCAATACACTTAAAGAGTGCCTTCCGTCGATCAAAACGTGATCAATTTGATTCTTGGTCTTTTGATCAGGGGACATCCAGGTGGCTTTATGAATATTGAGATGCTTGAATCTAGTGCTACTTAAGACCATGTTTCGTGCTGCGACGAAGTCAATCAGCCTCATTCCGTTATCGGAGTTGCTGTTGTGGAGGCTTAACTTTCCGACTGTTGGACCAAAAATATTTTCCTTGCCCACCTAAGCGTTGAATTCACCAAGCACGATTTTTACGTCGTGACGGGGGCAGCGCTCTTAAGCATTTTCCAGGCGCTCGTAGAAAATTTCCTTAATCTCATCGTCCTTGTCTTCTGTCGGAGCGTGCGCACATATTAGGCTTATATTAAAAAATTAAACCTTGATGCGGATTATGGCAAGTCGTTCGTTCACAGGTGTGAATCGCAGGACGTGGGGCCGTGGTCTCTTGCCAACTACAAATCCGCATCCAAACTCGTGCTTCTCCGCATGGCTGCTGTAGCAGATATCACAGGGTGCATGCCGAATGCAACCCTGTCCCTTCCATCGCATTTCTTGGATAGCAGTGATATCAGCTTTGTATCTTTCCAAGACATCAGTCAGTTGGATAGAGGCACCCTCCCGATTAAGGGTTCGGACATTCCAGGTGCATATCCGTAAATCATTATCAGTTTTTCGTTTGCGGAGGTCGTCATCAGATTTGGGGATCATTTTTCTTCTTTTCTTAGTTGTTTTCATTGAAATGGATTTCAACGGGTGGGCTTCAAACCCGACGCACAACCTATTTTAAGCCTAGGGAGGCCCGCCGCTCAGATTAGCCGCCAAACTAACGGTTGTCAGTTTTGACGTTGCCCAGGAAACACCACGTGGAGGTTTGAGTCGACTTGAGGCGGTTTCACAAAGATTATGCTGGCCTCGCCAGGTTGAGACATTCAGACATGTTTTATTGTTACATCGCCCCCAGTTTCCCAGTTTCCATTTTTTTTCTTCAAGCTCGGAAAATCCCGTCCACTGGTCCTACTTATTGCACTGCGCATCGGAATTTGCTGATAGTTTTTTAAATTATAAGTGTGGTTTTTTGGGGGGTGAAATTAAAAAAAATGGCTATAGCAGTGATAAGTATGAAATGAAATGTGTTTTAAAATATAATTAATTTTTGCTTTTGTATTATCTTAAGCAAAGGTGTTTACTATAAAATGATTTTTGCTAATTTTATTATATAAAAACTTTGTATTGCTTTTAGATTTTTGAAAAAGCATCAACCTCTTCAAGCAGCTCGAATTTTTCTAGCTCGAGTCTATGTTCGAGCTTGGTGTCTGTCAGCAGAAGCTATATTTAATTTCTATTTGTTTAATGTTTTCTTCTTTTCTTAATTATTTTCATTGAAATGGATTTTAACGTGTGGGCTTCAAACCCGACGCACAACCTATTTTAAGCCTAGGGGGCCCGCCGCTCAGATTAGCCGACAAACTAGCGGCTGTCAGTTTTGACGTTGCCCAGGAAACACAACGTGGAGGTTGGAGTCGACTTGAGGCGATTTCACAAAGATTATGCTGGCCTCGCCAGGTTGAGACAGTCAGACATGTAAAGGTTCGCCCCCCACAAAAGAAGAAAAGTGATCCCCAAGTCTGATGACGACTTCCGCAAACGAAAAACTAATAATGCTTTACGGATATACACCTGGAATGTCCGAACCCTTAATTGGGAAGGTGCCTCTATCCAACTGACTGATGTCTTGGAAAGATACAAAGCTGATATCACTGCTATCCAAGAAATGCGATGGAAGGGACAGGGTTGCATTCGGCATGCACCCTGTGATATCTGCTACAGCGGCCATGCGGAGAAGCACGAGTTTGGATGCGGATTTGTAGTTGGCAAGAGACCACGGCCCCACGTCCTGCGATTCACACCTGTGAACGAACGACTTGCCATAATCCGCATCAAGGTTTAATTTTTTAATATAAGGCTAATATGTGCGCACGCTCCGACAGAAGACAAGGACGATGAGATCAAGGAAATTTTCTACGAGCGCCTTGAAAATGCTTAAGAGCGCTGCCCCCGTCACGACGTAAAAATCGTGCTTAGTGAATTCAACGCTAAGGTGGGCAAGAAAAATATTTTTGATCCAACAGTCGGAAAGTTCAGCCTCCACAACAGCAACTCCGATAACGGAATGAGGCTGATTGACTTCGCCGCAGCACGAAACATGGTCTTAAGTTGCACTAGATTCAAGCATCTCAATATTCATAAAGCCACCTGGATGTCCCCTGATCAAAAAACCAAAAATCAAATTGATCACGTTTTGATCGACGGAAGGCACTCTTTAAGTGTATTGGATGTACGCACGATCCGTGGTGCAGACATTGACTCGAATCACTATCTTGTTGCAGCAACCCTACACAGAGAATGCTAGACGTCGACAAGCTGCAATCGAAATAGAGCCGATGTTTTCGCCACTCGACTCTCACTCCTGCTTCAAAGCACTCCTCCAATCGATGATATATGCGCGCAGTGGACACACATTTCCAACTCCGTGCGTGCGGCTGCTGAAGAGGTGATTGGCTACCACCGCCCTCGCCGAAACCAGTGGTACGACCAGGAATGTCGCGACGCCACTGCAGAGAAAGACGCCGCCTACAAAGCCACCCTGCAGTCGGTTGTAACGCGCGCTGCTAAGGAGCGATACAAAGAAAAGAGGAGGGAAGAGAGACATATTTTCAGGCGGAAAAAAAGAGAGGCAGAAAAGCGCGAGCAAGAGAAGATTATGATGTATGGTGACAGAAATGAGGCCCGAAAATTTTTTCCAAAAAATAAGACGCCTACCGATGGTTTTAAAACCGGGGCCTCTTCCTGCAAGGACGAAAACGGGAATCTAGTGACAGATATCCAGAGTACACTGACGTTATGGAGGGAACACTTCTCTAAGCTTCTAAATGGCGACGCTGACAACAATCTCGCCAATAGAGATGATATTTCGGAAACCCCAATTTCGGATGACAGCGGCGAGGTTCCGCTGCCCGACTATGATAAAGTTCTGACAGCTATAGCTCGGCTTAAAAATAACAAAGTCGCGGGAGCTGATGGCTTACCTGCTGAGCTGTTTAAGAACGAAGGCGAAGATCTACTTAAATGCATTCACGAGCTTCTATGCAGAATATGGTCGGAAGAATGCATTCCGGACGATTGGAATCTCAGTGTGCTCTGTCCAATCCACAAGAAAGGCGATCCCACTATCTGTGCCAATTACCGTGGGATAAGCCTTCTTAATATCGCATTGTGAAGGCTAAAATGGCTACTGCATTTTAACCACACATTGGCAGCAACATCACATCAACAACAGAGACGACCATACCACGAAGCAGCATATCAGCATTCATCGTGAGTCACCCTTGTGTTATTTTGGATTTTGTATTTTACTTCTAAATAACTTTGTTTAAATACTGTAATGAATTCAGTCAACAACATTTTTTATTTCATACAAAATATTTAAAATATGATAATATATAATATATAAAGTAAATGATAATATTTAAATTCATTATTATTTTAATATATTGAAATGTTTATCACCTTTTCATTTATTGTTACTACAAATGAAGTGTATTATTAATTAGTATGTAATTAACGATTGGAATATGTTTACAATAAGAATTGTATTGTATAAAGCTAGTTCGTATTAACTCTGCTGCCGCTTATAAAATTAGAAATTAAGTAGATGAAAGAAGAGACAACGCCATCTAACAGGAAACCAGCAGACCAGTGGCTAGTGCAAGGCACCCATGGCACAAACCACGAAAGCACACGGTCAGCTGTGACAAACATAGAAACCAAAAGCACACGGTCAGCTGTTATAAACATAGTAATCGAAAAGCACCAGATCAGTTGTAGTGACAGCCAATCAGAAAGCGAGAAAAGAGCTTGCATTTAGGAAAAGCTCTGCGACTGTCCTATATAAGGCGAGACATAGTTAGATTTAATTGAGTTCTGTTCGAGCCACGGCCTGGGTAAGTCATCTAGTAGGAATAGTAGTAGAAGTAGTGCACACGTAGACCGACCTGGAGTTTTACTACAGATCGGTAGTGCAAACTTAATAGGCTGAAGCGACGCAAGCGAGCCGACCCGAAGTTTTACTACAGGTCGGTGGCGTAACTCAGCAGTTAGACGAGGCCAGCGCAGTTAGGTGAGCGACGCAAGTGGGCCGACCCGAAGTTTTACTACAGGTCGGTGGCGTAACTCAGCAGTTTAGACGAGGCCAGCGCAGTTAGGTGAGCGACGCAAGTGGGCCGACCCGAAGTTTTACTACAGGTCGGTGGCGTAACTCAGCAGTTAGACGAGGCCAGCGCAGTTAGGTGAGCGACGCAAGTGGGCCGACCCGAAGTTTTACTACAGGTCGGTGGCGTAACTCAGCAGTTTAGACGAGGCCAGCGCAGTTAGGTGAGCGACGCAAGTGGGCCGACCCGAAGTTTTACTACAGGTCGGTGGCGTAACTCAACCGTTAGACGAGGCCAGCGCAGTTAGGTGAGCGACGCAAGTGGGCCGACCCGAAGTTTTACTACAGGTCGGTGGCGTAACTCAGTAGACTAGCGAAGATCACAGAGCGTGTTGGAAGGCCAGTTCGTGCTAGACCGACGAGAGTGCTGAAGAGCGAGTGCCAAGCAACGAGGCGAACGCGCATGAGAGTCACTCTCTTAGAATTGAGACGGCGGCAGTCGAGTATTTATTTATTTAATAAAAGAGTTGAAGCGAGTATAAGTTGGTCTCATTTCTTTCAACGTGAATTCACCACGAAGTCCGAGAAAAAAAATAAATTTTTGGCAACGAACCCTGGAGCCGGCGAGATATACCTCGGCTAGAGAAGAAAAGGTTCGTTACAATGGCGCCCGAGCAGGGACTAAGTGCGTGAATTAACGAGAGTGGAAAAAAAAGAGACAGAACTCCAAAACTAAGTGCGTGAATTAACGAGAGTGGAAAAAAAAAAGAGACAGAACTCCAAAACTAAGTGCGTGAATTAACGAAAGTCGAAAAAAAAGTTACATAGAACGCGAAAACTTAGTGCGAGAATTAATGAAAAAAAAAAACCGGAAAAGAGGCACAGAACTCAAAACCGAGTGTGTGAATAAAAAGAAAGAAAATTCGAGTACCGCAAGAAAAGAATATGTACAAAGAATTTGTAATAAATAACGAATAAACGCGAACAATAGTCGACAGTGCATAAAAAAAAAAAAAAAAAAATAATAAACAGTGAACAAAATTGAAAACAGTAATAAACAGTGCTTTTAATTGGAAAAAAAAATAATAGAACGATACGATGACGAAATGTGAACATTCGGAAAATAAACATTCGGATTATATAGTGAAAAAAAAATGAAAAGCAAATAATAAGTTATAAAGTGAACGATAAGGAATATTTTGATAGTTCCTAGACGATAAAAATAAAAGTTTTTTTTAAGAAAAGAAAAAAAGAATCTTGAATAGTAAACAGACCAATTAGTGAGTAAACCTACAAACAAAATGAGTAAACCACTTAGTGTCACGTGGGCATACTCCCTTAAACGGGAAGAACTCGATAAGTACGCCGCGGAATTCGATCTTGACAAAGCCGGTACCGTTGAAGAAATGCGCAAACGATTCGCAGCATTTGTCGGCGACAAAACGCATGCGCAGGAGGTGACCCAGCGCCTAGTGGAGCTACAAAGCAAGCACCGTCGAGACGTATCGCCTACCCCACCACAACCGACCACGCTAGAGATCCCGCCACCGAGCGACTCTCAGAGCCACAGCGCAGAATGGACATTTCCATCAAGGCAAGTGACTACGCCACAGGTTGTTGTAATCGAGCAGGTAAGAAAATGGTCGATTAAGTATGACGGGGGTAAGGATCCGCTATCATTCGTCGAAAGACTAGAAGAATTGGCCGAAGTCTACAGTGTCGACAGAAATCTCTTGCCTCGAACAATGCCAGAGCTACTAAAAGACCGGGCAATCATCTGGTATCGCAACAATAATCAGCACTGGGTTACGTGGGATTCATTTAAATTTGACTTTTTAAAATTTTTCTTGCCAGCTAGATATTTCGAAGAAGTCGACGACGAGATTCGACGTAGACACCAACAGCCCAAAGAGAAAATAAAGGATTACGTGCTCGCAATGCAAAATATGATGCGACACGTCAGCTATACAGAAGAGCAAAAATTGGATAGGATTTTTCGGAATCTACAGACGGACTACCAGTGGTATATCCGGCGCAAGGACTTCTCCTCTCTAGCGGATTTAATAGAGCTGGCCGAAGACCTTGAAAATATTAAAATCCAAGAGACTACCCGGAACCCCGCAGTGCGACCACCACCCGAACAGCATCGTATGGTGTCTGAAGATCAACCGACCCATGTTAACATTAAGACCGCGTGCAGCAACTGTGGAGAAGAAGGCCACATCGCTAGAACATGCCGCCGAGGATCAGCCACCTTTTGCCGAAGGTGTGGACGCCGTGGTGTGCGCGCCAGCACATGTTGTCCATTTCAGCCGGAAAACGGTCCCAGGTTCCGTCCGAGTCGAGGGGCGGCGGCACCTTCAGCAGAGGCCCCTCATCAACAGTAAATCACCTTAATATCAACAATCACCACTTGTTTGCTAACCTTGTAGTGGGCAACATAAAAACAACAGCGACTATCGACACGGGAGCCACTAAAAGTTTCATTAGTCAGGCATTCGCTCACCAATTAGGGCAGCAGTGTCACAAATTAAATATAGATGCAGACGTCACTCTGGCCGACGGGTCGGTGAGACCTCTTAAGCATGCGGTGGAAACAAGGATACGCCTAGGTAACATAAATCGCAACTTTGACTTCCTTGTCATGCCAGATGCGACTGAAGATGTTCTTTTGGGATTGGATTTCTGCATTCAAACCGGAGTTAAGTTTAGCTGTGGTGGAGAGACAATCCAGCTCGGACCAGAAGTAACCCCGCTTCATAGTAATGAAAATTTGAAGGGGTCAGTGAAGAAAATTGTAACAAAAGATTTCAGAAGGGAACGTGCCTGCGCAGCAGCATCTGCGTTACCAACTGCCGTAGCAGCAGCATCTGCGTTACCAACTGCCGTAGCAGCAGCATCTGCGTTACCAACTGCCGTAGCAGCAGCATCTGCGTTACCAACTGCCGTAGCAGCAGCATCTGCGTTACCAACTGCCGAAGCAGCAGCATCTGCATTACCAACTGCCGAAGCAGCAGCATCTGCGTTACCAACTGCCGTAGCAGCAGCATCTGCGTTACCAACTGCCGTAGCAGCAGCATCTGCGTTACCAACTGCCGTAGCAGCAGCATCTGCATTATCAACTGCCGCAATGAAGAAACGAACAAGAAGAAAACGAAAGCACCACCGCCGTCGAAAACCATATAACCGGTGCATGCATATCAAGAATTTGGTCGCAGCAGTAGAAGTCCCCAATGGGATAAGGCCACCAGAAATTGAAAACAAGCAGAAGAGCGACGAGAACGAGCCATTAGCTGACAGTTGTCATCCTATAGCTAAGAGTGAAGTAGACGCGGCGACTTTGAAACGACAAGCCGTCGAAGCAAGAATAATAAAAGATTTTTTAGATTACGAACTTAGGCAATTTGAAGGCATTCACGGAGTTACGAGCATCACGGAACATAAAATCGTGATGACCGGTGATCGGCCTATTAAGCAGAGGTACTTCCCACGAAATCCAGCGATGCAGAGTATCATCGATGAAGAGGTCAACAAGCTATTGTCAAAAGGATGCATCGAGCCGTCGCACAGTCCATATAGCGCACCAATTGTGATTGTTCGCAAGAAGACTGGAGCCTGGCGACTCTGCATTGACTACCGGCAGCTTAACAGCAAATCAGTACCCGATGCATATCCACTTCCACGCATTACGCATATTCTGGACCGGCTGCGTAACGCCAAATACGTAAGCAGTCTGGATCTGAAGGATGGTTACTGGCAGATCCCGATGGCGGCTGAAAGTAAAAAGTACACCGCATTCACCGTACCTGGTCGTGGCCTGTATCAATGGCGCGTCATGCCATTTGGCCTTCACTCCGCACCAGCAACATTCCAGAGAGCCCTCGATAGAGTCATAGGTCCAGAGCTGGAACCCTTCGCGTTCGCCTACCTAGATGACATCGTGGTGACGGGAGCAACGTTGGACGAGCACCTGCAGAATCTGCGAGAAGTGTTCAGACGCCTACGAAAAGCCAACCTAAAAATTAATGCTGAGAAATGTGAGTTCATGAAAACAAAGATCAAATATTTGGGTCATGTGGTCAGCGGTGATGGTATTCATACTGACCCCGACAAGGTTGCAGCAATTAGAGACTTGGAACCCCCCCAGAACGTGCGAGGAGTGCGACGATATCTAGGAATCGCGTCGTGGTATCGGCGATTCATTCCAGACTTTGCGACCATAGCACAGCCTTTGACAGCTTTGCTCAAGAAGGGAAAGCACTGGAAGTGGGCAGAAGCCCAACAGAAAGCGTTCGAGGATTTGAAGACGAAGCTCACCGAGGCTCCGGTATTGGCATGCCCAGACTTCAGCCAAACGTTCACACTACAAACTGACGCCAGCGAGAGCGGTCTGGGTGCAGTTCTGACGCAGGAAATCGACGGGTCCGAACGAGTAATAGCCTATGCTAGGAATCGCGTCGTGGTATCGGCGATTCATTCCAGACTTTGCGACCATAGCACAGCCTTTGACAGCTTTGCTCAAGAAGGGAAAGCACTGGAAGTGGGCAGAAGCCCAACAGAAAGCGTTCGAGGATTTGAAGACGAAGCTCACCGAGGCTCCGGTATTGGCATGCCCAGACTTCAGCCAAACGTTCACACTACAAACTGACGCCAGCGAGAGCGGTCTGGGTGCAGTTCTGACGCAGGAAATCGACGGGTCCGAACGAGTAATAGCCTATGCTAGCAGGCACTTGAATAAAGCAGAGAAGAATTATTCGCCCACCGAAAAGGAGTGTTTGGCGATCATATGGGGTATTCGTAAGATGCGGCCATATCTGGAAGGATACAAGTTTATAGTTATCACCGACCACTTGTCTCTAAAGTGGTTAAACTCTATTGAGAGCCCCTCAGGTCGAATCGCCAGATGGGCACTCGAGTTGCAGCAGTTTAACTTTACGGTTCAGTATCGCAGAGGGAAGCAGAACATCGTGGCTGATGCCCTCTCTCGACAACCAGTTGAACTACAGCGGATAACCGTGAACGATGCCAAACAGCCAACATGCCCGTGGCTCAACAAGAAGCGTGCCGAAGTAATAAAATTCCCCAGTAAATATTCTGATTACGTTAATATAGAAGGTCAACTATACCGACATATCCCACGAGGTGCAAGTGATGACGATTGCGTGCCGTGGAAGCTGTGTGTTGCCACGTCACAACGAGAACGGGTTCTAAAAGAGAATCATGACAGTCCGTGTGCCGGCCACTTAGGCATCCGGAAGACGATCGCAAGAGTGGCAAACCGGTATTACTGGCCGGGTATGTTTCGGGACATAAGTCGCTATGTTCGAAGTTGCGACTCATGCCAACGTTATAAGGCTAGCCAGCAAGCTCCAGCTGGAGAGATGCTCATCAAGATACCTGACGAACCATACAACATGGTCAACATGGTCAACAGTGGTCAACAGTGTGCGCAGATTTTGTAGGGCCATTGCCACGATCAAAACACGGCAACACGATGTTACTAGTTTTCTTCGATCGGTTTTCAAAGTGGACCGAATTGGTTCCGCTCCGAAAAGCAACAGCAGACGGTTTACTCAAGGCTTTTCGTGAACGAATCATTAGCAGATATGGAGTACCCAAGGTTCTTATTACGGATAATGGTACCCAGTTCACTAGCCGTATATTCAAACGCTACATAGAAGCCCTAGGGGTTCAGCAGCAGCTCACCGCGCCGTATACGCCGCAAGAAAACCCAACTGAACGTGTAAACCGAACAGTGAAGACCATGATCGTGCAACTCGCAGATAACCAACAGCGGGGCTGGGACGAGAGCCTACCAGAGATTTCACTTGCAATTAACACGAGCGTTTCCGAGACAACGGGTTACAGTCCAGCCTACCTGACTCAAGGAAGGGAACCACGTTTGCCGCACGCCCTGTACGACGAGGTTACACCAGGCACAGGAACCGAGAGCGTAGAACCCATTGAGCGAGCATCCCGACTGAAGGACATTTTTGCTATTGTACGACACAACCTCTCGCGAGCAGCTACGGATCAGGCAAGACATTATAATCTCCGCCGACGACCATGGAAGCCTACCGTGGGAGATGAAGTTCTTGTTAAGCAGCATTCTCTGTCGAAAGCGATAGACAGCTTTGCCGCCAAGTTAGGACCAAAGTATGCGGGTCCTTATGCCGTACTGGGATTCACGTCACCAGCCATCCTGCGACTAAAGAAAAAGGGTGAAAACCGTATCCGAACAGCGCACCTGAGCGAGGTCAAACCTTATTATGACTCGCAACGCTTGGACGAATCGGCAGACGACCACCCAAGTCAACACTAATACCCGAAATATATGTTTGACGCCTACCGACAGCCTTTGAATTTATTGACGAAACATACGCTTATTTAAGAAAAATATAAACAACTCCATACTGTCTGAAATTTAAATTCACTAACACTTTTCTGTCTTTTTAGTCATAAAATACTGACGAAGACAAACCCATCAAGCGACTCCAGGTTGTAATAACCCAAACCCATCAAGACGATAGAAAGATGAGCAGACGTGCGACCAACCAAAAGTTCGAAGCAACCAGAGCAAGGTTCCGACAGAATATGTTCAAGGCGGCCAGCCGCGGACGCCGCACGAAAGTCCTGGGAGAAGATTTCATGGAAATCCCAATTAAAGCCGACGGGAGCTGCATCCGGGTAGTCCCACGATCCGACCCATACAACTCATCAAGCCAAGACCAAACTCCATCACGCCGACCAAAATATTTCAATCGACGTGCCGTTTCGACTTCACCGGTAGGCATTGGCCGACGCCGAAGTCCAGCAGAGCCCGCAACGTCATCCAGCACCGTCAGGCCCCAGAACACGGCCCATAGCGATGACACGCCCGGAACGTCACATCGAGACCACCTCGCGCCTGCGGAAGAATTCCGTGGGGTAAGCGGGCGTGATGCACCACCAATAGCGACGATAATCCTAACCGACACCGAGAGCGAAGAGACATCGCTATATGATTCCACGACACCTGAAACCTCGCTATATAATGATGAGCCTGAAGGCGAAGAAGCCCCTCCTGATAGTATTTCCGATCGGGAAGCTACGACACCACGTCAGACACCTGCAGCGTGTTTGGGTACCTGTACTCTAGAAGTGAAGGAAATGAGCAACAGCTCGAAGCTAGAGTGCCAACACCGCCCTTCCCTTGGTCACCGCCTAGCTCATCGATAGATTCGAGTGATGACGAGGATGTACGGCCGCCAAAGAAGGAGAACATACTCGGATGGTGCCGCTACAGCAATGACATCGAGACGGTCCAAGGCGTGGGCCACACAAAAATTACACAAACCATTCGCATGGAATGTACGGTGTACCACCATCAGCGAGGAGCAAGCCAGATGTTGTGTTCCGAAGCCGCAGCAGCATCTGCGTCACCAACTGCCTACGCCGTAGCAGCATCTGCGTCACCAACTGCCAACGCCGCAGCAGCATCTGCGTCAACAACTGCAGACGCCGCAGCAGCATCTGCGTCACCAACTGCCTACGCCGCAGCAGCATCTGCGTCACCAACTGCCGACGCCGCAGCAGCATCTGCGTCAACAACTGCCGACGCCGCAGCAGCATCTGCGTCACCAACTGCCAACGCCGCAGCAGCATCTGCGTCAACAACTGCCGACGCCGCAGCAGCATCTGCGTTATCAACTGCCGAAGCCGCAGCAGCATCTGCGCCATCACCTGCCTACGCCGCAGCAGCATCTGCGTCACCAACTGCCTACGCCGCAGCAGCATCTGCGTCACCAACTGCCTACGCCGCAGCAGCATCTGCGTCATCAACTGCCTACGCCGCAGCAGCATCTGCGTCAACAACTGCCGACGCCGCAGCAGCATCTGCGTCACCAACTGCCAACGCCGCAGCAGCATCTGCGTCATCAACTGCCGAAGTCGCAGCAGCATCTGCGTCATCAACTGCCGAAGCCGCAGCAGCATCTGCGTCACCAACTGCCTACGCCGCAGCAGCATCTGCGCCATCAACTGCCGAAGCCGCAGCAGCATCTGCGCCAATAACTGCCAACGCCGCAGCAGCATCTGCGTCATCAACTGCCGAAGCCGCAGCAGCTGCCTTCATAGAGGCGCCGCAGCCACCACTCAGCTCGATAGTTCGAGCGACAGCTCAAGCAATAGCTCAAGCGACAGCTCCAGCAGCAGCGAAAACGACAGCGACGAAACGGATTCAGACGAGTCCCCAAGTCGACCACGGAAAAATCCCAGACTCGATGTTCAACAACGGGTGTCGCCCCTAAGGCCCACGACACCACATCAGCCCCCTAGAATCCCTTCGCCTCCCCGATCGAGTTGTGCTGAAGAAGAGCGACTCGAAGATATATGGGCAAAGTACGATGAAGACGTCGTGCAGGAACTGCAGGTTAAGATCCATGCCGCGTTGACCAGGCGCAAGCAGGCGGCGCGGATGAAGTTCTGCACCATCGTCCGAGGGGTCACCTTCCAAGTCATGATCGCCCGTTCCGGTCGGGTAAGCGTAAGTCAACGACCTCCTCCCCCGAAGTAGGTGGGGTATGTGAAGGCTAAAATGGCTACTGCATTTTAACCACACATTGGCAGCAACATCACATCAACAACAGAGACGACCATACCACGAAGCAGCATATCAGCATTCATCGTGAGTCACCCTTGTGTTATTTTGGATTTTGTATTTTACTTCTAAATAACTTTGTTTAAATACTGTAATGAATTCAGTCAACAACATTTTTTATTTCATACAAAATATTTAAAATATGATAATATATAATATATAAAGTAAATGATAATATTTAAATTCATTATTATTTTAATATATTGAAATGTTTATCACCTTTTCATTTATTGTTACTACAAATGAAGTGTATTATTAATTAGTATGTAATTAACGATTGGAATATGTTTACAATAAGAATTGTATTGTATAAAGCTAGTTCGTATTAACTCTGCTGCCGCTTATAAAATTAGAAATTAAGTAGATGAAAGAAGAGACAACGCCATCTAACAGGAAACCAGCAGACCAGTGGCTAGTGCAAGGCACCCATGGCACAAACCACGAAAGCACACGGTCAGCTGTGACAAACATAGAAACCAAAAGCACACGGTCAGCTGTTATAAACATAGTAATCGAAAAGCACCAGATCAGTTGTAGTGACAGCCAATCAGAAAGCGAGAAAAGAGCTTGCATTTAGGAAAAGCTCTGCGACTGTCCTATATAAGGCGAGACATAGTTAGATTTAATTGAGTTCTGTTCGAGCCACGGCCTGGGTAAGTCATCTAGTAGGAATAGTAGTAGAAGTAGTGCACACGTAGACCGACCTGGAGTTTTACTACAGATCGGTAGTGCAAACTTAATAGGCTGAAGCGACGCAAGCGAGCCGACCCGAAGTTTTACTACAGGTCGGTGGCGTAACTCAGCAGTTAGACGAGGCCAGCGCAGTTAGGTGAGCGACGCAAGTGGGCCGACCCGAAGTTTTACTACAGGTCGGTGGCGTAACTCAGCAGTTTAGACGAGGCCAGCGCAGTTAGGTGAGCGACGCAAGTGGGCCGACCCGAAGTTTTACTACAGGTCGGTGGCGTAACTCAACCGTTAGACGAGGCCAGCGCAGTTAGGTGAGCGACGCAAGTGGGCCGACCCGAAGTTTTACTACAGGTCGGTGGCGTAACTCAGCAGCTTAGACGAGGCCAGCGCAGTTAGGTGAGCGACGCAAGTGGGCCGACCCGAAGTTTAACTACAGGTCGGTGGCGTAACTCAACCGTTAGACGAGGCCAGCGCAGTTAGGTGAGCGACGCAAGTGGGCCGACCCGAAGTTTTACTACAGGTCGGTGGCGTAACTCAGTAGACTAGCGAAGATCACAGAGCGTGTTGGAAGGCCAGTTCGTGCTAGACCGACGAGAGTGCTGAAGAGCGAGTGCCAAGCAACGAGGCGAACGCGCATGAGAGTCACTCTCTTAGAATTGAGACGGCGGCAGTCGAGTATTTATTTATTTAATAAAAGAGTTGAAGCGAGTATAAGTTGGTCTCATTTCTTTCAACGTGAATTAACCACGAAGTCCGAGAAAAAAAAATAAATTTTTGGCAACGAACCCTGGAGCCGGCGAGATATACCTCGGCTAGAGAAGAAAAGGTTCGTTACAGCATATAAGGTCCTGTCGAGTGTTTTATGTAAAAGATTGAAGCCCATTGTAAACGAACTGATCGGACCTTATCAGTTTGGCTTCAGACCTGGAAAGTCAACCATCGACCAGATTTTCACGCTACGACAAATCTTGGAGAAGACTCAAGAAAAACAAGTCGACACCCACCATATTTTTGTCGACTACAAAGCCGCCTTCGACAGCCCAATAAGGAGGCACCTGTACTCCACCATGTCTGAATTTGGTATTCCTGCAAAACTAATACGACTTTGCAGGATGACACTGAGCAACACCAGCAGCGCAGTTAAAATCGGGAAGGACCTCTCCCCACCATTTATTACCAAACGAGGTTTCAGACAAGGTGATTCCTTATCGTGCGACTTTTTCAACCTAATGATGGAAAAGATCCTCCGAGCTGCTGATCTGAGACGTAGTGGCACAATATTCTACAAGAGTGTTATGCTGCTTGCGTATGCTAATGACATCGATATCATCGGCCGTAATACGGCGAAGTCAGTGCAGCATTTTCCAGATTAGAAAAAGAGTCAAGTCGAATGGGTCTGGCAGTGAATACAGATGTGACGAAATACTTGGTGTCATCAAACAAACAGTCCCTGCGTCTTGGAACCCACGTTACAGTTGACAATACCTCCTTCGAGGTTGTGAAGGACTTCGTTTATCTGGGATCCAGCATAAACTCAACCAACTTTAAAAATTGAGATCAAACGAAGAATAACTCTTGCCAACAGGTGTGTCTTTGGGCTCAGTAGGCAATTGAGAAGCAGAGCCCTCTCTCGACGAACGAAAATCACGCTCTATAAATCGCTCATCATGCCGTCCTATTTTATGCATCACAAACCTGGACGCTGAGCAGTTCAGATGAAAAGACTTCAGAAGCATTCGAGAGAAAGATTCTTCTATTCGACGAGTACCGAATACGGTGGAATGATGAAATGTATGAGCTGTACGCTGACATCGGCGTAGTCAATCGCATTAAAATCGAGCGGCTTCGCTGGCTTGGTCATGTTCAGCGCATGAAAAACGATGCTCCAGTGAAGAAAACATTCGAATCGGTACCCAGCGGCGGTTAACGCAGAAGAGGACGACCGCATCTTCGTTGGAAAGACCAAGTAGAGGACAATCTGACGAAGCTTGAAATTTCCAACTGGCGCCAGCAAGCGAAAGACAGAAATGGCTCGCGCAAATTCTTAGACGAGGCCAAGACCGACACACGGTTGTAGCGCCAACTAAGTAAGTAAGTAGTATATGTTTAATGTCTATGGTTACAAACCTTGCAGACTAGAGTACATATGGTTTAAAAGAAATTGCTTAAATACTAAAATTAAGAACTTAAGTAGTATATCACAATGAAAGATTCAATATTGAAGTTTAAGACCATAAATTCTAGAATATAAATGTTTCATTCAGCAAAGTTTTAAAGTGATCTCTAGAAATAGAAAAGTCAATAGAAAATATCCTGGAGGGTGAATTAATATCTTTCATAGTTCGATGTAATGGCTCATTGGCTGCATAATTTCTACAATAAAATGGAATAGCGAAAATATTTTGTTGACGTAATTGACGAAAACGAATAAAGAAATTAATTAGATTTGACAAAGCTAAACAATCAATTTGACCGGAAATTATATCGAAGAGGATCATCAAAGAAGGAATCCTTCTCCTTTTCTCGAGAGATTGAAGGTGTGTAAGAAAACATCGTGAATAATATGAGAGAAGTGGCTCAACGAAATTTAATGATTTAGGTGAGAACCTTAGGATTTTTTTTTTGTTCAAGTCGTGCAGAACGTATGGAATAAAATGGATTCCAACTAAACGTCGCACATTCGAGTTAAGAAAAAAAATTTTGTGTAAAGCAATTTCTGCGAATATCTGAGAATTCAGACGTATTACGCCGGGATAATGTAATTTAAAGAAATTACAATAAAAAAGTCTTGTCATGATTTTCGTGTGGAAACTTATTAATTATCAGGAGATTGATCCAGAAATAAGTAAGGCTGCAGCAAAAAAATGCTCTAACCATCTCAAGTACTTAGTTCCCGAAACTGTTGCGCTATCATTTTTTGATGACAATGTTCCAACAACCGTTATAGCCAATATGCCTCAAGTTATGTTGGATTTACAAATGGGATATATGAAGAAGAGGAAGAAACAAGCAACCAACTGAAGATATGCATTCAGCACCAAAATGATGTTTCTTTCTATACAAACATCAAGCTTTCGTTTCTTGCAAATTGTAGTAAAAAAAAAAAATCTTCTCGAGAATTTATCTTGGCACCAATTTCCTCGACAAAGACCCTTCAACACGGAATTAAAAAAAAGCAGAAAGTACATGTTGTTAACAATGTTGCAGAAAGAGGTGTCAAACTCTTTCAGAAACTTAATAACATTCTGACAAAAGATGAAACTGAGAAACAATTTGTCTTGCAGATCGTTGCCGACGACCGTTAAACTTACCCAACTGCTTATACAGAGGCGGACAAAAATAATTAACACAGCACCCATTTTTTCATTTATCTAGGTATATATTAAAAATAGCTTAATGTTTTAAAAAATCTCATTCTAGGAAAAACTTATGTCTTTATTGTTTATTTAAAAATAACAAAAAGTAAACAGAATTGTTTTCCATTAAATAAAAAATATAATTGAACTTAAGCATCTTCAGATTTTAAAGGGACAAAATTATCCACACATTCCGTTTTCATAAAAAAAAATGGTTCAGTAAAATATTAATATATGTGACCTTCTCCGAGAAAAGGGACCTAGTGTGTGAAAATTAAGTTTGGAAAAAAACGCATTTAAAGTTTCATAACGCATTTTTATCAATTTTTCCCAAGTTCGTTTTGTACGTTTTTATGGGGTAAATAAATTTTTATCAGAAATCTAACTCATTCCATCTTATTCTACACCCTTTTAGGTACCAGAATCCACTCTTCCAAAGTCCAAACCCGTTTTTTGACACACTAGGTCCCTTTTCTCGGAGAAGGTCACAAATAGTTGGCATGGCTTTTTGTTTGATAGCTTTGTTTAATCTATTTTGAATGGAGTGAACCAATTTTTTAGTCAAACTTTCATCCAAACTCTTCCATTCCTATTGGAGTACTTGTTGTAGTTGGGCTTTGCTGGTTATGCTGATTTTAGCGACACGCCTCCCGACTTTATCCCACAAATTTTCGATGGGTTTAAGTCTGGAAATTGTGATGGTATTGGAAGAATGCGAGACGCTTCATGTATGATTCACATACGTACGTCGTGGTCAGTATGCTTGAGATCATTATCTTGTTGGAAATAAAAGATGTTAACAAGGCTCAGGTTCCGCGCACATTTTACAAAATTTTCTTTTAAAATATTGAGGTAAACCGGTTTGTCCATAATACCGTCAATAAATACAAGATTCCCCAAAACTGCCGCTAGCATAAACCCCCAACCAATGACTCCCCCACTACC
Source organism: Dichetophora obliterata (assembly GCA_963920525.1). NCBI lineage: Eukaryota > Metazoa > Arthropoda > Insecta > Diptera > Sciomyzidae > Dichetophora > Dichetophora obliterata. The sequence goes on from OY986440.1 coordinate 11,118,800, forward strand.
ATGCTCCACCTGTACCAATTGTATTATTTTTTGAGGTCAGTGTTGGATTTTCACCAGACTCGAATCCTTTCATCCGATTGAAAGATGTTAAACTTACTCTAGTCGCTGATGAGTACGTTGCTCCAAAGATGAAGTTGCTTATCTTGCGAAATCTAGCCTCTTTTTCTTATTGGTTTTGCTGATAAGAGGTTTTTTCCCGCCACTCGTGAACTATAACCAGCACGTTTTCTGGCCCTCTGAACCATTTTCGAATGAATTAATTTATAAATTTATTCTTGAACTTCTGCTGCAACCGACGAGTAATCTTCAACACATGAAGTAATTTTTGTTTTTTTTTTTTTAAATGTTTCTTATTATTTTTTACTCATCAAAGGTGGTTAGTTTAGCATGGTCTACCGGTATGAGTTCGGATTTGAGGAGTTCCCTTTGCTTCAAAACGCTTTATTATACTATAAATAGTAAATGGCTTCGATTTTCTTTTCAGCCGATTTCTGCACTTGATTTATATTCATTGTGCAGATGAAGAATTATTTTTTTTCAAGCTTCACTTTTTTCTTTTTGTTTCCGACCCATTTTAAACTCGAGATCAATTTTTAACAACACACACGCCAAACCAAAAACGTAAAATGATCAATAAGGCTGAATTTTGAATGCTCGCATTCATTACGGAACTTTTCCAAAAGTATAAGTTGCTCTGTTACAAGGAAAAACCAGGTCAAGTGTTGAAAAACATGCTTTGTGTAAATAATTTCGTCACTACTTACGTATGACTTGTTTTACATTTGATTTAATTTTCTTGTAAATAAATATTTTTTTGTAAATTTATTATTGTATTCAGATATGTAATGAAACAACAAATCTTTTGTATTAGCATAGTATTAGTGTAATGTTTAACGATTGGAAGAATAAAGTGGGACATTTTAGTATGCAATATGTGTGAATAATTTTGTCCGCCTCTGTAAATCGCCTCATACAAGTAAATAATGTTAAATTAAAGTTTGTTAATATATTTTCATGGAACCATACTAATTTTGTTCTAATAAAAATATGATGCTCTTAATATTAAAAAGCTAATATACAAAAATGATTTTAAAGTTTTCATGTTATTTTGAAAGTTTTTGTAATTAACTTTTGTAAGATTTTAACAAAATGTTTGTAGACAATTTCTGGAGTTTGTCGTCTGGATGAGGGTCGCTTTAGAGTTGTCCGATTAAGCTAAAATTTTGCACAGATCATTTTTTTGTTGATTAAAACAAGATTGGGGTTGGGAGCTAGATTTTTCTTAAGTTAAAAAAATAAGGGCCACTCTTATTTGTAACTTGGGGACCAAACTTGACTTGCATACTCTAAGTGAGGTCGCACAATTGCATAATACAGCGTTTTAATTGTAATTATACTATAAAATTCCTTTGCCCAGCGTTTTATAAACCTGAGCATAGAAGATGCTTTTTACAAATGTAATCAATATTAACGTTAACCGATAGCTTAGAATCCATGCATATACCAAGATCTTTGACAGCATCTACAGGACTTAAAGCAGTAACTTGTATCTTATAATCAAAAATTAAAGTATTCCTTTTTCCTTTTTAAAAATTTCCAAAATGTTCTTGAAATTTATCTTAAAAACGAAGACTCCCTTTTCCCGATTCCCTGGGAGAAAAGTTTCATGATTGGGCTGATTAATAGCGCATTCTTTTCTGAAAAAAAATTCTGACCTCAGAGAATGCAGAATTTTTTAGATTCTGACCTGAATTTACAGAATGTCGACTTCTTTTGAGCTGAAAAAAGAACGGAAAAAATGCAACATTTTTTTCATTTGATATTGGCTGCACTGTTGTTTTGAATTCCGATGTATTTACGATTGAGGTTAGGTATAGTTCCGACTGCATGGAATTTTTAACAAATGCTCATCGAGCTGTTAAGTTTTATTAAAAGTAACCACTTTAATCAAAATTGTTTTGGATTAAATGTAAAAATTTTTTAAAATTTGGAACATTTTGCTTCTCACAATTGTCACAGCATATAATATTAATGTCAAAACTATTTTTTTTTATGTTGGTATTACTATGTTGGTATTATGTTGGTATTAATGCAGAACCGCCGAATTTTACAGGTCAGAAAATTCTGCATTTGTTATACTTGTGCGGTCAGAATTTTTGAGAAAAGAACACGTTTTATTTTGAGGTCAACTTTTTTTTTAGAAAAGAACGATAAAAATGCAGAACTCTTGAAGAGGTCAGAAAAAATGCAGAATTTTTCCAGAAAAGAATGCGCTATAAGTTTAGTGGACCTAAAAAAATATACCATTTTGATATAATCACTTTGTATGGTAGATAGGCGTGGTTTTCATCCGGTTTGGTTAATTTTCGATCTTGGTATTTATTATTAAATACAAGCTTATTTATTTTTTATTTATTCGTTAAGCTTAATACAAGCTGATTAACTAAGAACTAATCTTATTCTAACAGGGTCTTAACTTATTCTAACAGGGTTTATTTATTTATTTTTTTCTCTCCTTTCCTTGTTTTAGTGTTCGAAAGATATCCAATTCGTGGTGGGCGTAATCCGCCCACCAGAAAAACGTAATTATAAGAACACGTCAAAAAGGAAATACGGGGAAAAAAGTAATAAAGGGAACTTACAATAATTAACAGGGAATATGTATCATATCTTAATTGTAAGAAAAAGATTATAGAGGGGGAAAAAATGGCATTGGAGTTAAGAAGAAGTGGCGTTGGAGTTTAGAAGGGCATTTCGGAGTCGAGATCTGCTCAGATGAAAATCAAATTCACTGATCAAATTGTTAGTTACACTAAGCATCCTGGTTACAGGTTCACTGCAACCATAGTCGGTACGATGGAAGTTGAGGTGGAAGAGAGGAATAGACCTAAGGTTACGTGGGTTGGTATTAAAGGATATAAATTGGAGTAGTGCAGGGCAGTTAATGGTACCGCATACACGTTAATGAATGAAGAGTACATCTGCAACTTCTCTTCGGTTTGCAAGAGATTGCATGTTAATCAACTTCAGGCGGTCTACATAAGGAGGTAAGTTGAAACTGTCAGAACCGAGAAGACCGCGTAGTGCGAACCTAATGAATCTTCGTTGAACGGCTTCGATTCGCACAGAATGGATGTTGTAGATAGGAGACCAAACCTGGCTGGCATATTCGAGGATGGGTCTAACAAAGGTAAGGTAGAGAGATTTAGTAACGTAAGGGTTGGAGAATTCTCTGGACCAGTGTTTCACAAAACCCAGTGCAGAATTGGCTCTACTAATTATATTATCAATATGAGACCTAAAATTAAGTTCCTTGTCACATATTACACCTAAGTCCCGTAAAAAGCTTACAGGAGGAACTGGCTTGCCGAGTAAGTAATAAGTTCTTGGGGGAAGCTGGAGACGCTTGCGTGAATATGTAATAGCTTGACATTTACTAACGTTGAGCTCTAGAAGATTTTTTTGACACCAAGTGGAAAAACTAACTAGATCTTCTTGAAGATAGTGAGAATCGTCGTTAGTTTGTATGCGCCGATAGATTTTCATATCATCAGCATACACAGAGAGATTGGATTCTTTGATGATGCCTTCTACATCAGAGATTGTTAAGACAAACAACAAAGGATCAAGATGACTACCTTGTGGGACACCAGAGGTAGCTGAAAAAGAATCTGAATTGGAAAATCTAAAGATGACATTATAACGGCGTTCTTCGAGATATGATTTAATCCAAGATATAAAGAGTGATGGAAAACCAAAGGCTTTAAGCTTAAGAAGAATGATAGTGTGTGAGATTTTGTCGAACGCTTTACTAAAGTCGGTAGACTTTACATCAACTTCGTACCCGCTTTCCAACGAGCATAGAGCGTTTGAAACAAATTCTGCAAGGTTAGTGGTAGTCGATCTACCCTTGAGGAAGCCGTGTTGGCTGGGAGGAAAAATAGATTTGCAATGGAAAAAGAGAATGTCATAAATAATGCTTTCAAACATTTTTGGAGTACATGAAAGTTTTGCAATAGGTCTGTAATTAGAAATATTATTTCTTGGTCCTTTCTTATGCAGAGGTATTATGTGCTCTTCCACAACTTAGGAAAAACTGAATTAGAAATAGAAAGTTGAAAAAGAGCCAATAGGGGATGAGCCAACACGTCCGCGAATTTTTTTAAAACAATAGCAGGCAAGCCATCGGGTCCTGGAGAATAATCGTCCTTCAGATTATTTATCTTTTCTAACACATCAGCTAGTGTAATATCAACAGAAGTTAGCGACGTTTGAGGACAGTCCCTTAACAAAGAAAAATACTCGTAGACTAGTTCGTCGTTATGATTAGTGTATGACTGACTGAAAAAATTTGCAAATAGGTTTGCAATTATTTCTGGGTTGTCTGAGGAGATGTCCGAAAAAGTAAGGGTAGATGGGTAGTTGTCAGATTTTCTTTTAATATTTATAAACTTGTAGAAGCTTTTAGGATCCGATAGCAATTTAGTTTGAATATGAGCAAGATAAGACTCGTATAGCGTTTCACAGAGTGCGGAAAAAAGGTTAAAGGCGTGAAGATAATTTGTGAGATCAAGAGAAGAACGAGAAATTAAATATGCGCGCCATAGTTTGTTCCGTCTTTTGGCCGGTGACAGTCGTTTGTCTTGTGTTGTTTTTTTTATTGTAATTTGTGTTATACCAGTGTTTGTTTAATTTCGGTATGTGCTGTATTTTCATTTATTTGTGATTGAAAATTGTTTTTAAGGTTGTTTTCAATATAAACCTATAGTGTTTTCATGCTGTGTGGCTAAATTTTTTAATGTTTTATTGTAGTACATACATGTGTTGTTTTAATTGTCGTTTATAGTTTGATAGCTGAGCTGCTGCTTGTATACTTTTTTCTTTCTCTTTTTTGCGTTCCTCTTTGTGCGTTGTTTGTTTATTTGCATAAACTAAGCACAGAGAACTGTTGCAGTTGCTTTTAAACTTCAACATATTACATTAACCCATTAGCACTTAGTGGACATTATTTTTGCTCACATAAAATTATTGAACTTTGTTTATTCGCTATGGAATATTTTTCTGTAGAAAATTTTGCTGCTTGTTCTTTAGACGAGCTTTGCAAAAGTCAAAACATTCTGAACCGTATGTTCAGTTGTTCTGGCCCATGTGGGCGTTTGTTCCATACATCATGTGCTGGGATCTCTAAGTCGTGTCTTGATGATTTAATCTCACCACGATCAGGTCTTCGCTGGTATTGTGCTTCGTGTAGGGTTCTTTCACCAGATGAGTTTTTCTCAAAAATTAAGCTTTTCGGTGATAGTCTTAACGCTTTAAATAACAATTTTAAAGAAATTGTTACATTTTTTAATGAAGTAAGCACCTCACCCAGTACTAGCATTTATGATGAAAAGTCTTCATCGGTAAATATTTCGACCGCATTGTCTCAGACTCTTCCAGCCTTTTCTTCTGAGACTCAAATAGTTTTATCTAAAAAAGACCTAAATATTTCGAAGAAAAAGAGAAATAATTCCAAAAATAAAAGTAATAAGCGGCGCATGACGCTTCCAGCCACTTTAGAAACGAAGCAGATCTCGGCTAAACCAGTGTATACGCCAGTGAGAATAGATAATATAGTTATTACTCCATCTTCTCCATCTGTTTCTCCCCCGGCTAGAAATGACATGACTAATGAGCGCAATAGTTCATTAAATTTAAGAGCTTTGTCGAGAAAAAAAAAGATTTTCATTTCACGTCTTCAGCCCGACACAACAAGTGAAAATGTATTGACGTTTGTTAAACACAACCAATTAGTAAGTCAGGCTGCTTTCTGCTCATGCAAGAAAATTGGCAATAAACCGTCCCACGCATCATTTATTCTCACAGTAGCTGCTGAAGAGTTTGCAACTGTTTTGAGCTCTAATCTGTGGGCTGATAATATCTTTGTTTCTGAGTTTAAGCCTAAACACAGGTCTAGAAGGACGAATAATATCACCAGTCAGACCCAAAAAAACTAAATAGGCTTTCCCTTTACTATCAAAATGTAAGGGGATTGCGTTCAAAGACGCGCGACATTTTTTTGTCAACTCAGAATTTTTCTGAAGATATTATCGCGTTAACTGAAACTTGGTTGAACGGAGGAATTACTGACTTAGAACTGTTTGACAATAGTTTTCAAGTATATAGGAAGGACAGACACGCTGACAATAATTCTGCAGTTGGTGGTGGTGTCCTATTAGCTGTAAGGAGCTCCTGTGTTAGTTCCTTTATTGATATTCCCTGCTCTGCTAATATCGAACTTATATGCGTTAAGGTTGTACATTGCAATTCTAATGTATATGTTATTAATGCATACGTTCCTCCAAAGAGCAGTGTAGAGGTCTATGCAAGCCTTGCGGATTGCATAGAATTTATATTAAATTTACTTGACGTTAATGACGACATTTTATTGTTGGGCGATTTTAATTTGCCTGACTTAAAATGGCATTCTTCTGACGATGAAACACATTTTTGTGCATCTAATTCGAAGACACGCCAAGAACATATATTTGTTGACAATATATGTTCTGACTTACAACAAGTTAGTTGTATTTATAATAGTCTGGAAAGGCTGCTTGACCTAGTCTTAACTACAGACAGTAACAATGTCATTGTTCAGAAGGCACTTCATGCTTTGACTACTATTGATAATTACCATCCACCTTTGAGTATTTGGTATAAATCCGATAGGGAGAATATGGTAAATTCAAGCTCTGTTGACACAGTTTATGAATTCAATTTCAAAAAAGCTGACTTTTTGGGGTTGAATCATTTACTTAATAGTAAATTAAATATAATTACAGAATACATAAATAATAATAATCTTAACAGTTCAATAAATTATTTCTATACGGAGCTCTTTGCCATGTTTTCTCAGTCTGTACCATATAGTCTCAAATTTGCGAAAAATTCTGCGTACCCTTGGTACACAAAGGATTTAAAGACTCTTCGCAACAATAGGAATAGGGCATGGAAGAAATATGTTTGTAGTTTTGACTCAAATGACCTAGAAACATACAAACGTTTGTTTCTGGAATTTGAGAATTGCTCAGCTGCATTATATAATGAGTATTTGGATAATATGAAGCTGAGTATTTTGTCTGATCCAAGAAAATTTTGGGGATTTATTAATGTTAAGAAGAAGACTGATGGATTTCCTTCTTCTTTCAAATTTCAGGATGGATTTACTGACAATTCCACCATTATTTGTGGCTTATTTGCCAATCTTTTTAAAGAATCATTCTGTTCAGATTCTTTTAATCCTGATTTAGCGTATTTTGATTATATGAACAACGCATCCAGAGTTTCTTTGGGGCATATATCTTTTACCTCAGAGGATATTTTTAAGTATATTGAATCAATCGATGAGGATTTTAGCGCTGGACCAGATGGAATTCCTGCCGCAGTGTTAAAACAATGCGGCTCCGTTTTGTGTCAGCCTCTCTCGTTACTTTTTAATAAATCAATTAATGAAAGTAATTTTCCTCTTTTTTGGAAAAAATCTTATATCAGTCCTATTTACAAAAAAGGTTGCAGGAACGACGTCACTAATTATAGGCCTATCGCTAAATTGTCTTCGATTCCTAAACTTTTTGAGCGAATAGTGTACGATCGAGTGAAAATTCACTGTGGACAAGTCATGACAACTCGTCAGCATGGTTTTGTTACTGGCAGATCCACTGTGTCTAATCTCCTTGATTTCACTACATTCTGCTTAAAATCTATTGATTCTGGTAGCCAGGTCGATTGTATTTACACTGATTTTAGCAAAGCTTTTGATAAATTACCACATAATCTAATTTTATTTAAACTTAAATTAATGGGATTTCCACAATATTTTGTAAACTGGATCAAATCGTATTTGATGGAGCGATTTTATCAAATACGGTTCCGAGGCGTGTTGTCTTCTGAATTTGTTGCAGAATCGGGTGTTCCTCAAGGAAGCCACCTGGGCCCACTTCTGTTTATTTTGGCAATTAATGATGTTACCCACGTCATTAAACACTCTCATTTGCTTATTTATGCAGATGATATGAAAATATACAGAACAATTGATTCTAATGACAATTCAGACCTGCTCCAGTCAGACTTGAACTCCTTTGAGGTTTGGTGTTCTAAAAATAACATGTTTTTAAATCCAGATAAATGCCAAACTATGACCTTTTCGCGTAAAAGGAATAATTTTATTTTTGATTACAAAATTAAAGATACTGCTTTAAGTCGTGTAACTACCGTCAAGGACCTTGGTATATGCATGGATTCTAAATTGTCGTTTAACATGCATATTGATACAATTTGTAAAAAAGCGTCTTCTATGCTTGGTTTTATAAAACGGTGGGCCAAAGAGTTTGATAGCTTAATAACAACTACAACTCTGTATTATTCAATCGTGCGTCCTCACTTGGAGTACGCAAGTCAAGTATGGTCCCCACATTACAATGTGCATGTTGATCGTATAGAAAGAATTCAAAAACGTTTTGTTCGGTTTGCTCTAAGAGGCTTGAGTGGAACTGACACATTTAACCTTCCTCCATATGAGGATCGTTTGAAATTATTAAAAATGCAATCTTTAAGTGAGAGAAGAAAATCTGCTGATATCGTCTACTTACACCAACTCATTACTGGTGTATTCGACTCTCCAGAGCTTCTTTCTCTTATAAATTTTAACACTAACCGTAGAAGCAGTAGACACTCTAACAACTTGATTTATTTACCATTTAGTAGAACAAATTATATGTTAACTGCTCCATTAAATCGCATGAGTACCTATGTTAACAACTGTAACGTGTTTGATGTTAACTTGTCGAAAGGTCAACTCAAAAGTAGATTGAAAACTAATGTATGATTAGATCTATGTAAACGCATGGTTAGTTGTTATGTCTTGTGTTGTCCCTGAGCCCAACCCATATTATGGTGGGTAAATTTTTCTCCCTTTTGGTTTTTTATTGGACCACTTTTATCGATATCTTTGAGTTATTTCAATGATATTGGATTGGTTCTTAAAATGATCTATTGCGGAGAAAGTGTGAAAAAGCTGTAGTAGCTGAACTCTATTGTTATTGCATGTATTATGTTCCTTTTGTTTCGGAGTACACGTAGTTCCTTATTGTACCAGGGAGGACATGACGAAAAGTTTTTCTGCCTGGTCAAGGGGACAGAATGTGTGAAGCAGTCAAAAATTATGTCGTAGAAGTGAGCAACTGCAGTATCAACGCTTTCATGAGCATTATCGAAGAGATGTTGGAAATCGATTCTACTGAATAAAATTTCTAGTTTTACGAAATCAGTTTTCCGAAAGTTGAAGCTGTACGAGTGTTCGAAATGTGTATTTTTGATATCAATGTTATATGATAAGGTAAGGGATAATGGTGGATGGTACTGATCGAGTGTTGAAAGAAGATGGTTACTAGCGGAGACTACTCAGTTATCTAAAATACCAAATACCAAATTCAATTATCAGGTAAATTGATACCCATCTTCAGGGTTCAACATCCCACTGTGCGGCTGAGAGTGGATAAAGTTTCTGAGATCAGCCATTGATGAACAAATTAGTATTAAAAATTTTCTTAATGTTCTAAAGCTTTATCTTAACCTTCAACTATGGACGTGGAGTCTCAGAGGCCTCTACATATTCGCGATTTCCAAGTATCACATGGTTTTCCCCTACCTACTTGGATAAGTAGTACAGAATACAGTACTTCTAGTTGCTAAACGATCGTGAAGAGACAAGGTTGAGCGGTCAATGGATTGGTAAGTAAATAATAAATAAATAATAATTATTAATATACTAATAAATAGATAAAACTTCAAGTCCCTACTTAAAGGTTAAAAATTTAAACTCCCTTTTCCGATTCCGCGTGAGAAGTTATTCATGATGGGGTTGATTGATATTAAGATAAGATATTGAAGCATGCTACTACGAGCAGAAATATATAAGTCCTAAACCAATTGCGAGCGGCCTCATATAAACTACGTATAAACCGCAAATAAAAATTAGAGTTGTTACTATTTTTGTTCCGAAATAGAAATCAAAAATAATTTTATTTCTAAGCAAAAAACAATAAAAAAATATTTATTTCTAATGGAAATATTATCGATAAAAAATTTGTTGGATTAAAATTCTTATTTTAAAAATCATAAAATTATGTCGAAAAATACTTAATTGTGTAACTATTTTTACTATAATAGTTTACAAAAGGAAAAATAAATGGGTTGACGTTTATCTTTTTGACTGTTTTCTATTTGTTGTTGTTTATCTAATCATGATCAACAACAAAATAGTAAAATTTTTTATGAGCATTTAGGCATGCCCTTTTATTAATTTGGTATGAACACAACTTGTGTTGAAGTAATAAACAAATCAATAGATTTCACTAATGCATGATATCAGATACCTAAAAACGCTCGAAAGTCAGAAAGTGGGTCTGTGAAAACAAAATTTTATATTGTTAGTAAATGCGCAAATATGTGCAGTTTTTTTTATAAAATTAAAGTCGATTTCAATCTTTCAGTTACCAACAAAAGACAGGTCAGCTTAATGTTTGTTATAAAGAAATATGCCAACCAAGTTTCAGTTTTGCTTACTTTTAAGCATGCCAATGATATGCAAATATTTGCATGTTTTTATTATTATAAATGCTTTTGTGCAAATAAATTATAAATTCAAAAATTGCACGACTTGGGGTAATTTAAAAGAAAAGTAAAATTTTTTATACGAATTATTCAAATTTTAACAATTCTTTAATGAATATCTCAGAAATATTTACATTTTATAAGTTAAAAAACAGAAATTAAAACAAAAATAAACCAGTGTGATGGTGGTCATGCGTTGATACATCGCAACTGGCATCTTGCTACTGTCAGTTGAGTACATTTTATATGATAAAGCCATGGCGAATAAGGAAGGGGAAGTAGCTTTGACAAGACCTATCGTTAATGTCAAAGTGTGTTTTAGAGTTGCCAGTTTTCTTTGTTTATGTTATATCTGGGATAAACACTTGGAAAAGCAATTTTATTAAGGGTAAATAAAATTAAATGTGGATATTGTATATACAGTGAGCAGCAAAAGTCATGGTACCCCAGCCACAATGAAAAATAAACCATTATATTTTAAAAAATATATTATAAAATAAATGATTTTTATTTTTATTTTATGTATTCAGTTCTATATAACAGAAAACTAAAAAAATATTTCACATTTTAATTACAACAAAAAATAAAAAAATAACAGATCATGTCAGCTTCATTTTTTGGCACAGCAAAAGTCATGGTACCTCTGGTGTGGAATTGAATTATATTTGATTTATCCCATACAATTTTTGTGCAAAACTGTTGGCAAAGCTTTTTTATGATCACATTGAAAATTGTAACGGCACTATAATGGTTTTTGATTGTTGCAAGAAGTGAAGTCAAAGTGTTTGTATAAAATGTCGCGAAAAGAGCTCACCATTGAAGAACGAAAAATAATAATTAATAACCACGAAATGGGTAAATCTTACTCTGAAATTGCTAAAATTATAAAAAGGAGTAAGTCAACAGTGCAAAAAGTTATAAATCGGTTCAAAAATGAAAACATTATTGAAAATAAGCAGCGAACAGGCCGTCCACGGAAGCTTACTTGCAGAGAAGAACGAAAAATTGAGGGTATTATTAAGAAAGATCCATTTACAAGTGCACCTAAAATAGCAACAGAGTTGAAGGAATCCTTTGGGAAAGATGTTTCTGCAGATACGGTACGTAGGTGCATCAATAAGGCTGGATACAATGCTCGCACTGCACGCAAGAAGCCGCATGTTAGCGAAATAAACAGAAAAAAGCGCATGGACTTCGCAACAGAATATAAAAATAAAACAAATGAGTTTTGGGAGAAAGTGATATTCTCCGACGAATCAAAATATAATATTTTTGGATCTGATGGACGCGTTTTAGTGTGGCGAAAAAATTGCGAAGAGCTAAATCCAAAGAATACTCGAAAAACTGTCAAGCATGGAGGAGGTGGAGTAATGGTGTGGGGATGCATGTCAGCAGCCGGTGTTGGCAATTTAGTGTTCATTGAGGGGATTATGAATAAAACAGTTTATATGAACATTCTTAAAGAAAATCTGAACCAGAGTGTTGAAAAATTAAACATTCGTGATAGCTATTACTTTCAACAGGACAATGATCCTAAGCACACGACTGCTGACGTTAAGATGTGGATCGCTTACAATACACCACATATGCTTAAAACCCCTCCTCAAAGCCCAGATTTGAACCCCATCGAGCACTTGTGGGACCATTTAGAAAAACGCATCCGAAATCACACAATATCAAATAAAACACAGCTCAAAGAAATACTTTTGAGTGAATGGAACCAAATATCCGAAGACTACACTAAAAAACTTGTTCACTCAATGCCGAACCGAGTAAACGAAGTTCTACGACTCAAGGGCTATCCTACTTAGTATTAGGTAAACAAATTTAACTAAAAAATCGTAATATTTTAATAAATTTTTCTTTCTTTTTAGGAGTACCATGACTGTTGCTGTGCCAAAAAATTAAGCTGACATGATCTCTTATTTTTTTTATTTTTTGTTGTAATTAAAATGTGAAATATTTTTTTAGTTTTCTGTTATATAGAACTGAATACATAAAATAAAAATCATTTATTTTATAATATATTTTTTAAAATATAATGGTTTATTTTTCATTGTGGCTGGGGTACCATGAATTTTGCTGCTCACTGTATAGTATTATATATAAGCAGAGTAAGTCCGCTTCAAGCTTGCCTAAAACAAAAAACCTGTACATCCCCGTTTTGAAGTATTTTTAGTAAAGGATTTCATCAGAAACGCTTAGACAAAGTATGGATTTTTCATTGAACTTTAATTTATGATATGGCAGCACTATATTTTATGATTTTGACATTAACGATAGGTCTTGTCAAAGCTACTTAACCTCATTATTCTGCCATGGATAAAGCAACTCCTTTTTAGTACAATAAATAAAAATAGTAATATAAATAAAAATTTATTTTTTAATGAGGACTTTTTTAAAGGAAACGGCAATACAAGTTAACAAAACGGCTTGGAAATTTTTCAATTAAGTTGAATAATGTATTTCATACATTATAAAGAAATAACTTTAAAATTAAAACAAACCACTATAATTAAACAATAACATATACATTCCAATAATGTTTAGCAAAACTTTTATATTGTGTAAAGTGTAGCAGCAAAATTAATGGAATTCTTAAAATCTTTTTTAACATTTTTCATTTTAACTTAAAATAATTTTAGTTGAATGCTTATTTAAAAAACTTTTCATCTTTTCATTCTTCTTATCTACATCACATTTTCTATAACTATAATTATTATTATAATTTTAAGTCTAATTAAAATTGTTTAAGCTATTTGTATTATTTTGTGTCGAGTTCTATACAAATGCGCATTGAAATATTAATTTAATCAACATTTAATGCAATTTTTTCATTATTGTTGCTTCAAATTAATTTTCTATGGGGTTTTATTAAGGAAGTATTATCTGTTTTAATATATATATAAAATATATATATATATGTATGCATGGGATTGGAAACGTTAACTGATTCTTACTTTCGATTATGATTATCTTATTAATTTATCATTTATCAAATTTCAACGCTGTTGAATACAAATAATTTAAAACGCTTTTTTTATAAATGTATGTTATGAAGTTTCATAGCTTGTAAGCAAAGCTGCATCTACAGGTTCCATGCAGCTTGGACACGTCAAACTACGCATTAACCAATCATCAATGCAGCCAACGTGGTATATATGCATACACGGTAAATATCGCACAGCTTCATCCACACAAAATTCGATCATACAAATAACGCATTCCCGTGACTTCTTTGAACCATCATAAATTCCAATTGGAAGATGTTGTATAAGACAAATTCGTTTAGCTATTTTAACTTCTTCATCTTCAGTTAGATGGATCGATGAACGGCTTACTGATGGAGTTGGGTAAAAAACTGGCTGGATAATTTCCTAAAAAAAAAAGAAAAGTAGAGATTATATTAAAAAAAATTAATCAAGTTATTTACCGAATACATAGGTGCTGGATCGGACTGTTGATCGGACACAAAGTCTGATCTATCACGCAACAGTGATATATCATCTGAGTTAGAACCTTTCAAGCAGTTGCCCATTTTAATAATAAATCTATTTTTGTTATTGTGCTAAAATTCTAAATCTATAAAAAGAATATTAAAAACACACGAGTACGGCAATTAATATTTTAAAGCACAACCGCAATTTTTTATCCAATCCACGAACAACACCTTTTTAAATATATTATTTATCGTTGTAATTTTTTCATTCAGAAAGGCGATAATTTAAGGCTTTAATAATGTATACAATCCTACGAGAAGGACTTTACTAATTATATGTTTGGAAAATAATATTTAACTGTTAAATGTAGCTGTTGAAGCGCAGCGCCCTTTTAGATAAAATTTTGTTGAAAAGCACCTCGTCGAAGTGTTGTTTCTGAAAAAACAAAAAAAAAAACAAATTTATAATATAAACAGCTATTACAGTAATATTTTCCGCTTCATTTTGTATAATGATAAAGCAATAATTTCTTACATAAAAAATTCTATTGCTCCTAATGCCTTGCTTTGGTTGCTGCACTTTTTCGTGATAGAAAATAAAGCGATAGTTTTCTTTTTTTAAAGATCAAAGAAACAAGGCATGCGCCTTATACAAACAAGGTTTGGTCTTTGACCTGAAAGGAAAGGGATAGATTATTTAGAGGAATTGATTGAAACCATACTTGAATTATTGATTAGGCGAAACAATCGTGAAAACCGTAAAATTTTAATTGCTTTTAACCGAGGCAAGAATTTCCAGTCCATAGTTGTCTTCCTGTCCTTTAATTCCACATTTTCCAAAATTTATATGTGGATTTTTAGTTTTCCATAATTCCTAAATGTAGGAAAGAACAAAGAAAGTGAAAATAACCATGCCCGAGCCCGGATTCGAACCAGGGACCTCTGTGTTGATAGTCTAGCCCACTCTCCACTAGACTACAAAGGCCGACAAAGAAAAAGAGCAAACTAATAAGGAAAGCATTTACAAAGATTTACGATTTTAACTATCCATCTTAAGTAAATAAATATGATGATGATATCATAAATCAGCATCATATTTTGCTATTTTTTAATCGACTGATTAATTTAAGTAAAAATAACTTTAAAATTAACTCCTAATGATAGATAACTTGCTTTGGGACTGCACACCTGCTATGTTAAAATACGAGGGCAATTTGAAAAGTTTGTGAATTTTTTAATTTCCAGCGTAGTAACTTTAAATGCCACACTGATCCTGTCAACTACCATGTGGTAGTCAAACTATCATCTTGAAAATTTTGGCGGAAATGGAAAAAAGTGAATTTCGTGTGCTCATCAAGCATTATTTTTTTCGCATAAAAACCATTATCCAAACCAAGGAAAGGCTTGATAAATACTATGGGGACAAGTGGTTTACTGAATTCCAATGCGGTCGTGCAAGCACAAGAAACTCCGAACGTTATGGACGCCCAAATGAGGTCATAACACCAGAAATGGTCACTAAAATTCACGGTAGACATCTCAAACGAACGGGTGTGGAATTCGAAATCATTTGGATATGAAAAAATTTTTCAGCAATATGGGTGCCGCTAACCCGATCATGTGACTGTTTCAAAGGCGTGTTTGGCGATGTTCAACAGAGATTAGAATGCATTTTTCCGTCGATAAGTACCGTGGACGAAACATGGATCCATCACTACACACCAGAGACAAAGGAACAGTCGAAACAGTGGACTTCACCGACCGAACGTGCTCTGAAGAAGGCGAAGACAGAGCTATCAGCCGGAAATGTTATGTCTCCAGCATTTTAGGATAAAGGCGGTATAATCTAAATTGATAACCTTCCACCGAAAGAACGATCAATGGTCGAATTGGACCGTTTCAACGACGCTTTCAAAGAGAAACGTCCCCATTTAGAGAGGAAAAAGTGCCCTTCCATCAAGACAATGCGCGCGTTTGCACTTGAACAGCTCCCATGGCAAAATTCCATGACTTCAAGTACAAATTGCTTCCTCATCCAGCATATTCTCCAGATTTGGCCCCCTCCGACTATTTCCTGTTTCAAAACCTAAAGAAATGGCTCGGCGGAAAGAAATTCACCACCAGAGAGGAGCTCATCACCGAAACAGGGGCCTATTTTGAGGACCTTTCGAAAACGTATTTTTCGGATGGTATCAAAAATTGGAGGAACGTTGGACAAATTGTATCGATCGAAAAGGAGACTATATTGACAAATAAAGCTTTTTTGTTCTTGCCGTAAAAATCATTGTTTCATTTTTTCACGAAATTATCAAACGGCCCTCATATGAATTGAAAGTTTCAATGTGAACTACACGCAAATATTAGGGGACCGAAATGTTAATGTTGCTCAGGTTATTCCAAAGTGTAAATCGGTACTGGTAGGCATAGATACCAGCTGGCCTGGCAGAAGTTGTTTCGTTTAAGTCACTGTTTTCAAAAATTATAGACACAAGAGAAGGTTGGTTTTGTTTAAGGACGGACGAAAAATTGCGCTTTCACAATTTGTAGCAAAAAAAAAAAATAAATGAGAAAATTTTTCTATACCAAAAAAAGTTTAAAAAATCAGGATGAAAATTACGGATTTTATTACCATTTTTCTTGAGCCTATTTTCACCAAAACAAAAGGAACAAAATTTGATAAACTCGGTTTAAAATATTTCTTGGCTCATGGTACCCTCCACAACAGAATTTCGAGATGTGTCAACCCTTGGGATAGTTAGAATTTTTTTCAAAATAAGTGCCTTTATTGACAAAAAACCAGTTTTTGTATGGGAAAGTTTTTTGTTTCCATGAATTGTCAAATAAAAAATAAAAAATAAAAAAAAATTAAGATGCAAAAGTTATTACTAGGGAACGGATTTTTATGCAAAACGTATACAAAATTAGAGTCAAAAAACTAAACTATAAAAACTGTATGCAAAATTTTATCAAATTTATATCAAATATGTGTATTTATTCAATACGTTGCTATTATATCTTTACACAGGATTTGATTTAAAAATGATTTTGCATTAAATCCTTATCTATTCTGATCCCTAGTTATTACTTTGAGCATAAAAAATTTTGAGAAATATGATGGTTTGGTATTTTTTTGTGACTTTTTAATACATTTCGATGCAATTTTGACTTCAATAGCCATAACTAAGCCATTTATCGTCCGATTGTCGTCGTTTAACCACCGCTCAAAGTTAAATTATATTCCCTACACAAATATACCAACTTGTTATTGGGCTAAGTTAGTTGTTCGTTTTCGAACAAAGTTAACCTATTTAGGACGGACAAAGGGATCCTAGTCTTCAAACTGTTCAATTGGCGCCTTAACCGTTTTTTTATCTTCTGTATATGGGTATTTCCACAGAAAAGTCTAAAGTGACTAAAATATGAAAACATATTACAAACTTATTATTTTGTAATATTATCTAAGAGAAACATTTTAATTTTATTAATTTAAGCAATTACTACCTAATTACTTAATTACCCAATTCACCTACAGTGGATATTTTAGTAACGAAACTCTAATAACGTAATGCCAGATAAAAAAGCCTAATAAAAAACCAGAGAAGATTTTTAAATTTGATCACTTGGAAAATAAACTAATAATTTTTAAAATTTTTCTTAAAAGTTGTATACAAAAGGTCTTGCTAAAACCAGAAAGTTTTGCACATTTTGTAGTCCAAGTCAAAAATCACTTCCGTTTTTTGTAACGTAATGCCAGCACATATTTTTCCTTATATCTTTTAAACCTAACGTTCGCTTGTTGGCATTGTTTGTACCTAATATAGTGCTAATTAATTCTACGCAAATATAAGAAAAACTTTTTAAAAATTAGACATCTTCATTCTATTTTTTTAATAATTCTTCGTACAAATCGTCCGTAACGCCTGTTTGGAAATGCCCACAAACAATAATTCTCTAAAAAAAAAATATCGTAAATTTATAATAACCTTTTGTTAGTCAAACTTTGAATATTAAGCAACTTACTTACAATTTCTTAGGCATGACTAAAGCATCAGTACTACTAGATTGACCGCAGGTTTATCAGTTAAAATGAAGGCTATTTCATTTGTATGTGTTTTGCTTTAGCCGCCTGATATTTATCAATTCGAAGTTTTCCAAATCTGAAAGAAAAATTTAAAACCATAAAAGTTTCCCATTTTCATTAAAGAAGTTAAACATATTTTGTTTTGATTAAAGGGTACTTTATTTTAAAGAAAGTTTTAAAAACAAACAAATAAATTTTTAACAATGTAAACATTTTACTTGAAATTATAACCTTTTATTTATTTTTAAAATATTTTATTCAGTTTCATATCTGTCACAATGGAATCTTGTGGTTGAATTTCAAATTTTTTCAGTTGTCCGCACAAACTGTAGTTCCGATGTCAATACAATATTATGAAAAAACTTGTAAGGAATAATCTTCGAATGGTTCGAAGTTAAAATATATATTATAAGTTATTTTAAAAGGGAAAAAGTTAATTATTTGTGTTTGTGGGAAATTTAACATAAACATACTGGCAGCAATGACTAAAACCCGGTTTCAAGTTATCAAAAAATGACAACTCTCAATATAATTCAATATTATTCTTGAACAATTTGGACTTAAACGAAAGAGTCTAGTTTATAGGAAAAGAACCCATCGTAATTTAAGGCTTTATCCAGTTTTTCTACAGTATATTTAATCTGATTCTTAAATCACATGTTCTAATTAATTGAAATACCTGAATGTAAAGTTAGCAAATAAATAAACATCATTTAAACAAAATTATTTTACTATTATACGAGCAATATGTGTGGAATTTATGTATAAAGGCCTTCTAATTCCAAATCTTAAAATTAATGGTCGCTCTCATCTGGTTTAGAAGTTATATGGATCCAAAGTTGAAAAATGGGCTAAGAAAACTTGCTATATCTTTGCTATATATAAACAAAACTAAGCAAAATGTGTATTAAAAGAAAGGCTATTCTATTACCTATTCAATTAGCTATTATCCATAAAATTCCATTAATTACTTACTAAGATATAACTCATTTTATGTACCAACTATTTTGCATCAAAATTTTAGTTGCATTTCAGATTCAAATAAAAACGACGAAGACAAGAAAAATTGTTATTAAAAATCGCGGCTATTTTTAATAATAATTTTTCGCCTGCGGCGCTTTATTTATCCGTTTATTTAACAGGTCCTAAATATTTCAAAAATTCTTACAAAATTAATAATATTTGATACCTTTTAACTGTATAATTTAATCTGTAAATGCCTTAAAAATTTCTCGAGTGTGGCCCTTTCTTCCTCAATCGTTCATGTAACTATTTAACTTACTTCGAAAATATTCCTACATCATATATCTTACATCATTTATGTAACTAGTTATACCTTAGTTACTTAAATTGCAATAATTCCTTTTTTTATATAATTTGGACTGCCAGCTTAAAAGTGTTTTGCCCTTGTACGGAATATTGTTTTTAATACTACAAAACGAAAATATTTAAGTATAAAAGAAGTTATATCTTAAAAAGTTATGCATGGATTTTAATGTTTGACACCTCGTTGAATAGGTGCTCGTATTACCTTTCTTTTGATACCCATAATGCTTACTTTTCTAAGAAAATTGAAAAAATTACAGCATGTTTTAAGGCCATTTTTTCTAACTTTGAACCCCTATAACTTTTAAACGTCTTGAGAGCGACCTCTAATTTTTTCACTATTCACTTTTTTAGCTCCAAATACACATTTTGAAGAAAAAAAATTAAAAAAGTCCATTTTAGCTAAAGGTAAAATGTTCCATGTTTTTATATTATTTGTGAAATTTCAGTCCAGGTATTTCAGTTGAGAACATGTGTAAAACTGTCAACATGCAAAACCAGGTTGTGGTCTTCATAAATACTACTTCGCTGCAATTTAAATTCTAATAAGTTCATAGGAGAAAGTATATCCATATGTTTAGCGATACTGTGGTGCTTACCCCAGCACAAATACTTCTCTGCCGCAACTGCAGTAGCTTCCAGCAGAGCAGCACTTAGCCAGCTAAATCTATCCACAAACAATGGAGCACTAAATAAAAAGCGTTATACTGTGTTCCAAATCGTTTTTTATTTTACCATCGCCACAATCGTGTTTTAATTAACAGCGCATCAATGCGTTTGCGCGATAGCAACGAACTCAATATTGCGAATATTAATCGACTCGTTGAACGAGGTTTTATTAAAAACAATGAAAATAACTTAAGGCCCACCAGACTATTGTTAAAATGTAACAAAAGCTCAAGTCCATTTTATTTATTTTTGTTAAGTATTTAAGTAACACATCCTTCTACAATTTTCACTTTTTAACGTGGCAAACAATTTTCAAAAATAAATATTTTATATTTAACTACGTCGCGAATTTATGGAAAAATTAACAATCCGATTTAGACATTTGTAATTTGTTTGGCACTAGTTCGTGTGTATTGTTGCTTAAAAATTTACATCTGGCCCTGTGTTGCATTTTCCATAGCCGTCCGGTTTCATACATTCCGATTATACGATGATTTTTGTTGCGTTAAGTTTGGTTACACGATAATACACGTTGTCATGCCTAGTAGGGAAAAACTCGTATTTGATCGTTCGAACGGTCGGTACAGCAGACTTACAACATGTTGACTTGATTTCGAAGTTTTCCCAACGAACGAAGGAAAAATTCGTCGCGAATAATTTATTGCAATAAATTCTTCGTACGGAGTACTGTAAAGGCCCAGTTATAATAGACGTAACGTTATGTAGTGAAATGTCACTGCAGCAGTGTGTTCTGTCACTTACTGTTTCAATCAATACTTTTCCTATACAAGTGATTATAATAGAAGTAACGTAGTGTAACGGGACGTAAAGATCCGTTGGATTTCGATTTCTACGTTACTTTACATTACGTCTGTTCAAAGAACAACTAAACATTGAGGTTAGATTCGATTATTGCGCTATTTTATATTGTTGAACTAAGCTTTTTGTTGAGTTTTCGTTATTAATGTGATAGTTTTATGTATCCACAGCTATGGATGACGAAGATTTAATTGTATTTGTACAGGAACGTGCAATTATTTACGACAAACAACTGCCTGGCTACTGCCTATTATAATTGCTACAACGTTTTCTTACATTACGTCCCGTCACTATGACAGTTGACAACATTACGTTACTTTACATTACGTCTATTATAACTGGGCCTTTAGACCGCACGAACATCAATCGCAAACAAACATTGGCAGCCATCTGGTACGTTCAGGCGGTGTTAACAGCAATTTGAGCATTTGGCCGAAAATCAATAAATGCAGGGTTGATAACGCCTTGTTATTATATTAGTACTAAAACTTATACTCTGTTTTTCAACAACAAATGGTTTGCCTCTCCATTACAATTTATTACTCGTATTAGTTATTATTTAAAAAACTTGTGTTTAACTTAAGGGCACATTTAATTTTTTCGACAAACAAAAATCAAATTTTTTCACATTTTTCGTATGTCAATAAATTTTGTAAATTTTGTAAATTTTAAGTCAATTAAATAAAAATTGTTGTAGTTATAAGCATAGACTTAAGAATAGACAATGAAAACTATCGTTTAGTGCTGTTTGAAATCGATGGACAGCATTACTCGAAAACTAGTCAAGGATCGCTACCAAATTGTATGCACTTGTTAAGCAAATATAATTGGTACTTTTAATCATTCGGTTTTATTTTTGAGAAATACTTTTTATTTTATAACTTGAAAGAATTGCTTTTAGTCACAAATCGAATTTTCAACTACCGTTTTAGTTAACATCCAGATTTTTCTAAAATCTTCGATTAAAAACTCAAAAAGTTTCGTCAGACCCTTAAATATTTTTTAGTTGAACAAGATCTAATTGCGAATTCCTGTTATATTATCCTCAAATAAACAGTCGCTTTAAAATGAAACTTTAAATATAAGGTTTTTCGCTTAAAAAACTTTAATTGGCCCTTTACTCAATACAATTATGTTGTAGTGAAAATTAACAGAACGCTTAAAAAAACATAAAACATAAATTACTACATATTTTGGTACTTTTGATAATATATTCTATTAGCTACTCCTCTTTGCTACTTTTCTGTTTTTAAACTCAGCGCAAAACCGGATTCGTCCAAAAAGATCACAGGTTGTTCAAAGATAAAAACACACTTTTTTACTGTTTTTTATTTAATATTATTTTTATATAAATGTAAAAAAAAATTAAAGTTCTTAAAAGTAAAATAAAAAGCAAATAAAAAAGAAACAAAAACAAAGCTTCATTCTATTAAGTCATTTAAGAACAAACAAAAACAACAGTTAATACAAAATATGCAAAATAAAAATGTTAATTTCCAAAACCATAAAATTCAAAATAATTCATTTACATAAAACATAAAATTATATATACATTAAATTGAATAAAAATTCGAGATCAAGAAGAAAGATTTATCTATACAAAATCTATATATATAAAAATGGTGTAAAAAATGTATAGTAAAACATCAATTGAGAATGGCTGGGCCGATTTGTCTAAAATTTTTTTTCAGTTGTTTATAATTGCCAGGAGAAGGTTTTTACGAAGGAAAATTTTGGAAAAACCCTCCGGGAAAGTCCGATAGGTGGCGTTGGGGTGGACTTATATCGAAAATTTGAATTTATGGACCAATTTAACTGAAATTCAGAATGTATGTTTGTTTAATCATAAGAAAATAATTTGTGTATAAATGGACCCGATAGGTGGCGCTGGGGTGGACTTATATCGAAAATTTGAATTTATGGACCAATTTAACTGAAATTCAGAATGTATGTTTGTTTAATCATAAGAAAATAATTTGTGTATAAATGGACCCGATAGGTGGCGCTGGGGTGGACTTATATCGAAAATTTGAATTTATGGACCAATTTAACTGAAATTCAGAATGTATGTTTGTTTAATCATAAGAAAATAATTTGTGTATAAATGGACACGGTAGGTGGCGCTGGGGTGGACTTATTTCGAAAATTCAATGGCGTGAAAAGTGATTTTGGTATTGCCACAATTTTGAAATGCAATCCTGGTACGAGGGGGGTAGCGAAGCACACCGGGTTCAGCTAGTTATATATAAATGTAATTAAGCAAAAATTATAGATCAATTAGAGAAAGATTAGTTTAACGCCACCACAATTGATATTAATTATTAATTAAAACAAAAGTTAAAATAAGTTAGTGTTAGAGAAAATTGGCTGTCTTCGTAAACGCATTTATGCAATGCATCAGTATATTTTATTTTGAATTGGTCCGAACCTTATTAAACAAAACTGCGCAACTCTGGTGATATTCTTAAAAATAGTATAGTTGCTTAGTTTTGGTTAATCAGATTTGGACCAATTCAAAATAAAACACACCGATGCATTGCATAAATACGTTTACGAAGTCAGTCAAAGTTGTATATTACAACGTGCAACTGCACTTTCCACGCAAAGTAAACCATATGCATGTGAAGCTAGAGGAAAATGATAGCAAAACTGTCTTCCCATTTTTATTCTAAGAAAAGATTTGAAAAGCTTTTTTGGTTTGGTATTAAAAGTTATGGATGTTATTTTTACTCAAAACAAAATTCTTTCTATAAATTTGCCTCTATTTTCATGTGCATATGGTTTTCTTAATGTGTGAAATTTTTTCCGATAACTGTAGTACAATGAAAACATTTTTAAAAATTAAACAAAAAATTTAAAATTGGGAACGCATTTGCGTTGATACAAAACAAAATTTAAGACAAGTGTGTTTTAATTTAAGGTATCGTCGTTACAAAAGTAAACTGGCGAATCTGAAAAAATTCAATTTTAAATTTGTTTTAATTTTAGTTTTAATTTTATATTCGAGGGGTCCCATGGGTCGCTTATCACGAAACTGAAGTCAAAAACTTGGAAAAATTAAAAAAATGGCATCGAAACATATGAAGTCAAAAAATCGAAAAAATTAAGAAAATGTGATAGAAAAAACAGAGTTTTGAGTTGGTTCTATTAGATTTACCACCACATTTCTTCTGAACACACCTGTACCCCATTTAGGAAATGCCCTGCTTGACGATGGGCTGAAGACTGAATTAGTAATGGCAGACCAATGCTTGGTAAATAAAACTTCGCCCAAGACACAGCCTGAGCTGAAAGACCAAGGCTTGGCTAATTAGTTCTCTCCAAAGACTCGGCCAAGATTTTAAAGCCCAGTCTCGGTGTAATTGTAGTTGCCACTGCACACCCAGAACTTAGTTATCAAGTCTTGGGAAGTTAGTTCTGGCCCAAGGCTTAACCAGGTCTGCCATGCCAAATCATGGCTCAGATATTTTTGCCAATCCTCCACCAATTAAAATTTATAAACAAATCATTTTTACTTTGTTTATTATGTACATAAGCATTAAATACATAAAATATTAGAAATACACAAATTCCTGTCAAAAGCATGAAGTCAAGCGCATCACGTAAAAAAGTGGCGAACACTGCGCAGATATTTTCAAAGTGAAAATGGCGAAATGAAGCCGAAAACCAAATGCGACAGAACGTTTCATCGGACGCAAAGTTTCGCGCGATAATTGAAACACAGTCAGATGTGTGTCCAGCTTTAGTCTAGCACTGAGTCAAGCGAAGAATTAGACGTGGAGTTAGAGGAGGAATCAGACGAGGAAACAGACGAGGAATCAGGTAGCATGTCTAACGCGGAAGGGGAGTATTGCTCGCAGAGCGAAAGGGAACCGAGCGAAGAACCCACAGTATGGAATGGTGCATGCGCAGGCAAGGACAAATATTATTGAATATGTTAGACGTTAATACATGTACGCTTTTCTTACGGTCAAGAAAAGGAAAGTGGATGCTCAATTAGTTTAAAAGAAAAACTGCGGGCGTAGGCTCTTAAAAATATTGCCTTTTTGAGGCTCAATGTTGTAACAGAGGCATTGATTATTTTGAGAGAGGCAGGACACACACCTCTTTGGTCAAATTTTTACTGCCAAGTCTCTACCCTTATTATCATTTCAAGGCTCAGCCAGTATTCGATCAGTTATAGTTATTTTAAATGGGCCAGTCCTGGACCATTACTGTTTGAGTGCATTGGTCAAGGACTTTCAACCAGTCTTGGCCCAAAACTAAGTGCCCAGTCTCGCCCTTCTTATCACTCCAAGGTTTAGCCAGTCCTCAGCCCTGTCTGGGTATTATTCTTGGGCCAGAGTTCTGCATTTTTTGCGCAAGACTGGGCGAGGCTAGGGCCACTCTTCTGAGGGTCCCCATTGGTACGTTTCGAATGGTTTGTTGAACATTTTAGCAATGGGCCATTCAAAAATTACGTAAGCACTGCAAGGGGTCTTGGATTTGCTTATTTTTTATGACATGGGTGATGGTGGGTCTGGATGATGGTTACTTCAGCAGTATTTATTTTTTACTTTTTCGGATTTTCTACAAAATTTAGTTGATTTTGGTTTGAATACATATGGCAGCTTGAAAACGAAACGCATTTTCAGGGATTCGCGAAAATAATGGATAAGTTCACTCGCTTAAAACCGAGCAAAAGAACCGAGTAGGGGAATTACCGCGCGCTATTCACATGACTAAATTTCGTCCGCCAATCTATTGTTTCGGTGCAATTGACGATTTGATTTTCTAAATAAATTAAACACCTACGTAGAGTGCATTTTTAAATGGATTCTGAAGAAGATGTAATAATAGCTAGCGCTGAATTTGTTGTTGTGGCATCCTTATTAAAGGCAAAAAAGAAGAAAAAACCTCGTTGGATTACCAATTTTTGAAAGGAAGAAGTTCGCAAAACATTGAACATTTTTAAGGGAGTTAACCTTAGATCGAAACGATGGCCGTTTTAAAAATTTTTGGCGTATTAATGATGAAGTGTTTGAAGTGAACCAAAAATTATAAAACGTGACACGAACTACAGAGAAGCAATAAACGCAAGTAAAAGTTGGCTATAACTTTAAGATTTTTGGCAACCGGAGACTCGTGTTCGAGTCTGATGTTTTCATAACGAATTTCAAAGTCATCGATATCCAGAATAATACCAGAGGTGTGACAAACCTTAATAAATTGTCTACAGAATTATGTTAAGGTGAGAAAAATTTTTTCACAATGTGCAATCATATCTAGAAAAACATTTTGATAATATTAAACTTGTTGGTAATATCCGTTTCAAAATTCTGAGCTAGAAAAATTCCAATAATTTTGTAATACAAAATTGAAAGTATTTTTTATTATTTTTGTTCATGAAATTAAAAATTTAATTCATAATAAGTCAATTAATTTAATGGAAAATTAAAGAAAATAATTATATATAAGCATATTAGCATACAAGCAGGTTTGAACATTTTGAGGCTATAAAAAATAAAAATATTTATTATTTTATTTCATTAACATTAAATCAAAAATGAAATTTGGTTGATGGTAAATTCATTTCATGAAGAAAAAACAAATAATGGAATACTAAATTAAATAGTAACACATATATATATATTTGGCCCGGACGGTTTATTTCCCTCCTCGAAAAGATTTTGCTATGTGTTAACTTTTAGTCTTGCCGGAATTTTTTAAAAAAGTGCTATTTTGGGCAAAAAACCACTTTTTGTATGGACAAGTATTTTTGTTTCTATACTTTTGAGCTAGAGAGATGTCACTTTATGAGACACTTTATGAGATGCCACTCTTTATCAGATAAGTTGATACTTTAGTACTACAAAAAATGTTAGATTGCTTGCTTGGATTTTTATTTAAAAAATGGTATATGATATATGAGGAGTGTATGTTCAAAAGGGCATATTTCGACATTATATGAAATTGAAGAAAACTGAAAAAAGTCTAGTTTTTGTTGTGTTTATAATTCTGAGACATTCTTAACGTAGTTATATATATATATATACCTACAGCTAATACACGATGTAAGCACGGATAAAAAAAGTAAATGGTTTTAAAGTTACAGAGATTTCAACTTTAAAAAAAGGCCTTTTTCATTAGATTTTTAAGCATGTTATTAAATGAACATAGCAATAAAATATTCATAAGAAATTTTCACACAAATAACTAATTAGCTTAATATGTAACTGCCCTATAACTTTCTTTATAAGTTTCCTTTTAAACTTGCCGAGGGATAGTTCATGGTCAATTCATACCACCAAAATGCTTGCGGCAAGGGCAATTATTGCTCGAGAATTGCTAACTGAAAAACGGCTCCAACAGCACCATTAGAAAACACTGCGTACAATCTTACGCAGCAAGCGTGTTTTGCAATTATTCGGACAACTGTTCCTTGGTGTCGGCTTGCACTGCCTCACTCAACCGACTCACTTTTCCATGGCACAGTTGTCACATGTCCACACACAGAATTTGCCTCACTTTTGATGTGAGCTCAATCGGGCCAGTAGTTTTGGATATATAGCATTTTAATTGATTTTTTGCCGGTAAGAGTGACCAAATTCCTAAACCATCTTCTATTGGAAGCGAATTTACGGCCAAAGTTTCAGCTGAATCGGTTTAGTAGTTCTGGAAATAAAGCTTTTTTATTGATTTGTAGGCGGAAAAAGGGGGTGTGGCAACATTTTCTTTCTAAACCAACTTCTACTTGAAGGACATTTTGTGATAAAATTTCAGCTGAATCAACCCGGTAGTTTTTGAGATATAGCATTTTTAATCATTTGTGGGCGGTTAAAGGGGAGTGGCCAAATTTATTTCCGAATCCCATTTTCTACTTGAATGAAATTTACTGTGGGCGGCAAAAGGTGGTGTGGCAAAAAATTTGATCATAATATTACATTGTCACCGGACAACATATGCATGGTAGATTTCAGCTTAATTGGATACCAACAAGTTGTCGAAAACTGGATTGCATATTTTGACGGACATACATACGAACGAAGCTTAAAAAATTATAATAGTGTTAATATCTCAAAAACAGCAGTGTGTACACAAAAGACTTAATACAAAAAATTATTGTTATTACAATAACCTTTCAAATGATATCAATATCGATACATAATTTTGAAAACTTTTTCAAATTTCATAGTGTGAATATTTGGTATAAAAGCACCTTTAACTTCTAAACCAGATGAGATCGACATTTTTTTTGCACCAGCGTGTAAGAATGCATGACAGAAAAAAAGAATCTTTTATAAATAAATAAAAACAATTTTATGTTTTAAATGATTCATACACAACAAAAGCTTCAAACACAGAACTGTTTTGCTTAATACAGAACGGATGGTCACCGTAAATATAACACGTATTACCAAAATAGCATGGCCTCCTTTAAAAAAAATACAATGAAACGAAATTTAAAAGCCGGCATTTGTTAAAAAAATTCTAAGCAACCACGCCTTATTATTTATTATTTTGAACACAAATTGCTAATGCTTAAGCTGGAGATATATATTGTTTACGTACAGTGCAAAAATCAACAATATTTATTTGGTCAGATTTTATCGAGAAGGAGACAACACAACGAACAATTTTTTGGCAATTAACGCTTCACAAACGGCTGTTATAAAGCATGAAAAAAAATGGCTGAAAACAACAATTTCAAAATAACACAACCCAAATTACAAATGCAACGTTTCGAATACACAGAAGCCCAAAGTTTGAATGAGAAACAATCCAATTCAATGGTAAGTTACGAAATATATGAAATGCATGCAAATATTAAATTCTGCTTTAGTGCATTTTTTTATTTAGATTTTTTAGTAATCGTTTTTCCAATTAGGATTCTGAAACAATTCAAGAATAGCGACAAATGTAATTTAAAATTTTTTTTGCGGATTATATTTATATCGACCTAATAAATCCAAATTTTAAAAAATTTCAGGCCGGTTTCAAGTAGTTCAAAAGTTATTTATGCAAAAGTTAGTTAAAAAAGGGCACTATTACGATTACTGGGGCGACGCGGTTTGAAAGTATTTTTTGTTCAGAACAAAAAAAATTTTTGGTAAAAAAAATGATACCTCAACTAGTTATCGATTTTTTTAAATTGTTTGCAAGATCTGTTAAATAAAACATCTATATATGTAACATTATATAATAAATCGTAAAGATTGGCATGTCATTTGAAAGATAATTGAATTATCTTTTAGAAAAATTACAAATTAAAAAATAAATTTAACAATAAATTTAATTTTATCAGCAATTGTATAGTATTTTTGCTTTTAGTTACTGATAAAACCGTTATTTTCTCAAAAAGTTTTATTTATATTTGATGACGCGCCCCAGTTATCGTAATCTCCCCAAAAAAGAAAGTTATAGAAGTTAGTTACACAAAAATTGAAAATTAGAGGTGTCGATATTATTGAATTATTCCAGAATTCTCATCAACTCAATAATTTTTTTAGTTTTCAAATGTTTTCGTGACAAGTGTGCTAACGGATAATGAAAAACGCAACAAAATACTACCGAAAAAAATATTGCATAATGTTAAAAACAGCAACAACACTTCTCAGCAACCAAGTATTCAGGATCTTGGAACCTCAACAAATAAAATAAATGCTACCCATCAGGAAGTTGGCATTAATGCAGCGAATATTTTGCTTAAGCTTAGGAGTGGTTATCTCTCATCTACTAATAAACATTCCAACAACAATGGCAACGATAATCGTCTGCTGCAGTGCGACCTCAAGGAATCTCCTTTACATTATTCACTTTTGCCGACTACAACGTCAACGACGAATACACGATCATCATATCCTTGTTGTCCGTTAGCAACGTCGCCTGCAGCACACACATTGGCTATGCTTAAAATGGGTGACTCGCTTCTTTACATAAAGAATCACGTTACTATTATTGGACGAAATTGCAGCACATCGAAAGTACATTTTCATGTAGCCAATAACACTTTCGTTTCGCGGAAACACTTCCAAATTGACTTCGATCCAGACTGTGGCGAGTTTATTCTAACATGCGGCAGTAAAAATGGCATTTTTGTTGATGATAACTTGCAGCATTGCTATTCGCCACCTAAAAAGCTACCCAAATCTTGCATATTCCGGTTTCCAAGCACAGAACTCTTAATACATTTCAATAACTTTATCTACAAAAAAACAAGTGAACTTCAAAAGGATTGCAATTTGTTTGTACCCATTAAAAAAGAACTACCAACACTTAATCCTGGTCACCACTTTGATTATATGGTGGCTCCAACTCCCAGGCTGGCTTCAACTCCCAGCTGTTCATTTATTTCTACTACGAATGGCTCGGCTATGCTCAAAAAAAAAATAAATGCCAATTCTAATGAAGTCTACTCAACGCGTAAAATTTCCAAAACAAATTTGGAAGCACACAGCAATGCCTATACATCATCCACGGGTAGGTATTTTTTTTAAAAGTACATTAGTTCTGCATGTTTGTCTATACTGATTTATTTTCACTTAGGTACATTTAGTGAAGTAAACAGTTACTCAGAATGTCTGCGACAGAGTTTTCCAGATTATCAAACATTCTGCGGCAATGGTAATAGAAACAGCTTCAATAATGTAAGTTAGTTATATTTGAAAATAGCATTGAGTCAACCCGTAACTTCATATAAAAATTATTTAGTATGATGCATTTGGGCCGCTATCGACGTTAAATGTCAATAAAACTCAAAAACCACCTTACAGCTATTCGCAGCTTATTATACAATCGATAGCCACGGCACCAAGCAAGCAGCTTAAGCTCTCGGGAATTTATAAATTTATAACCAAAAATTATCCCTATTACTACATGACACCGTATAGATGCCAGACTTGGCAAAACTCCATACGTCATAATCTGAGTTTGTGTAGGTTCGTTCTAAGTTTTTTTATCCAAGCAAAACCAGAACAAAAATAATTTCTAAATTTTTTCCAGGTATTTCATAAAAGTGGCTAAGACTCCTGATGAACCTGGAAGAGGTAGTTTCTGGCGAATTGATCCCAATTTTGAGGCTAAATTGATTGCCTGTAGTTTTAATATGCGACGTTTACGACCTTTTCAAAGAATGCCGCATTTGGCGCCAGTAACTCTAAGTTACAGAGGTAAGCAGGAGCTTATTGGCAATACCTTTAATTTAAAAAAAATATCAACATATTTTTGTTAAGATACGCCACGCGAAAACTCGCCGCTACCAGACGTAATGCTGCAATCAGAGTCTGGCTTACCTGAAATAACTATGATTAAAAAAGGTACGATTAAGCACAATAAGGAATCTATAAAATCAAAATTTTTATCTTAATCATGCTTCTTTCTATAAAAGAAGAATCATATCAAGAAGGTGATATTATAAGTTAATGCAATAAAGAATATTTTAAAATTTACCTTTTTATGGTTAGTGTATATAGTTTCAAAGATAATGCAACATAAAAAAGGTAAGTATCCCGGTAGTCTATGTCTTAAAGAAATCTTTAATGAATCGTGCACGATTTTTCTTCATCGTCGATTCGGTTATACATTTCATTGACGAAAATCTCATATAAAAGTTCCAAATTCGTGCATTGTTTGAAAACTTTCTGTTTTTGATAAACGAAAGCAAGACAGATTTGTTAAGGAATTATCGACAAATGTATCTCATGCAGTAGGTTTCTTTAAAAAATCATCACGAAATTTTCGTGTACGATGTCTTCGACTGCAGGGATACTATATAAGTTTTTTTTTATTCACTGCATTGCAGAACACATGGTAGAACACGCTGTAAGCGTGAAAACATAAGCAAACGCCAGCATTAAAGCGCTGATTATAATAGACGGAACGGGACGGAGTCAAATGTCAGAGTGGCGGGACGAAACGTTTCCAAATACAAAGGCGATTATAATAGCAACGGAAGAGGAGTTAATTTTTTACAAAAAAATATTTTATTATAAAACAAATTCCACCAATTCTTCTTTTCTTATATTCTTAAAACATAAGTATTCTCTATGTCTAGGATATGACCGTTGCAAGGTGCAAAAATAAGAAATATACAATACGGCCGCAATAACAAAATACAAGTAAAAAAACCGTAGAATATTTCCTATGTATGCTATACTGATACCCATGTATACGGCGATGCTATGAAGCATAGTTTATGAAACGCAACCCTGTGTAGTGTGCATATAGGCAACATATAATTCATAATGTATAAATGCTTCTCAACTGCAGCTAACATATGCTGACTAACCAAGACCGTCGCTTATATTTATAACCAGGGAAGACAGAAATATGCACGAAAAAATCTAAAATAAGTATGCTAATATGCTCTAAAAAATGGCAAAATATGCCATCAAATAAGCACGAAAAATGTCGAAGTCGGAGTTTTATTATTCAAAATTTTATTCAATAGTTCATAAAAAAACAAAA
This sequence comes from Dichetophora obliterata, assembly GCA_963920525.1. NCBI lineage: Eukaryota > Metazoa > Arthropoda > Insecta > Diptera > Sciomyzidae > Dichetophora > Dichetophora obliterata. The sequence goes on from OY986440.1 coordinate 11,151,229, forward strand.
CAATAGCCCTTTCAAGGCGTAAAAGTAAATATTTCAGTTTAAATAAATTCTAATTTTAATTATAAAGTAAAAATTTAATTCTATTTTAATCATTTAATGAATATTTTGTTGGGTAGCTCGAAGCCAATGCCAAAAGTCTCCTTCCGGACGAAATCCATTATTTTATATGGTGCTTATAGCAAAAACAGTGTATTGCATTCAGCGATTACACTGAACAATTAAATGCATTTTTATATTATCAAAAATAAATTTTCTACGATTTTCAGCCAACAATGTTTTGTATTGTGAGAAAGACCGCTCGACATCGCAGGATGTAGTTGGGCACCATTTAAAATAAGGGACTTCGTTCGGAAGGAGACTTTCGGCGTATGGATCCATTGTCTGTGAGTTTTTAAACAAAATATTTTTTATACATATATAATATAATATCTCTTTATAAATATATATAATATCAAAGAAATTACAATGTTGCCAGATGTGAAGGAAGTATCAAAATTTGCCCGATTACAAGCTAAAATCTGTTCGAAAAGTTAAAAATATGCACAAATAAGCACAATCGTTATAAATATGCAATATTATTAACAAAACGTCCAAATATGCAAAAGCATATATTATATGCATTTGCATATATTTGTCTTCCCTGTTTATAACACACTAGCAGCGTCAACCTTAAATGTGCCGAATTGCAATTTGAGCTGAATACAGCAGAATTGGTATGTGGCTCAAGGACTGTTTTGTTTGATGTAATGTTTTTGTTTACATTGCATCTATTTGTAAATATCGGTAACGATGGTCGATTTACACATGTCACACTTTTCCATATTTTATAATAATATATTTATATGTATTAAGAATTATAGATATGTATCATTTACTAGAGTAAGAACAAGAATGCCAAAAATCTTGGTATAAATACCAGTACTTTTTAATAAAGAATTCAGACTTGACTTAAGCCTAAAATTATGTGCTAGTCGCTGTTGATTTATTCGAGTTCTCAATTGGGGCATTCTGATGCTCTGAATTGTCGGCAAAGCCTTGCTGCGCTAAATAAATAAGGCAAATTTTCCAACCCTCATACAAACATATTGCATGGCGATCCTGCCAAATCGGAACAGGGACCAATAGAAATAAAATTTAAAAAAAAAAAAAAAATGTACAAATATGACAAAGAAGAGCTGGATCTGTTATTTGAAGAATTAAACCAACCTATGAAGATAGAAGAATACGAGCCAACACAATCCATTGCAGCAGCTACACCACCAGTGTACGTTCCAACGCCTCTAACAGCTGGTCCGAAGCCAATTTCTTTAGAAGAATACATCAAAAGGACAAAAAAATCTACACCAACAACTGCTGCACCGACTCAAGCAGAAACTTATAAGCCTAAGAAGCGTGGAGGAAAGCAGAGAAGACTGAGAAAGCAGCTTGCTGAACTCCGAAGATTAGCTCGAATAGCTTTTGGTGAAAACAAAAAGAAACTACAAGCGGAAATCAAGTTAACCAGACAACAGATAAAAAGCTAAGGAATGGTATGGACAATTGTGCTCCCAAAGGCGAAACAAACAATAATGAGTACCACCAACAACAACAACAACAACAACAACAACAATAACAACGGCAGCAGCAGTAACAGCGCTGATATAAACACTTTGATAGGAATAATTTGTATAACTTTTATGTTACTTATTATAATAAAGTGGATAATAACATATTTTAAGAACTATCTCAAAAAACAATTAACTAGAAGTATTACCAACACTGTCTAAAAAAAAAAAAAATCAAATAAAAACAATTTTAAATATGATTAAATTTGGAGCTAATGCAAAGTACCAGGGATGTTATGGTCCATTGTGCAGCGAAAATTGCGCTTGCTGTAAAAAAAAAAATAATAGATATAGGAAAAGTATTTTATATTAAGTATAACAAGAAAAGCTGGCATTCACAGTGTTTTAAATGTAGCAAATGCAATTGTAATTTAGTAAAAACAGGTTTCTTAATTGAGGAGCCAGAATTAAAATGTAAGTTTTGTGCATGAGTAAAGAAATAATAAAATTAAAAGAAATATTAACTACTTTAAAAAAGAGTCCACATAGAACTTACACAAATGAATATATAAACAAAATCAGACTAATACTACAAAACAGTTTAAAAACAATAGAAGAAGAAACTAGCATCAAAAGCCTGAAAGAGGACATAATAACCTTTTATAATATAGAAAAAGAAATACTAAGATTTTTGAAAGTAAAAGAAACCGCAATGGCAAACTTTGATTTATTAACCGCGGTAAAGTTAATACCCGAATTTGACGGAGAACAGAAAAATCCATCAAAATTTTTAAATTTTGTAGAATTCTACGGAGATTCGCTTAAGGAAGATAACGAAAAGGCTAAATTGGTTAAATTTGTTTTGTCAACAAAACTAACAGACAAAGTTAAGAATAAATTACTTACAGATTCCAAACCTGAACACATTGCAAGTTTGAAAGCAATCTTGAGTAAGAATTACAAATCTAATAAAAATGCATTAAACATTCACGTTGAATTATCAAGAGTATATCAAGGGAACGCAAGTGTCAATGTTTTTGTTGAAAGAATAGAATCTTTAATAGCCACTTTAAATCAAATTCAGATAGAAGAACAGGGTGAAACAAATAGAGAGCTAATAGTAATTTTAAATGACCAACTCGCTCTGAGTGCATTTAAAAACGGACTGAATGACCATATTAAATCGGTTGTTCTAGCTTCAAGAGCCACAAAGTTTAATGAAGCAGTACAAATTGCTACAGCAGCAGAAACAAGGCCAACATAGAATAATGTACATTTAGCCACACGATACAGACCGAACTCTAACAGAAACAATAACAGAGTCAATAGCTTTAACAGTTACTAACAGTTACAACTGCAGTTATTTAAAATATCGGTCAACGATGGTCGATTTACACATGTCACACTTTTCCATATTTTATAATAATATATTTATATGTATTAAGAATTATAGATATGTATCATTTACTAGAGTAAGAACATGAATGCCAAAAATCTTGGTATAAATACCAGTACTTTTTAATAAAGAATTCAGACTTGACTTAAACCTAAAATTATGTGCTAGTCGCTGTTGATTTATTCGAGTTCTCAAGTGGGGCATTCTGATGCTCTGAATTGTCGGCAAAGCCTTGCTGCGCTAAATAAATAAGGCAAATTTTCCAACCCTCATACAAACATATTACACCTGTGTTTGTAATGAGAGAGAATAGAAAAGAGAGCATCCAAACAGTAGGTGGGTGAAATGAGAGTGAAGTGCAGCTAATTACAGAGTTCTTTGGACTGTTGATTTTACTATGCTACGCTTGTACAATAGGGCGATCTCGATCCATTGGATATTTAAGTATAGGATTGTTACAATCCATGCTCTCAGGCAAATATGCTAGACATAGAGAATACACCTATTAATTCAATCAAACTTTGTCAAATATACGGGGAAAAAACATGCAGAATAAAATTAATAATAACTTTGTTTTTTCATGGGAAATCAGGATCATATCATCGCATTTGCAAGCAAAGCACAAACATCAAATGATCCAGCTCACTGGCTGATTGATCCAATTCTATGTTTTTAATAGTGCGATTACACCAAACCTTCAAAACGTGTTTTGAGAATTTATTGCGCTTAAGAACCAAAACACGACTTACTTTTAGTGTTTTAGCATACAAAATTTAAAAACCTCACAGTGCGTTTTATTATAAAACACCATTAAAATACTGTAAAGGTCGCAACATATCATGGTAAAAATGAAAAGTGGCAATTTTTGACGAAAATGATGCATCCCTGCTCCAATTTGATTTGCAAACTGGATGGTAAAAACTTTTTCGTTGCTAAAAAGCGCACAGTATATTGATATTTCACTGTAAAAAAGTGAATAAACATTGAATTAAGTAAAATAATCTTTTATTAGACTGTTGCTGTTATTGTTTGCTGCTGTCGGCGGAGTTTCTGACGCTGCACTCATTGACGGTATTGATCTGCTTGCTGTTCTGCTGTGGGCTGTCTGTTGCTGCATTTGTGCCGGACGGAGCCTCTTCAACTGTGATTAAGTATTTTTTGAGTAAATTGACCTCGGTGGATTGGTAATTTTCTGCTGCTGCTGGGTTTCATCGGCGGGGGCACGAACGTCGACGCTGCTGCTGTGGCTGGGTGCGTGTGTATCTGTGTTGGTAAGAGCAGGAAATTGGAAGAAAACGTGCGAAAATTTCTACTAAGTTTGGGAATTTCCACTTAGAGCTGGATAAATCCAATAATGCTTTTGACTGTTAAACAATGAATAATAATTCTGATATAAAAAAGTTGTTAGAAATGTCTGCAAGAATAATTAATTAATCGCAGCTAATATGAATAGTCTACGAAAGTCTGAAGTGGCGAAACAACTGATCGCTCTTTCACCGGGTACAACTTTACCACAGAACAGTGAGCGTTTGCAGAAGCAAATAACTGCAGTTAATGTTGAAACAAAAATGCTAGAGCTGGGCAGTCAGAGTGAGTTTTTTAGTCTTTCCAAAGATCTTTTTGGTGCAGGACCTGCTGGGTAGGATCGAGAATTTCATGAAGAACATAAACAATTGTTCACCAATTCAAGAGAAGAGAATGCACTACCTAGAGCTTATGAATCAAGTAATTTTAAGTGATAAATAATGTCAATAAACATCTTAACTTTTAATATCTCATCGTTAATTGAACATAGCAGGAGAATAGAATTGCAGAAAATTCTCTTTGCCAGTAATTGTGTAATAGCTTTTATCCAAGAAACTCACCTTAACAGCAGGTACAAAGTTTTTTTGGACAGTTACCATTTTTTGCGAAATGACTCTCAACAAGGTGTTGCGATTTCCATAAAGAAAAATATTAATTATGAGATTGTTAGTATTCCCAATATTAGTTTTCCTGGCTTTTTTATCTCCATCAAGGTTAAAATAGGATGCGGTTTAGGTCTATTTATATTCCTTCTAATTGTAGAATAAGTGCACTTACAGATGACTTAAGTAAAATTGAAGCCATGGCTAATCTCTTTGAGGGTGCTATCGTTGGTGGAGATTTGAATGCCAGGAGCCCGAGATGGAGGGATATATCATATAATATAAATGGTAAAACTCTAGAGAGCTGGCAACGTGGCGAATCTGGTCAATATTGCTTCACAACTCCTTTTCCCAGAAGATTTTCTTTTCTGGATCAGTTTTTTGTTTCAACTCACTTGACAAATATGTTGAATAACAATTATCAAATAAAAACTCTTTCTACCTTTTCGGATCACTATCCCGGTGAATCAGTGTTGAAGATTTTGATATACCAATAATGGGCACTAGTTCTTGTAAGTCTTTTAAAAACACTGACTGGGCAGCATTAATAGATGATTTAGATGAAAAATTCTCCACTTGTATTCCTAGCCATACAATAAATCTTACTAATAGCGAGATTGATAGTTATATCGAATCTTTTAATTCTATTTTGATCGAAACATTGGATGGTCATTCCGAGGGGGTTCCAAATTCTTTTAAGAAATACAATAATCTCCCTAATGTTATCAAGGAATTGTTTTTAATTAAGCAAAGGTGGCAAAAAAAACTGAAACGGTTTTTTTCGCAGATCTTTCAACAGAGTCAATCAACCTTATAGAGAGTTGTCCGGCAGAATTGCGTTGTTAAGGAAGATTATAGGTGATAGAATTTCGAAAATAGTTCCTGGTCTTGGGCTTTTAAAAATGCTTTCCGAATTGTAGGTAAAACATGCAACAGAGTGGTTGCAAATGATATTGAAATTGTTGGTAAGCAAGAGATGTTTTCAGCCTTTCAGAGTATTTTTTCAAAACATTTTTAAAGAAAATTTGCCTATTTCAGTTCCAAATTTTGTCAATGAAATTAAGACTACCATTCAAACAGCCAGGTGCTCTAAACCGTCACATGTTTTCTTCTTCAACAGCGTGGATTCTGCCCTGCTGCCTCCAGATTCTAGATTTTTCACTTCTCAGAATGAAGTATCAGACACAGTCTTAGGTCCAAAAAGTCATTTGGTCCGGATAATATATCAAATTTTGCTTTAAAAAAGATTTCACCCAGTGGTTTTAAATTTTTGACAATCCTTTTCAACAATTGCATAAGCAACGGATATTTTCCTGGGAAGTGGAAGGTGGCTAGGATTTTGCCAATTTTGAAACAACCCAACAATTTTACCATTAATAATTTTCGACCAATATCACTTCTTTCAAATGTTGGAAAAGTCCTTGAAAGGGTGATTATGCTAAAGGTGGAGTCTCCGGAGGTTATTCCGGTTGAATATATATCCGATTACTAATTTGAATTTAAGAGAAGCCACTCAACAGTGCATGCATTACTGAAAGTACATAAAGATGTAACATTGAGGTTAAGAGAAAACAACTGCACTTTAGCTTGTTCCTTTGATGTGGAGAAGACATTTGACAATGTCTGGAGAGAAGGGTTGCTTTTTAAAATCTTGAAAATAGATTTTCCACCTTAAATCTTTCATGTTATGGTTAGCTTTTTAATAAATCGAAAATTTTTTATTCAAATTTTGCAAAGTACTTCCAGCATTTGTGGCACTTTGAGTGGAGTCGCCCAAGGCTCAATTATGGGGCCTAAACTTTGTAGCGAAGCTGCCGGTCTTCTGGCTCTATAGCTGAGGTATGCTCAGTCGTGTCCAGAATTCGTCACAAAATAAGAATTTTTGTTTCAGGTTCTTCCAAATAAGGCTTTATTTATAAATTTTTTAGAATTTATTTCTTAGAGTATTTTATAAATGTTTTAGATTCTATTTCTTAAAATATTTTATAAAATATTAAGGCGATGTGGTGAGTAATGCAGCGGTGATTGAGGTTGTTGACGTTCGACTCTCGTTCGAAAGTGGGTGTGGTGGTTGGCGGAAACTCTGGTGAATCGTCGTTGTGGTCCTTATGTCCTAACCATGTGCTCCCTGGCTAGAGTATGTCCCTTATAAGCTATGTGGTCCCTTGCGATCTGACGATGCGTCTATAAGCTATGTGTTCCCTTGCGATCTGACGATGCGCCTAAAATCTATGTGGTCCCTTGCGATCTGACGATGCGCCTATAAGCTATTTGGTCCCTTGCGATCTGACGATGCGCCTATAAGCTATGTTGTCCCTTGCAATCTGACGATGCGCCTATAAGCTATGTGGTCCCTTGCGATCTGACGATGCGCCTATAAGCTATATGGTCCCTTGCGATCTGACGATGCGCCTATAAGCTAAGTGGTACCTTGCGATCTGACGATGCGCCTATAAGCTATGTAGTCCCTTACGATCTGACGATGCGCCTATAAGCTAAGTGGTCCCTTGCGATCTGACGATGCGCCTATAAGCTATGTAGTCCCTTACGATCTGACGATGCGCCTATAAGCTAAGTGGTCCCTTGCGATCTGACGATGCGCCTATAAGCTATGTTGTCCCTTTCGATCTGACGATGCGCCTATAAACTATGTGGTCCCTTGCGATCTGACGATGCGCCTATAAGCTATATGGTCCCTTGCGATCTGACGATGCGCCTATAAGTTAAGTGGTACCTTGCGATCTGACGATGCGCCTATAAGCTATGTAGTCCCTTAAGATCTGACGATGCGCCTATAAGCTAAGTGGTCCCTTGCGATCTGACGATGCGCCTATAAGCTATGTTCGTGTCCTTTGTCTCACCTGTTATCCTTGTCACCTTTCTTCAGAACGTTCTTACCGCAAATACCTTCAGCAGCTTTTATCTGAACTTCTTCTGCTACGTCTGTCCAGATTTCTTCACCAAGTCCTATATTCCTTCTCTTCGTTTTGGTGGCTCATCAGCAACTACTTAGTCCGATCGAGTCCTTCCTTCTCTAGTTCGTCAGCCAGTGTTTAATAAGCCCAACCGCTCGCATTGACTGTCTGCCAAGAGCTCTCCAGTATGCCCAACCACTCGCTTTAATTGTCTGTCAGCAACTCTTCAATAAGCCCAACCGCTGGATTCAATTGTCTGTCAGGAACTGTTCAGTAAGCCCAACCGCTCGCTTTAATTGTCTGTCAGCAACTCACTGTCTCCTCATAATTCAATTCATTGCATACCTCTACTGGTTGATCGTAGCACCATCGCTGTTAGCTAGTTATACTCAGGTTTTCGTTAACATGTTGACATGTAGATACCGCTCAGTGGTTTTCGGAAACATACGCATCGTGTTGCTGGGTCACCCTGGTTTCCCATCGAAGTACTCGCGGTCCCGTTGGCGCTTAATCAAATGTTGCTAATTGTTGGTGGCTTCTTTGTTTCGCTGTTAGCTATTCGTACTCATGTTTTCGGTAACATGTTGACATCGCTCAGTAGTGTTGCCCCGCTCTGCTACTTATGCTCTCGTTGACATGTTGATACTGTGGTTTTTGGAAACATACGCATCGTGTTGCTGGGTCGCCCTGGTCTCCCATCGAAGTAATCGCGGTCCCGTTGGCGCTTAATTTAATGTTGCTAATTGTTGGTACTCATGTTGCTCTTGGTCTTTAGCTTTGTGTATGCTATTCTTGTTGCTTAATTTTGTCGCATTGACCGTTGCTCACGGTTGTTAGTTATTAAAGTTATTTTAAATTGTCTAACTAATTTCCATATGTAGTAAATGTGTTGTTCTTGCGTGTTTAGGAATGGTATCGTGTTGTTGTGTTTAGCACGTGCGGCAAAATTGGGGACATGTTTTGCCTCGTCACAACTTTTTAATGACGCCTTCATGCATGACTTTCCTCATGTGTATAAGATTGGTAACGCTCATGTTTCATCTGGGATCCTTTTCGCCGATGACGCCTTTGCCTATTCCTGTGATGAGTATCCCCTTTTAACACTTAGGAAGCTTGAAAATCACATCAATGAAATCAGTTTGTACTACAAGAAATGGGGTCTAAAAATCAATCAGTTGAAATCGGATTGCATTTGCTTTAGAAATGCAAGCGGAAAGCGAAAAGAGGGAGTGGTGTGTGAGAGCCGCAATCTGTGCTTAAGGATTGATGGTAGTTTGGTACCTTTCAAAAAAAGTATTAAATATCTGAGGGTAAATTTTAAAACCAACATGCCAGAAGTAATATTGATAGAGCCAGAAAGGTTTCAAATATTTTTTCAATTTGTTTTAGAAATAAAGCTATGCAAAAATAAAAACAAAATTGATCTTTTATGATACCCTCATTAGGCCAGTGCTGTTGTATTCATTCCCTTCTTGGTTCTCGATCTCACCCATGGAAAGACTGGAAAGAAAAATATTAAGATTATGTATAGATAAAGATTATGAGGCCAGACACAAAAGGTTCTCCAATGAATTTGTGTATAGAGAGGCAAATGTAGTGCCTATTATGAGGTATGCATTATCTTTAATGAATAAATCTATAAATAACATGAGTAATTCTGAAAATGAAATTATCAAGGAAATCTTTTTCTCGCAAGCAAACACTACTTTGAATGATTCTTTATATCATTCGCCGGTCGGGGTTGTCTCTGAGGATCTGGAGTCATTGCCTGATGGATCACCCATTCCTTACTACATAATAACTATCCCAGACCATAATCGAGGCTAATTAAATATTAAAATCCTTTTTTATTTGCCTATGGAGGGCAAAACCTAATTATCTTCACTTATATTATTTTTTTTTAACATTATATATTATTAATATATGCCTTATTATTGTTATTTTTGTATATTAGAGAAAAGTATTGTTAAGAAAAAACGAAAGTGTTAAAAAAACTAACTGAAAAAATAGAGATATCTTGTAAGCAAAGAGATATTATTTTAAATATATAATGTAATATTGCCTTATCTCTCTTTAAATAAGGATTGTGTAACATTCATATTAAAGAATGCATAATTTAATTTTATCAAAAAATCTCGATTTATTTATAAATCAAAGGTATTTAATGTATTTAATAATATTAGTTACAAGCATTAATTGCTTAAAATTTTGTACATCTTTATGTTTACTCGTTTCTAAAACTAAGACAATGAAAATCTGTGATACTTCTTGTTATCTCAGTATACACTATGCTATTACTGTATCTACGAAAGTCACACGTCATTGTAAATAGTATTTTTAGTGCATGTTTATGTCTCATCATGTACATGCTTTCGTTGTCTCTTTCACTTGTATTATAATTGTTAAGTTTTTGTAAAGTTATGACAAACGTCAAAAGAGAATGTTAAAATGCTTCAAGAGCAGAAGCAAAATTATCACTAATTTTATTCTAGCCAAGTGGCAATCGATTTATTAATTATTAATTATGGGAAAGTATTTGCAGGCCATACAAATACATCCGCTAAGATAGCAAATAAGAAACAGCCTATAATTGCTTTGTAATATCGTTTGTTTAAAGACTCAATAAAGAACATACATACATACATACGAAAATGACCAAAACAATAATGGAACAGTGAGAAAACATAAACGTCAAACAAAAACGTGAAAAAGGCGGTGTAAACAGTCGTGTTATAAGATAAAACCAAAGAAGTAAAATATAAGGAAATGGTGTTGCTTACACATACACTGTACGTGAACTGTCGCACCATTCGTAAATTGTGCGAGCGAGAAAGAGTGTGTTTTTTGACATTTTTGAGAACCCTGGCATCTGATTGGAAGACTCCTCAACAAAATAGTTGAAAATAATTTAATTTTAAGCATTTTTCACTGCTTAAAAAGCAACAAAATTAAAGAAAAAAAAACCACTAAAACAAATGCAATATGAGTTGTGCGGTTAAGAATTGTAATAGTTCCAGAAAACTTAAAAACAATGCGCATTCGTTCCACAGGTAAATATGTCCATACGGTTTAAATTATTTTAACAAAAGTGCTTTATTTAGTTTCTAGCGATATTTTTTTAACTTATTTGTGTTAGAAATGTATATATTTCTTATTAAAAATGGTGTAAAAATGCAATTTTGACCCCGTTGATTTTGCGCCAGTTTGATCAAACCACATCTGTCAAAACACAAACACTGCTTCAGGGGCGCAGTCATTTTTCGCAGTTGAATACATGTTTGGGGCGCTCTTGTTTTCAGCATAGTGAATCAGATTTAGTACCTGTTTGTTAAATTTTTCTGATTTTTACACAACAACTAGGCAGAAACACCAAAAAAATAAGGATTTTAAAAAATTAACCTAATATAATTTGTAATTAAAGTTGAAGTTTAGAATTTATAGGCCTTCAAATATAGAAAAATTAACTAACAATCTTGCAGTTTTTGTAGTTTTTCAAAAAAACTAAGCTTTATCCGAAGGCCTCCTTTTGATACATTTATTTTTTTTATTAAATTTGGAAAAACCTCGCGATTTTAAGTAAAAAAATGGTTGTACCTTAAATGCATGTAATTTTATGTTTGATATCTTGTTGAATAGATACTTGTATTATCTCTCTTTTGATTCCCATAAAGTTAAGTTTTGTTGGAAAACTTAAAAAATCAGCTAAATTTTTAGTCCACTTTTTCCAACGTTGGATGCCTATAACTTCTAAGCCAATTGCGAGTGATCAAAAATTTTTTAAATAATTAGAGTTGTTGCTATTTTTGAAATGTTTCTAAAATTTTAATGCATAAGAACAAACTTTAACAGTTTGGGCCTTCTTTTACGATACAACCGAATACGGCCCTTTGTGATTGTTTCTGTATTTGTGTGAACCAACACCAATAAAGAAAATACCACACTTTTCTGCTATTACACCACTTCCTTATATTTTACTTCTTTGGATAAAACACAATAGCCATAAAACGCAACTGAAAAAGAAGGCAAAAATAACCAGCGTATAATTAGCAACGTTGCTGGAACTGTCAAAAAGTTCGGAGGGGAAATCACAGGCTGAAATGATGCATTAGAAAGTATTAATTATACTCACTAATGATCATTTAAAGATGATTTGAACAGGATTTTAGCGTTGCTCAGCCAAACCTTAAATGGTGCGTAAAAATAAGGTATGCCATCTTATGGCAAATAATTTTCCCGACATTACGTTATGACTGTCACATCTGGGAATTATTTAGTATAGAAGTTCTGAAGGATAATTTATTTCATCCAGTGGGTTCTGGACAGGATTTTAGCGTTGCTAGGTGAAACCATAAATGGTGAGCAGAATCTGAGTACGCAAAACAAAAGAAAATATTTTTGTCGATTTTATCGTGTATGTGCTCTTTCTGGGAGTAATTTAGTATAGGAGTTATGGGCTGAACAAGGTATTTCATCCATTTGGGCCAGGACAGGATCTTAGCGTTGCTAACTCAAACCTTAAATGGTGCGTAAAATCAAAGTATGCCATCTTATGAGAAATAATTTTCCCGACATTATGTTATGACTGTCACATCTGGGAATTATTTAGTATAGAAGTTCTGAAGGATAATTTATTTCATCCAGTGGTTTCTGGACAGGATTTTAGCGTTGCTAGGTGAAACCATAAATGGTGAGCAGAATCTGAGTACGCAAAACAAAAGAAAATATTTTTGTCGATTTTATCGTGTATGTGCTCTTTCTGGGAGTAATTTAGTATAGGAGTTACAATGGGCTGAACAAGGTATTTCATCCATTTGGGCCTGGACAGGATCTTAGCGTTGCTAGCTCAAACCTTAAATGGTGCGTAAAATCAAAGTATGCCATCTTATGAGAAATAATTTTACCGACATTACGTTATGACTGTCACATCTGGGAATTATTTAGTATAGAAGTTCTGAAGGATAATTTATTTCATCCAGTGGTTTCCGGACAGGATTTTAGCGTTGCTAGGTGAAACCATAAATGGTGAGCAGAATCTGAGTACGCAAAACAAAAGAAAATATTTTTGTCGATTTTATCGTGTATGTGCTCTTTCTGGGAGTAATTTAGTATAGGAGTTATGGGCTGAACAAGGTATTTCATCCATTTGGGCCAGGACAGGATCTTAGCGTTGCTAAGTCAAACCTTAAATGGTGCGTTAAATCAAAGTATGCCATCTTATGAGAAATAATTTTCCCGACATTACGTTATGACTGTCACATCTGGGAATTATTTAGTATAGAAGTTCTGAAGGATAATTTATTTCATCCAGTGGGTTCTGGACAGGATTTTAGCGTTGCTAGGTGAAACCATAAATGGTGAGCAGAACCTGAGTACGCAAAACAAAAGAAAATATTTTTGTGGATTTTTTCGTAAATGTGCTTTTTAAAAGAAGTATTTAGCATAGAAGCTATGAGCTGAACAAGGTATTTCATCCACTTGGGCCAGGACAGGATCTTAGCGTTGCTAACTCAAACCTTAAATGGTGCGTAAAATCAAAGTATGCCATCTTATGGCAAATAATTTTCCCGACATTATGTTATGACTGTCACATCTGGGAATTATTTAGTATAGAAGTTCTGAAGGATAATTTATTTCATCCAGTGGTTTCTGGACAGGATTTTAGCTTTGCTAGGTGAAACCATAAATGGTGAGCAGAATCTGAGTACGCAAAACAAAAGAAAATATTTTTGTCGATTTTTTCGTAAATGTGCTTTTTCAAAGAAGTATTTAGCATAGAAGCTATGAGCTGAACAAGGTATTTCATCCACTTGGGCCAGGACAGGATCTTAGCGTTGCTAACTCAAACCTTAAATGGTGCGTAAAATCAAAGTATGCCATCTTATGGCAAATAATTTTCCCGACATTATGTTATGACTGTCACATCTGGGAATTATTTAGTATAGAAGTTCTGAAGGATAATTTATTTCATCCAGTGGTTTCTGGACAGGATTTTAGCTTTGCTAGGTGAAACCATAAATGGTGAGCAGAATCTGAGTACGCAAAACAAAAGAAAATATTTTTGTCGATTTTATCGTGTATGTGCTCTTTCTGGGAGTAATTTAGTATAGGAGTTACAATGGGCTGAACAAGGTATTTCATCCATTTGGGCCTGGACAGGATCTTAGCGTTGCTAACTCAAACCTTAAATGGTGCGTAAAATCAAAGTATGCCATCTTATGAGAAATAATTTTCCCGACATTACGTTATGACTGTCACATCTGGGAATTATTTAGTATAGAAGTTCTGAAGGATAATTTATTTCATCCAGTGGTTTCTGGACAGGATTTAAGCGTTGCTAGGTGAAACCATAAATGGTAAGCAGAATCTGAGTACGCAAAACAAGAGAAAATATTTTTGTCGATTTTATCGTGTATGTGCTCTTTCTGGGAGTAATTTAGTATAGGAGTTATGGGCTGAACAAGGTATTTCATCCATTTGGGCCAGGACAGGATCTTAGCGTTGCTAAGTCAAACCTTAAATGGTGCGTTAAATCAAAGTATGCCATCTTATGAGAAATATTTTCCCGACATTACGTTATGACTGCCACATCTGGGAATTATTTAGTATAGAAGTTCTGAAGGATAATTTATTTCATCCAGTGGTTTCTGGACAGGATTTTAACGTTGCTAGGTGAAACCATAAATGGTGAGCAGAATCTGAGTACGCAAAACAAAAGAAAATATTTTTGTCGATTTTATCGTGTATGTGCTCTTTCTGGGAGTAATTTAGTATAGGAGTTATGGACTGAACAAGGTATTTCATCCATTTGGGCCAGGACAGGATCTTAGCGTTGCTAAGTCAAACCTTAAATGGTGCGTTAAATCAAAGTATGCCATCTTATGAGAAATAATTTTCCCGACATTACGTTATGACTGTCACATCTGGGAAACCCGCCAGAGGACCTTCGGGGAATCTGCCTGTCCCAAGCCAGGAATGGAAGGGTGAGGGTTGGTTATTGGATGGGCAGTTCATGGGGCACGACCCATGAACTGATCTCATAATGAGTTCTTTCTGGAGGCACGGCTCCTGAATGTTCGTCTGATGACTGTAAAAGAAAAGGTTTACCTAGAGCCTTGGATGTTGCTGCCAAATTCTTGGAGAGAGCATTGTTTTGATATTAAGTTATCATAACACCGTAGTTGTAATATGCTTTCGATGGACGATCAATCCAACATAACTTGAAGAGCGGGGATAGTCATCCATCAATGATGAGGAGACCTGATCTATTGTTGTTCTGCAGACCTATCTCAGAATAAAGGTTATTATGTAGGAAACATTTAACCTTCGGACCGTTGTATAAGCAAATTTGTATACAACGGCTCATGCTTCTTAGTTTTCTGTTAAGGCTTTTATTAGTCTTTATTTAGGATAACGACGTTGCATAAGTAGAATTGAGGTTTACCCGGTTTTACTGGGAAACCTATGGTTATTTTTAACCTTGCCAAGTACAATTCGAGTGGCTGAAGGTGTCACAGTCAGATATAAATGTTCTAAGAACTTTTGGTCTGTAGACGGGATGTTGAAGAGCCTTGTCAGGTGGAGCCTTTTGCCCGGGTTTTGACTATCATATGGGTTAGGCCCACGTGGGGTTTTAATAACGCTCTGGTTGTGGTTAGGCCAGAAAGGCCGGTGTGAGTTACACTTTAGTTGAACTCGGGCTGGTGATTCCCTTAAATTACTAAGAGAATGATGGTAGATTGAATCTCGCCAATTTCAAACAGTAAATGTTAGGAAGGTAAGCAACTACCGGATCAATATACTGTTACCTTTGGAATTTGAGTACAGGCGATGGGGAAACCTAAATAGTCTGAGTTGTGACCATTTGAGATTGAGGAATTTGATTGCGTGAGTGACAGGCCTATTTGCCGCCTTAATTTTTCGTGTCAGAGAGTGATGACCTCTGATATGAATGGGATGATTTTGTGCGGATCAAATAAAGGGTTGTATTACTTGGCATAGTATACTGAGATGACCCATGGTTGTTAAAATAACCAAGTCATGTTTTAATTCGAGTGACTGAATGAGTCAAAGTCATGTATAGTGTCTTTTTGACATCAGTGCTGGGGTTCTGTGGCATGTAATTAGAGGTAACTTTCAAAAATGGTCTTTCTTGAATTCCGAAGGGGCGTTGACCGACGCTTCATATTTGTCCCAAGCATTGGAGCACCGTTGAATTAAGCCTTCGCGGCAGGGGTCAACGTTAAAAACATAGTGGCTTTCTGTCACATCTGGGAATTATTTAGTATAGAAGTTCTGAAGGATAATTTATTTCATCCAGTGGGTTCTGGACAGGATTTTAGCGTTGCTAGGTGAAACCATAAATGGTGAGCAGAACCTGAGTACGCAAAACAAAAGAAAATATTTTTGTGGATTTTTTCGTAAATGTGCTTTTTAAAAGAAGTATTTAGCATAGAAGCTATGAGCTGAACAAGGTATTTCATCCACTTGGGCCAGGACAGGATCTTAGCGTTGCTAACTCAAACCTTAAATGGTGCGTAAAATCAAAGTATGCCATCTTATGGCAAATAATTTTCCCGACATTACGTTATGACTGTCACATCTGGGAATTATTTAGTATAGAAGTTCTAAAGGATAATTTATTTCATCCAGTGGTTTCTGGACAGGATTTTAGCGTTGCTAGGTGAAACCATAAATGGTGAGCAGAATCTGAGTACGCAAAACAAAAGAAAATATTTTTGTCGATTTTTTCGTAAATGTGCTTTTTCAAAGAAGTATTTAGCATAGAAGCTATGAGCTGAACAAGGTATTTCATCCACTTGGGCCAGGACAGGATCTTAGCGTTGCTAACTCAAACCTTAAATGGTGCGTAAAATCAAAGTATGCCATCTTATGGCAAATAATTTTCCCGACATTATGTTATGACTGTCACATCTGGGAATTATTTAGTATAGAAGTTCTGAAGGATAATTTATTTCATCCAGTGGTTTCTAGAGAGGATTTTAGCGTTGCTAGGAGAAACCATAAATGGTGAGCAGAATCTGAGTACGCAAAACAAAAGAAAATATTTTTGTCGATTTTATCGTGTATGTGCTCTTTCTGGGAGTAATTTAGTATAGGAGTTATGGGCTGAACAAGGTATTTCATCCATTTGGGCCAGGACAGGATCTTAGCGTTGCTAAGTCAAACCTTAAATGGTGCGTTAAATCAAAGTATGCCATCTTATGAGAAATAATTTTCCCGACATTACGTTATGACTGTCACATCTGGGAATTATTTAGTATAGAAGTTCTGAAGGATAATTTATTTCATCCAGTGGTTTCTGGACAGGATTTTAACGTTGCTAGGTGAAACCAGAAGTAATGTGCAGAATCTGAGTACGCAAAAGAAAAGAAAATATTTTTGTCGATTTTATCGTGTATGTGCTCTTTCTGGGAGTAATTTAGTATAGGAGTTATGGGCTGAACAAGGTATTTCATCCATTTGGGCCAGGACAGGATCTTAGCGTTGCTAACTCAAACCTTAAATGGTGCGTAAAATCAAAGTATGCCATCTTATGAGAAATAATTTTCCCGACATTATGTTATGACTGTCACATCTGGGAATTATTTAGTATAGAAGTTCTGAAGGATAATTTATTTCATCCAGTGGGTTCTGGACAGGATTTTAGCGTTGCTAGGTAAAACCATAAATCGTGAGCAGAACCTGAGTACGCAAAACAAAAGAAAATATTTTTGTGGATTTTTTCGTGTATGTGCTCTTTCTGGGAGTAATTTAGTATAGGAGTTATGGGCTGAACAAGGTATTTCATCCATTTGGGCCAGGACAGGATCTTAGCGTTGCTAAGTCAAACCTTAAATGGTGCGTAAAATCGAAGTATGCCATCTTATGGCAAATAATTTTCCCGACATTATGTTATGACTGTCACAGCTGGGAATTATTTAGTATAGAAGTTCTGAAGGATAATTTATTTCATCCAGTGGTTTCTGGACAGGATTTTAACGTTGCTAGGTGAAACCATAAATAATGTGCAGAATCTGAGTACGCAAAACAAAAGAAAATATTTTTGTCGATTTTATCGTGTATGTGCTCTTTCTGGGAGTAATTTAGTATAGGAGTTATGGACTGAACAAGGTATTTCATCCAGGACAGGATCTTAGCGTTGCTAAGTCAAACCTTAAATGGTGCGTTAAATCAAAGTATGCCATCTTATGAGAAATAATTTTCCCGACATTACGTTATGACTGTCACATCTGGGAATTATTTAGTATAGAAGTTCTGAAGGATAATTTATTTCATCCAGTGGGTTCTGGACAGGATTTTAGCGTTGCTAGGTGAAACCATAAATGGTGAGCAGAATCTGAGTACGCAAAACAAAAGAAAATATTTTTGTCGATTTTTCGTGTATGTGCTTTTTCCGGGAATTATTTATTATAGAAGCTATGAGCTGAACATGGTATTATAAAAATGTACAGTATTTATGAAAAAAAACTGCATGGAAACGCTTTCTTTATGTTATTATTGTTATTGTTTATAAAATAAAAACAATAACTTATGTTATTATTAATTATATACTATATTATACTATTATAATAAATACTAATTATTGAAAAAATGTACACCAAAATATTTAAAAATAAAATAATTTAAAGATTTTAATCCTGGTCTCCGATCGTAGCTAGATCATAAATTCATATTATTTAATATTTACGATCTTAATATATATTGTGTAAAAGTATTAAATAAATATTGCATTATATAAATAATTTTTTGTTTATAATTAAAAAAAAAACATTCTTTGAAACCATTTGAAAAATAGTTGCCCCACACCGGGATCGAACCCGGTCCTCTTGAATTGGTATGTGTTGCACTACCCACTGTTCTGCACTCGTCTTAGTATAAACGTGAGCTAAGTTTACTCTTATACTTTAAATGCGAATTTAATGTATAGCACATGTTCAAATTTATTTATTGTATTAACTAGATATATAATGGGGAAAGAAACATATGAAACAGTCATAGAAAAGGAATTCATAATTAACTTAATAAATTTCATAATTGTTTTTATTAACATAGAGAACACTATAAGTTGACCTTCAACCATGTAGTAATTGAAATTATTCATAATTTTTCCAGCTTTCTAACGGAGTCTTAACCTTGAAAGCAATAGGGTGTTTCAGACGAACGTACTTGTACGCTGACATGTACGACGACAAACTAACGGGACGGACTATTTTGTTGAGCTTTCAAACAATCGTACATGTGCGACGACTTCATTTCATTGCTGGCTCTCAAATAGAGCACATCGGCGTAATGTCTGAACAATTTTTTGATGACCTTATGATTTAGCAGTCATTTTTCATATTTAGAGAATTGTTTATCAATTTTAATTAATTATAAACAATTATAAAATGTTTCAAACGTTGTTCATATTAATTTTCTCTAATATTTTTTCCGCTTCGTTGCTGTTCACCCGCTGACGCTTTTAATGAAATGAAAAAATGCAGCGAGTCGGACCGACTTGCGTTCATAACATCGTACATGTCGGTCCGACCGGCAGAAAAATCAAAAATTTTTGATTTTCATCCGACATGTCGGTCCGACGGTCTCATTTGTTTTCGAATGATCGTACATGTCGTCGAGCATGCCCAAGTCATCGCACATGTACGATGGTCTGAAAGCCCATTTGAATAACTCAGGGATGCAAAAGCATATCGAGCAATTTCAAACTTAATCTTATACCCCTTTTCCACACGGCAATTTTTCTTGCCAGCAAGTCGAAAATGCGAAGGAAAGAAGATCACAGCATCAAAGAAAGAACATCACAGAAGAAAAACTTGCCAGTACAGACTTGCCTGTACCACAGACTTGCCGGCAGGAAAACTTTCCGTGTGGAAAAGGGGTATTAGTGCGTTTTCGTTTCTCGAAAAAATGTTGATTTTGTTGTCTTCTTTCTGCCATATTTGAGAATTCTGATTTTTTTTCTGCTTTTTAGGTCAGCATTTTCGAGAAAAAATTACGATTCAATTTCAGTGGTCACTATTTTTTTCTTAAGTCGGCAGAATTTTCAAAAAAGGCAGAAAAAATTTAGCATTTTTTCGAAAAACAAAAACGCCTTTAATAATCTTAAAAGGCGTTCAATAATAGTGGAATATTTTTATCTATTTAAAATGATCTTGACATATTGTTATTTGCAATGTCAACTTCAAATTAATATAATTTTACAACAAAAAATAACTTTGCCCAGTTTTTGAGATAGTATTAAATATTTTGAAGGTTTGCAAAAAAATACATATAAATTGAAATATTGAGGTTACGAACTAAATATTTTGTTGTTGCTTTCAATGGGAAACTGTCATAAATCTCTGAGAGTATGACCGGATGAATACTTTATAGGGCTTACAAGATAAGTTAATTTTGTACGCGGATAATATCGGGAAGTATCGTACAAACAGTGTTGCTGGATGTTGAAATTAAAGAAAATAAATAATTTCAGTGGTCTTTCCTTTCAAGTAAATCTAAATTCAGCTAGCACTATGAAAAAGGCTGAGTTCAGACGAGAAGCAATTGCTTAAATGGTTGCAAGAGCGAAAACGAACTTCGAACGTAATCAAAATTTGTATGACGCTCCAGACCTGAATCATTAATTCAAAGAAAGTTAAAAAAAAAACAAAAAGTGATGAACTTCATCATTTGCTTCTCGTGTGAGCTCAACCAATTAATCAAAATTTTTTTGTTTTTCCAGCAAAAAATTAAATCTATGCGAGAGCGAAAACTAGCTTGGTCATGACGCTCATGACCAGAACCAATCAGTTAAAGAAAGTTGAAGAGATAATGAGCATCATCATTTGATGCTCGTCTGCGCTCAGCCATTGCGATAATCAGCTTCGAACCATGGTAGAACTAGACAAGATAGTGTTAGGGCTGAATGTGTTCTCTTTCTAAGTGACCATAACTGTCAAACTCATCATTTTGGTATTTTTGCCAATTTTTACTTTCATATTGCATTCTCATTGGTTGCAGATTTTGTATGAAATGTCAACTTCACTTTGACAGTTTCGGTCACCAGTTCTCCGCCCTAACACTACCTTGTATAATTTTGCCATGCTTCGCATCAATCAGTCACAGCGTACTTGTGCTTGTATACTGTTTAGTAGCAAATAATTCATAAGGTAGTGAATCTAGCACAAAAGTATTTTAGTAGTAGCAGAGCAGAATAGAAGGTAGGTGAGAAGTAATAAATGCTTGGGTCGGCCATCCAATTAAAAAACTATGAGTGAGCAGAAATTAAGCACATATTTCAAAGAGAGCAAACAAATCTTTCTTCAATAATTAGATTTTCTTTTGAACGTAGCCCATGTAAAACAATAAAATCGTTATGTTAAATAGATGTGTCCTCTAACAACACTAAAAGCAATAAAATTAATTACTTACCATCCCTGAGAATTCCAAGCTTCTCTTGGAATATTTTCTAGGGCACATATTACACGATGATCGTTGATTGGCGTTCAATGAACACTTTTTTACGCTCTTTTACATTTTGATCGTTGGTAGGTCACATGATGATCGTTTCATCGCGATCAAGTCTTGTTTTTTTCTTCATTCCAGTAAGAATTCTTGTTAAAAATAAGGGTTTCAAATTTTTTTTTTAAACCTTTCAGTCGAAAAGCAGTACTTCTAGTACTTTTTAGCTGCTAAAAGTGAACACATCTTAAATTTTGCCACCCAACAACACTGTTTCGAATGTGATTGCTGTCATGTACAGCGTTCAAAAATGAACATATCTTGATCGCCCTAAAAATTGTTCATCCGCTCTGGCTCTCAGTGTTTTTTGACAGTTTCGCATTGAAAGCAACAACAAAAATATTTTGAACGCCGATCAACGATCATCGTGTAATATGTGCCTAGGAGGAATTTAGTCGAAATTCCTTCGGAGATGCCACCTGATTCTTTTATGTAAAATTAAAAGATAATTATATAGGCCCATAACCATAGTCAATATAAAAGTAGACTCTAAATTTAATATAAGCATTTTTGACAGTTTTTTAATATAATATGTTGTCAAAAAGCTTGCACTAAATTTAAAGTCGACTTTTATTTTGACTATGGTTATGGGCCAAAGTCTCCTAAAGGCGAATTTACACGATTCACTATCATTGTTCACTTTGGATGAATCATCTGATTTGAAAAATGTAAATTGAGTTTCATCTTTAAAATGAAGATGATTGTCATCCACATTGAACAGTGAAAGAAGTAGAAGGTCTTCCTACTTTTGATGAAAGTAAAAGCAAATCGAACTGATGTGTCATTCGTACTGAAACACAATTGAAAGGTGTTAATATAACTTCAAGCGGAAAGTTTATATTTTTTATTTTATTGCTGAACAGTTTTTATTTTTTTCATTTTTTCAAACGTCAATAACTTATATAATATATATTTTGACATTCAATACCGAATCATCCATGAAATTTTAAACTTGTACTTTGCATAATGTAAATTAAAACTTGATTCACTGTCATTGTTCAACGTTCACTATCATCGTTTTGAGTGAATTGTGTAAATTCGCCTTAACTGGTGCTATCACACACCAAATTCGTTTTCAAGAAATCTGACTTAAGTAAATGTACATATATGGAATTTACTTTGCAAATCCAAAAAAATGCACCTACTAAAAACATTGTTAAGTATTTATATTTTTTGTATTTTTAAGTTTATTATGCATATGGTGATTATTACATTTATTAAGAACTTGAAAATAGTACTAATGTATAATAAAGAAATATATTGACCGCGCAAGGGATTGAACCCTGGCTTAAATTGCATGTAACCATGAGAATGAACATTCATCAAATCGTTTGATGAAAATCAAAATTTTTTGATTTTTCTGCTGATTTCACGAACGATTTGACGAGTGTGAACACTCGTCGCATTACGCAGTACGATTTTGTCAGTTCAAAAAAGTTTTTAACCTGAGCATATCGCGGCGAAAGAAAATAATTATAATTCATTTATAATAATGTATACAATAATTTATTCTTCTCCCAATAAGATTTTAATAACAGGTGCTATTGAAATTTTCCGTCATCGCGACGTGCTTAATTCAGTGTTCAAGGCAAAATTAAATTTGACGAAAACTTTTATGAGTATGAACACTTTTGTGCTAAAACGATTTGAAATGTGAACACCCCAAATTGTGGCATACTAATTTGACCTTCAATAATATTATTAAAGTGATTCATAATTTTTACAGCATTCCAGCATAATCTACAAACTTGGAGGCAATAGTTTATATGAAGTACACAGGTATGCAAGACAATATTGGACAATGGAAAACTTACAATCCAAATGAAGGTACTATAGAAGTAGTAATTTTCTTTTGATATGTTTTCCTCATAAAACTTAGGCTGAGTTCCAAAATGTATTTATGCAATGCATTAGTGTGTTTTATTTCAAATTCGTTCTAAGTTTAATTACGAAAACTGCGCAACTCTGTTTATATTCTTTAAAATAATATAGTTGCGCATTTTTGGTTAATAAGCTTCGAACCAATTCAAAAGAAAATACTGATGCATTGCATAAATGCATTTAGGAACTTGGGCTTAAGGGCCAAATAGACTAGACTGTTTGCGCAAACAAGACCTTTTTCTCGTCATAGCGACGACCATACACTACACAGACTGTTTGCACAGACTTGAGTTTTTAGTTTAATTTTGTAAAAGTACATATTTTTTCCTTTACGCAAGCCGAAAATTAAAATATTTTAATTTTTGCGCAGACATCTGCACAAACCTAAAAAAGCCAAATCGACAGTTTGCGCAAACATATGTTTAGTCTATTAGAGGCTGTTCAGACTTGCCTCAAATGAGGCGACTCACTTCCCTCATTTTGGCATCTATAGGCAAAGCGGGAAGCGGGAAGGTGACATGTTACGTGAGGCAAGAATTTTAAAAATTTTAAAAACTTTGCGACTCATTTTGACGTACATCAGAGTGAAGTTTGTTCTGTTGATTTATTTTCCTCTTTATGAGGCTATTCAGGCGCAGTACTGGCGCGAATTAGTTTTGTTTATTCATAGTTGTTCGCAAATTAATATTGTTTAAATTATGAACATCTCTGTGTTTAATAATTCAAAAGAAAACAACAGGAAAAAAAAGAATAAACGTCGAAATAAGGCTGCCTCAAAGTGAGGCAATAATTTGTGTGTGAACACCTGATAGCTAGCTTATGCCAAAATGAGGCCAGTGAGTCGCCTCTTTTGAGGCAAGTCTGAACAGCCTCTTAGGCCCATAATTGTAGGCAGTATTTTTTCAGGGATGCAATACATCTTTTGCTCTGGAAATATTCTTGGAAAAGGCCGAATTGTTTTCTGAAATTGATGCCAGATTTTGCAATAACATGAAATAATGAATGAGATGGTAAGTACGACGTGAGCTTTTTCAATTTGATCCGGATTCTAAATAATTTCTAACGGCCACTACGAATGCGCCCTAATAAAAATTTAAAAACAAGCGTTTAATTTTCCTACTATGTTACTAAGCTATGTTACTACTAAGCTCATTTCTGTTTTTTGTATAATTTTTTCTTATTATTTCTTATTATTATTCTTATTTGATTGAATTAAAAACTTATGTACAGTAGAATCATTGAAAATTATTGCCAGACAACTGAGACCCCGATTTTACATTTGAGTGTTTGAAAATATTTTTTAACTTATCTTACAAGTATTGAACAGTTACAAGTATTGGACATAATGAATGAACTACTTAATTATATTGATATGAAAATATTTCTAGCCGCAATGAAACGCAAACTTCATCAAATGAAGTGAAACATTTCTTATTCGGGGGGTCCCAGAGGTCGCTGATCACGAATCAGACTTCGAAAAAGTTAAAAAATGGCGGTTTAATATTTGTTTTCAATTCAATAACAATATTTTTAAATTATGTTTTAAAATATTTGTTTTAAATATTAAAGTTTTTGCATTAAATCTTTCATTTAATGTCTTACAATTTTTACAATGAAAGTATATTTAAAAACATTGTTTTGAAAACGAAAACTTTTGTTTTAAATTACACTTTAAAAACATTTGTGTTTAGCTTAAATGAAATTGTTTCAAGCTCTATTTAAAAAAAATTCTTTTTACATGAACACAATTTCATTTAATTTTAACACATATTTTCCTCAGTGTAGCTAACATCTATATATTTATTTCAGTAATGCCGTGGTTATGCTAGCCAAACATGATTGCCGAACATTTTGTGTTGTTATTGTTTCACGTATTAAATGAAGAAATGAACTTTTTCTCATATTCATTTTCTCGCTCTCTGACCGAACATTTTGATTGCTGATTGAAACGCCAAACATGCCGAACTTTCCAGTGTTGGCTGTAGTCATTTTGTAT
Organism: Dichetophora obliterata; assembly: GCA_963920525.1. NCBI lineage: Eukaryota > Metazoa > Arthropoda > Insecta > Diptera > Sciomyzidae > Dichetophora > Dichetophora obliterata. The sequence continues at coordinate 11,176,389 of OY986440.1, forward strand.
AATAGCATCAAAAAAGTAGGTAAAAGTATTAAAAAGTTAAGTTGATTGTGTCTTCAAGTAACCCTTAACATAACATAAAATATTATAATAATAAAAATTCAGAGCAAGAAATATCAGTTCGTATATTTTAATTCGTTAATTTTAAGAACAAAAATGCAAATTAGATTTGTGCAACTGTGCCACCAATCATAGCATAACCACCAAACAAACATTTCAGCGAAGAGAACAAATTAACAAAAATGAACACCGAACATGTTTGGCTAGCATAACCACGGCATAAGGATTTCAGAGATGTCAGGAGTGGCGGGGTGTAGAATGATGAATGAGGTATCGAATGAAAGAGCTGGATGCGTATGCGTGCCCAATTTGGTTGGTTTTCCGATTGATGAACTTTGACCTGAAATATAAGAGTTCAAAGGGAAGTTTCGCAATAACCCCTAAACTATAAGAGATGGAAGAGCATGGTGTGAAAGGAAATTTTAGACATTGCTGAGATGTACAAAAAATTTCGCTTCCTCTTACGGATACCCTACAATGAGCATTTTTGTATGTAACATTTGTGAACATATACTGTGATATTGAAATTTTTTACAGATAAAGCCCATCTGAGTTTTAATTTTTAAGATAAAGTTCAAAAACATTTTGGAGATTTTAAATGACAATTTGTTCATCAACCGTCAATATTCATGTGTAAACAAAAAATGTGACGTCTTTATGTGCTATCTTAAAAATGAAAACTCTCTTTTTCCTGATATTGAGCTGATAGTAGATTTTTAAGAAATCCTGTTATATCTCAGTTATTGCGATATGTCAAAAACTATAGATTTTCTCAATACAACGTAATTTTGTATGAAAAGTCGTTGATTAGTAATATTGGATGAATATGGATGATTTCCCCTTTTACGAATGTTATCACCATTCCGTATAAGGAAAAATCAAGTTTGTTATACAGCCCAATTCTGTATGATTTTTCCAGGGGAATCGGAAAAGGGAGTTTTCATTTTTAAAATCAAGTTCAAAAACGTTTTGGAAATTTTAATTGCCAATTTGTTCATCAACCATCAGTATTCATGAGTGTAAGAAAAAAAAGTTATATCTTTATCTGCTATTTAAAAATGAAAACTCCCTTTTTCGATTCCCCGGGGAAAATCATTCAGAATTGGGCTGATAGTGTTTTTTACGATTAAATGATTTGCCCTTGTACGAAGTTATTTCAGGCATATTTCGTCTTACGCACGTTTTTATATAAAAGAATTAAATTTAATAAATAATTATAAGTAGTTTTTTACCACCAACTTGTGGAGGCAACAGTGGCGGTAACAATTCAGCCCAAGAGGGTGACAACAAATACGGTGCACGTCGCTAATCATTCATTTTCATCTACCACCCGCAACCATAACAATATCAGCAACACAGCAGTAATTTTATAAGATTATTTAATTATTTAAAGAAACTTTTTGAATTAATGAATTCAATTAATGAAAAACTTAATGAATTTGTATTGCATTGAATATTATAATAATTTCAATATTAAATTTAAATGTATGTTAAAATGTATACTGATTTTGATATTCAATAAAAATTTAAAAATAAATGTGTTCATTTAGTTAAAAAATAATAGGAAATTAACCAGGCATTTAAATTGTAGATATAACTGGTGTACTTGGTATAACAAATAGTTAATTGCTTAGTCATTTCACTGGTAGCTGCGACTGGTATTTTTGCCATATAAATAAGTTATTTAACCCACTATTTAACTAATGGCTTTAACTGGCAAGGTTGGTAGATATTTTCAGTTATTTAACTGATTGGAATAACGCATATAAAATATGTAAGCGAGATGACTATGCAATTTCTATATGTGGAATATGTGCAATTTCTATATAAACATTCTATATGTTTGCTTTTCTACAAAACAAAATTTAAAACAAGCGTGCTTAATTTTTAAATATAAGCGCATTTCTGTTTGTTGTGTAATTTTTTCTTATTATTTCCTTCCAATAACAAACATATGTCGCTATCAGAGATTGAATTAAAAAATTATGTACAGTAGAATCATTAAAAATTATTGCCAGACAACTGTAATTTTTAATGGCAATTTGTTACTCAACCGTCAATATTCATGTGTAAACAAAAAAATGTGATGTCTTTATTTGCTATCTTAAAAATGAAAACTACCTTTTCCGATTACGAATTGAATTTCCGATTCAGAATTGGGCTGATAGTAAATTTTAAAGAAATCCTGTTATATCACAGTTATTGCGATATCTCGAAAACTATAGATTTTCTCAGTATAACGTAATTTTGTATAATAAGTCGTTGATTAGTAAAAATATTGGATGAATATGGATTTCCCCTTTTACGAAATGTTATCACCATTCTGTATAAGGGCAAATCAAGTTTTTTATACAGCCCAATTCTGAATGATTTTTCCCGGGGAATCGGAAAAGGGCGTTTTCATTTTTAAGATCAAGTTCAAAAACATTCTGGAAATTTTTAATGCCAATTTATTCATCAACCGACACATCTTTTGTGTCAGAAAAAAAGTGATATCTTTATCTGCTATCTTAAAAATTAAAACTCCCTTTTCCGATTACCCGGGAAAAATCTTTTAGAATGGGGCTGATAGTGTTTTTTAGGATTAAATGATTTTTATTTCAGGCATATTTCGACTTTGAGCGTGCAATACCGCTTATCCGCCGTACGTTTTCAAATAAAAGAATAAAATGTGATTAATAATTAAAAGTAGTTTGTCCACGGCCATGTGGTTGGTCTGTTTCCGTACTCGATTTAAGTAAATTGAAGTTGCTTGAAAGCGTTATTTTAAAAAATTTTTAAGCTCGAGACAAAAGAATAACTAACATGCAAAATATTACTCTATTCTATTACAATTATTTGTAGTTAGTACGGGAACAGACCTAATATGGGCAAGTTTCAAAATGCATTTTTACAAAGAATCAAGTTTTATTTTGAATTGGTGCCAAGTTTAAATAGGAAAACTGCGCAACTCTGTTAATATTCTTAAAAATAGTATAGTTGCGCAGTTTTGGTAGATAATCTTCATACCAATTCAAAACAAAACACTCTGATGCTTTGTAAAAATGCATTTTGGAACTCGCCCTATTTCTTAAAACTCCTAACTATATCACAAGAACAGTTTCAAATTATATATCTTTTCTTACCGTGTGTAAACCAGCACTTTAATTTATTTTCAAATTACTGGACCACCACTGTATTTCAAACGATTCAATACTTAGAATTAGAATTTGTAGTGCTGTTAAAATTCGTATGAAATATTATGGTAAACTATTGTGAAGGCAGGGGAATCACTCGATTCAATCCAAAATTGTCAGTTCCATATATGTTATGGTGAGGGAAAATTTAAAGATCATTCCATATTTCAAACTCGATCGAGGAAGACATCAAGATGAAGCACCGCCGCAAGAATATTCTGCAGACGATTTTAAAATTAATCCGAGAATTAAATTTAAAAAATCTACAAAGTCCTTATAAGGATAACGTAGAATTTAATATCATTTGCCAAAAATTGAATTTTGCAAATAATTTTAAAAACAGAAAAAAAATATGTTCCAGGATTTCATACGTAAGTATAATATCTTAGTAAGTATAAAATGTACCTTAAATTTGGATTTTTAATTGTGTATTTTTTTGTTAAATAATAAAGATTGAGAAGATGTTCAAAACAAGAGATAGACCATCTCCAAGAAATCTAAGTTTGCTTAATAATAAACACATATGTATATTAAAAACTAATTATTTTAATTTATTTATAGGAAGTCCTTGCTGAGGACAAGCTCGATGCCGCCAATACGCTGCTGCAGCTTTCCGCTGAACCATATCCTGATCTAAATATTTTTTCGTTGGAGGTAAGGAGTGACCACAAAGATAAGGACAATTTAGATGTGTCCGTGGAGTGCAGCAATGAGGACAACGATAACAATAAGGATGATACGAATGCGGACAAGTATGATGGGAAATATCAGAATGAGGACAAAGGTGACGATATGGATAAGCACAAATACGAAAATGAGAACATCGATGAGGACAAAGATGAGGACACGAATATCACGACCTTTTTTAATCCAGCTGAAAACAAAGTGAGTTAACTATTGTATATATAGTATATGAAAAAAATGAAAGTCCGCAATAATTGTTTTTCTTTTTTCCTGCAATAAAATCACTTTCCAAGAGTTAAATTTTTTCTGTCGAAAAATAACAAGAAAAGTTTGATTTTAGGACATTTTTGAATATCATAACGATTTTTAAAAAAATATTTCAATGTGATCAATTTAATAAAGACCATGATTTTTTTTAATTTTTTTTTATGACAGTTATTTACGGTCCCTGTTTTTTTTATAAAAATACAAAATCTTTTGAGGACAAAATATCGGTCAAATATTGCATTTTATATTTGCTTAAAATTTTAAAAATAAGAAGACAACTTAAATTTTTGCTTTTTTATAAAATGCATACTCGACCAAACAACCACTTTTCTGCTTAATGCTGAAGTTCTTTGTTTCAAAACCTCACCTTAGATAGCGATCGCAGTAATCTTAATTTCGAAGAGAATTTCATTTAAATTACTTTAGTTTTAATGAAAAAGGTTTCGATGAACGATCTTTATAATGCAATTTTTTAATTGACAATTTTTTGTGTAAACCTTAATATATGGTTTTATTTTTGTCATGACGATAAATCGATTACAATTTGAATTTACCACCGAATTGAAACTACGACCGAAATTGGTGTTACCAGTGCCACACAAATATACTCCAATGATGTTTATTCTGTACTCCATGTAATAGTAAACAATCAGCACTATCGGAAATAATTTTTCACTCTGAATCAAAAAAGGGAGTTTTAATTTTTAAGAAAAAGTTTAAGAACATTTTGAAGATTTTTAATGCAAATTTGTTGATAAACCGTTGAAAAAATTTGCATTAAAAATTTTCTTGAGCCTTATTCTAAAAATGAAAACTCAATTTTTCGATTCCGCGTAAAAAATTATTCCCAATAGGAATGTAAGCTCAACGTTCTTCATGTGATCTTTGAAATAGGAATGTAAGCTCAACGTTCTTCATGTGATCTTTGAAATAGTAGGAGGCATATCTGGAAAAATAAGAAGGAATTAATATTCATTTGAATTTATAAAGTGTTTAAAAAGTTTATCTTCACTGTTCGAAAATGAAATGAAAACAGTGTAAATATATAATTGATTCAGGTAATCATTGGTTACCGATAAAATTAGTTGTTGATTAGCACAAGCAAAATATTCGAAAAATGCCAATTTTGCAGCACTGCAAATGCCAAACATTTTAAAATGTAATTTATCTATCAAGTCACTCATCATTCGCATCTAAAAATTCACGCTGCAATTAAAAAAACTTAAAAAATGCCAGTTGTTCGCATACTAAAAATCGTGATGCTTTTCCGGTCAGACCCGATTTTGTTTTTTATGAACTGAGTTGTTACGTTTGTGTTTTTATTGTCTATTGAAGTGTAAAGGCAGAGTTACCCAGCAGTTTTTGGCACTAGTGCTATACTAGTGATTTCACTAGTCCCTAGGCTACCACCACTAGTTCCACTTCAATCTACTTTCTATGCATTCAACTGGCGAATTTTATGTGGAGATGTCATAGGGAGGGGTTAATTGCCACCTTTCCAACTACCATTCCCCAGCCACTTCACTAGTGCTTTAGGACTAACAACTTCACTAGTGAGTTGGAGCAAACTATTTCACTAGTACGTTGAGGCCAACTACTTCTCTAGTGCTTTTCAACTGCCGTTCCCTAGCTACTTCACTAGTGCTTTAGAACTAAGTACTTTACTAGTGCGTTGGTACCAACTACTTAACTAGTCCAACGATATAGCTATATTGCCAGTACTTTGTTACCACTTCCTTCAATAGTACTTATTAACTAACTAATTCCGTACTTTAATTTTTGTTTTAGAAACCAAATATTTTCATTTTTTATTAAGAAACGCTAAAAATATTATAATTTACAAAGTTGTTTACTTGGAAATATAAACATTCCTTAAAATTGAGTTAGACAAAATTAAAACAAATTTAGTGGAAAAAAACCAAAGGTGTTACAAAAGTAAATTAAATACAGTTAAAGTTTAGTAAGTATATAATAGTTTTTGAAGAGTAAAACTGCAAAAGCAAGAGGAATTAAATAGAATTTAAACTATCATCAGTCGCTTGTTTTGTTGTGGATTTTGTTTTGAAAAATCGTTTTTTCTGCAACTGCATTGCCTTGCGTAGCTGATTTTCGGGTGAATTGTTTTCCTTAAACGGAATTGAGTCTGAAATTAGATTTATAAATTTAACTTTTAATTTGAAATAGATGAGCGTATATTTTAGTCAGTGTATTTAGAAATAACATATAAGCAAACACATTGCAAAAATAAATTGGTTTAATTTTTGATTGAAACTGATTTGTGTTTTGTATTTGCAATGGTTAAAAGCTAATCAAATCAAATCTCAAATATTTCCTGTGTTCTTACCGATTAGGGCACTGTAGAAATTTTCCAAACTTTTTAGGCGTTTTTTTCCGTGGACTCCATCTACGTTGTAAGCTACTGTGATTTCTGTTGCAAGTAATTTACGCAGGTTTCTTACTACTCCTTCAGGTTGCAACAATGTTTTCATGGCCTTCATCTATGAAGATTAGACAAATATAGTTGGCTTTAATTAATGTAATGGTAATAATAAACTTGCATATATATCTCTGTTGTCTTGTGTAATCTGTTCATTTATGTCGCTTAATTTTTTTTCTGTAGTTAGTGGGAATAATGCTTGAAGTGGTAGGTCTTGAATATGCTGCCGTAAAAGTTGAGACATTAAGACTTTTTGCTCAGCCAGTGCTTCCACGGCAATTTTAAGCTGGTCTTAAAAAAGAATAGAACCAAATTTAATTTGTTTTTCTTTTTGTTTGATTTTGTTTGTTGGTAATATACAAATGAATTAAATTACTATACCTTGAAGCACTCCAAATTGTCGTTGCGTATTGGCTGAGAATAAGATTCAAACATAAATGATGAGCGAAAACTAATACATTTTTTAAACGCATACCTTTCATGTCATCGATTTTATTTTCTAAAATTTTGCAATTACAGTGAGTAGTTCGGTGGGCTATAAAAGAAAATCAATAATTTATATATGTTACATAAATATTTTAATTAGTATTACTCGATACTTACGCGAAGACTCTGATTTAAACGAAGATGACATACGATAAATTTTTTTGGTGGACTTTTAGATTGAGACATTTCCAGAGATTTTAAATTAAATTTTATTTGATAAGTTTGTTGTATTTTATATGGCTTTTTTTTATATTATATATTTTATACTGAATGTTTTGAATCGAAAAAAAATTACCCACAAATAAAATTATAAAGTTCAGTTTCTATGACAGATGACTCAACGAAAAAAATTTAGTTTATGATTTATAGCAACAGTGCACCATTGGCATTAACAACAAATCTTCGTTGTACGGAATGCCAATCGCCTTACAGACAATGTCTGAAAAGGGAAATGCCTCATCTACATTAGAAGGTTCCAAATCTAATAAATATATCCCCAAGGTCATTGAATCAGTAGGTTCTTTGTAAAAGCTGCGTAAATTTTTTAATCTCCGACCAATAATGTGTTCATGAGTCATGATTGAATTCGGATAGGGATGTTATCCTTAATATAGTAGAAGCAATCTGGAGTTTTTGTACTTAAGGTGTATCCTCGAAAAATACATGTTTTCATTTTTTTATCCAATATTTTAGGTCTATCGTGATTCGGAGGAATCGAAAATGTTTCTTCTTGAATTTTTCTATTTATTTGCTCCAGGATTTTTGTTGGTTTTTTTATAAATTTTTTTAATGACTGCAAATAGTTTTCAAACGCATACGATGAGCCTGCAGTTGGATTTCCAACAAGTTCGATAGTATCTTTCAAATGCAGTAAACTATGGATATTATAAGAAACACTGTTTTGGCCGAATAAAGTAGGAAAATTCTGCACGAAAAGATTTAGCATTTCTTGTGCTAGTTTCAAGTTTTTACTGCATTGCTTTGGACAACAGAGCAGTCTATAAGAGCAATGAAGCAACAAGAACTCATAATATAGATCGTCATGTAATACATCCCTTAGTGCAATGATTCCTGAATACAATAAAAATTGCCGGAATTCAGTTGCTTTCCAGTTAAAAAGTTCGTCTAACGCCCTCGGCTTGCGAGCAAACTCTTTTGGAACATGACTACGCATTGAAATCAATTTCGCAGATATGTTTACCTTACTAGAATTTGGAATTTTAACACAAACTTTGTTGTTGATTAGTCGAATTAAAAATTTGCGCATCACTCCTAAATCCACTAGGTGCATATAGTCTAAGCTAATCTGGCTAACCATAGAAACGTTAAGATTTTCAAGTGCTGTTGTTTATTTTTATTTATTTTAGAAAATCGAAAAATTGAGTACAAATAAGAAACTAAGTTCTTTTACAGTACAATGAAAAATAAATTCTAACAATATTGAATTAATTAGAGATAACAACAAATTATTTTTTTCTTAAGCTTAGTAAAACATAAATAGTGAACATCAATAATAAAACCTGAAAAAAATAGTAAAATCCATTTAATTAGCTTAAAAATACTAAGTAAGAAATAATAAATTTTAGAGAATAAAAATAAGATAAGATTAAGTAGTAGAAAAGTGAGAAAAAATTGATTGCCTAAAAGTTTCCCTCCTCGAGATTTCTCTTATTCTACGAGGCAATGCATTCCACAGTCTTACAGCATTAATGAAAAAGAGATTTGAACTGATTAGAGAGCTATGTCTGGGGATAATTAGTAAGTTACATCTCCTAGATAAGCTAAATTGCAGTTTTTCGTAGAGATAATGAGGTGTTTTAGTGTGAATGATTTTATGGATGTAAATACAATTTCTAGCGTGGAAATAATCATTCAAACTACAACCAAGTATTGCATTTCTAAAGCTAGAAAGATGGTCAAACTTGTTTAACCCATACACAAAACGTGTGGCATAATTAAAAGCAACATTAAGTTTCAGCAGAGACGATGAATCAAGTTTACTGTAAACTATATCAGAGTATGTTATGACGGGCATGATAAGTTGCTGGACTAGTAATTTTTTTAATTCAATAGTGCATAAGTTGGCGGACATTCTCAAGTTACGTAGGATATAATAAACTTTTTGGACAACATTATTAACATGATCAGTACAAGAAAGGAACGAATTCATACAAAAACCAAGGTTTACAATTTTCGTAACAATATTAAGCTTGTTTGTACCAATATATAATTCAGGAACAGCATTTAACATAGTTTTATTTTTACATATTGGTAGAACATACGATTTAGCAGCATTTAATTGAAGACCATTACAACAAGCCCATTGATGTATGTTACTAAGATCTTCATTCAATCTACCAGAGAATTCATTCAAGCATTCAATTCTACCAGAGAGATAAAGTTGGATATCGTCTGCATAGGCATGAAGAGAAGCATGTTTGCAGACAGAAAAGATGTCATTAATAAAAATTGAGAAAAGAAGCGGACCTAGAATCGAGCCTTGTGGAACACCGCTTAAGACGAGCTTATGGTGGGAAAAGTTGTGGCCAACTTTCACTCTTTGAGATCTATTTGACAAATAACTGGAGATTAAGTTAACTGCACTAAAAGAAAACCCAAACATATACCTAAGTTTTTGGCATAGAAATGAGTGATTAACTTTGTCAAAAGCCTTAGAAAAATCAATTAGGCAAAGTAAGGACAATAACACTGCATGTTGTTTTTGTTAAATAGTTTTGATGATGCTGGTTTGGGTACTTTCTACTAGAAAAATCTGCATCTGTGATGAGAACACCCGATTTTGTGCTGAAGGTTAAGACTCCGTCGAGTTTTTTTCCAACCTGTGTGCATTTTGTGCAGCCATGTCTCGATGCATGGGATGGTGTTCCACTTATAAACGCTCTTGCAGGAGCATCACAAACTATAGCTCTAATGTTAATTTTTACCTTTTTTCCTGATAGTTCTAACCAATTCTTTTGTATATATAACATCTCCGAAGTAAATGCGCTTAAATAATCATCACAACTACTTGGCTTAGTTTTACCCAAAAAGATACCTACCGAAAATACAGGCACGCCTTCCAAGTCATTTAACCTCACTAAAATTGGCCATAATTGCGTCCTTGAACTTTTATAAAGAGGTAGTCCGTCGATATTAACGTCAATGGTAATATTATTGGGAAAATTAACTACATCTGCTAATTTTTGTAATTGCTGGGTCAGTCCTATATGAAGGTATGAGCCCCCCGCGACTTGTTCAATTTCTGGCCTAATAGGAGAACTAAATTCATAAAAATTACCTACATTTAAATTTTCATCTTTCAGAATTTTTATTAAGTCCTGAGTGCATTGCCTAGTTGGTCTATGTTTTAGGAACCATTGCCTCAATTTTTCACTTAAATTTCATTCTTCAAAGCTGTCATTAATCTGCCCACCTAAAATAACGCTGTAAGATTCTACAGCCGCATTTTCCCGGTTTTGTTCAATTTTTTCACTTATCCCTTCTATTATATCACATTCTGATGAAGCTGCCTCAAATTTTTTTAAATATTTTTCTTTCTCATTTTTAATTAATCTTTTTAAATGACGTTTACTATTCATGTCTGCTATTATTTATTCCAATTTTTTGATTAAATTTAAATTTTATTTTTACTTCACTTTTTGGCCTTATTATTCCTTTTTTTTGTCACAATTACATTTGCAGCTGTTCTTTCACAAAAATTCACGAAATATACACGAAATCAACAAAAATTTAAAATTGTTAAAGCAAATTTACTCGAAAACGATCAAGTTTACTGCTTTTCTTTGTCATATCCGTTATTTTTTTCCTTAATTCAATTTATTTTAATTTGCGCCAGAAGTCAATATTGAATTGAATATGTCAGGGAATCCGCTTTGAGCAGTGTGAGCATTAAGTTCATTGAATTGACCCGTTGCTGCACTACCTTGGGTCAATAAAGTAACTAGTGAGTAAATGAACTAGTGAAGTAGCTAGCGATACAGTAGCAATTGGTTACTCTCAATACTGGCGGGTAATGCTAGAAATTTTTTGCCAGATTTCAGTCAGTACTGTATTTCTGTAGTTTTTTACGACTAGATTGAAACTCGATTCAATTCTTTTATACGGATGCGGATGTAAAATTTTTGAGGATGCGTCGCATATGCGGATCTACGTCACATCCCTACTAAATATGATTGGTTTTTCGTCGTGGTCTCCTGCGAGTTTGGTCTATTTGTAATAATATCCCTGAAATTCATAAATATGAATGAAAATAAAATATGTAAATCGTCCTTTGAATGAAATGCCTTTAAAAAGCTTGTCGAAAATTATTCATCAACGTTCCATAACGTTAAAAATTTTTTATAATGGTTATAAATTTGGACAGAGATAACATTAAGAAAATAAAATAATGTTTAAATTTTTATTAAAGTGCCTCTGCGCTATATGTGTCATACATATGACACGTCAAAAATTACAAATAGTTTTTAGCTACAGATAGTGTGGAAAATATGAAAATGTCGTTTTGAAATGTCGTTTGTATTTGCGTCTGTAAATTTTTGAATTAGAACAGTCTCTAATTTCGTATGTTTTTCCATCTGTACAAAATGTCAGTTTGATAAATTTTTTATGTGAAAATAGAAGAAAAGGCAAATTTTCAGATATTTATTCAATAAATTGATTTTTAATGAATTTATTCTTAGTTTGAATGACCAAAGGTGAACACTTTAGAGCTTTACGGCTTACAAAGATTTCAAAAACTGTATTTTATTTTCAAATCACGTGTCAGATAGTGTGGAGACAAAAGAAAAAACTGAATGACAAAAACTAATTTTTGACACACAGATGAAATTCGGTATGCAATTTTTTTGACATGTCATCTGTATAAAACATATAGTCTGGGGGCACCTTAAGGAGTTTTTTACTTTTTTTTTTGCTAGCTGTACTTCTTGTATCAAAGTACGCTAAAAGTACTTCGTTTTACTTTTTGTACTTCTTTTGTACTACTTAGTACTACTTTTGTTTTCGCCTCTCCTGAAAATTTGTGATTTTTTAGTTGTGATGGTGATATACTTCGGGAGTGATATGTGCTTAGATATATACAGTGGTGGTCACGAATTTAGCATACTTAAAAAAGTAAAGTGAATACTTATATTTTCCATTTATTTGTTGTAAATTTTTAATTAACTTTTTTTTAGTGTCCTTTATTTCTTATATACCTTTTTTTTATTTCAAAACTTTTTCTTATAGGACTTAAAATCAAATAAAAATTAAAAATAAGAATTTCGACTTGGCCATGAATTTAGCACACGAGCAAAAAAATGTCTAGGATGAAAAATATAATCAAAATTGATTGCATAGAACTCAATATTTCGTACGAAATCCCTTATTCTTAATTACTGCATCTCATATCCTTGGTAAACTTTTGACCAAAGCCTCACAACGGTACTTTGGAATACTATACCGAATTCTTTAGATTTCCCTAAACAAATCTGGCAAATTTTTAGATTTTACTGTTAGTATTTGCTGCTCGACATCCCTCCACAGATTCTCAATCGGGTTTAAGTCCGATGATTGCTATGACTTCAAAATATCAATATGTTTGTCTTCCAAGCAACTATTAACTATGTGAGCACTGTGCTTTGTATCATTATCCTGCATAAAACGCCATTAAAGTGGCAAATTATTATTCTCTTGAAACGGTATCGTGGTATTGACAAGTACTTTTTTGTAAGCGTGCTGATCCATTTTTTTGGTAAATTTTAACAATCGGACAAACTCCGTGCCTAGAAAACGCCCGCACACACCATAACATTTCAGCCACCCTGTTTAATTGTCTTGAGCGCGTACTTTGGATTGTGTTGCATGTTTTGAGGACGCCACACATATTGTTTGCTGTCAGATGCCAACCGGCAAAACTTTGATTTATCCCTCCAAAGCACATTTTTCCGAAAAATCGTTGACTTTTTAAATATTCTTTTGCAAACGCAAGACTGCATTTAATATTTTTTCGACACATATGGTGTTTGTTGGGCTATAAAGCTACGGAAATTGTTTTCATTCAAGCGTCTTCTTATGCCTTTTGAGGATACATTTATGCCATATTTTGATGAAATTTAATTTTAAATTTTATTTGAGGTCTTAAAAGGATCACTAAGTGAAGCTCTATAAATCAAATGGCCCTCTCTTGCTATTGTTTTTCGCGCTCTTGGTCGCTATTTTTCATTTTTAATGCTCTAATACTGCTCTACATGTTGTAATGCGTTATATAATAACTTTCACGAACATCTTAGAAGCAGAGCAATCTCTGAAACTGTGCTTCCACCATTTTTTCATTTGCTGAATCAAATGCCGCTGAGCCTCTGAACATCAGTAGCCTTTCGCCATATATTTCTGCAATTTTTTGTTAAACTCAAATATAAACTTAATAAATTTAGTATATCTTACTAGTAAAGTTTAATTAACGAAAATAAAATACGATATGGAACAGTAATTCTAACCTGTGCTAAATTCGTGTCCAGCATTTAAACCACATTGATTCATACTACTTGAAATATGTCAGAAAATTTAAGAATAATTAAGAAACCAACTAACGGTACGTAGAGTTAACTTCATATAAAATACTCAACAAAAAATATTTGATTACAATTCTCAAGCTAAGATTTCAAATTAGAGTTACTAATACAGTGTGTTACTAATACTAATTGGCAACTCTGGCGCTGTGAAAAGAACAACACCTGCTTCATCGTGTGTGAAAATTAAATAATATTTTGTTATTTTTTTAATTTTAAAAGTGAAAACATTACTGAGAACATTTATAAGCAATTGATTATTGTGCTAAGTTCATATAATTATGAAAAAAATTACATTTTAAAGAAATAATTGCTAAAAACGAAAAAGTGCATTTCCTAACCTCAATTTTTATATGGAAGCTGTAAAAAGAAACCTGAAACAAACTTCTCCAGATCTACTCATTGAAAATAAGCCAAAAAAACACTCCGTAAACATTAATATGTTCGCACCTCAGTTGCCGTCAGCTTGTTATGGTACTTCTGCTGCTCCTGTCACTGGCGCTGCCGCTGTTGATTCTGGCAAATTCACTGCTGCTGTTGTTGGTGATGCCGCTGTTGCTGGTGCTGCCGCTGTTAGTGCTGCCGCTATTAGTACTGTGAACGCTGAACCACCCGCCACTACTTTGCCGGTTGCTGCCGATGCATTTTGGTCCAAATTGAGCGATGTGCTTGACGTTAAGCTATTGAATGTTGTGAAAAAGGAAGACCTTACAACCATTTGCTCTGAAATTCAGCAGCTGCGAAAAGAAAATGTCCGTCTGCAAGATGAGGTTAGCTTGTTAAGGAGTAAGCTGGAGCTCGTTGACAAAGCAACTAGGCGCGGAAATGTTGTCGTTAGTGGATTAGCAAGCACCCTAATCAAACCAGCTATTGATGAATTTAAAGAACTTTGTTCTAATAAACTTAATACTGCTGTCAATGTCACGGAAGTCCACAAGATCGCCGCTGGTAAATCTTACCTATTTACACTAAACTCAGTGCTTGAAGTAAACGCAGTACTGGCAGCTAGAAAAAATTTGGCTGGTTCTAACATATACATACAAAAGGACTTCACAACAGATGAACGCAACAAAAGATATACTCTCCGCCAACTCGCTAAAAATGTACGAATTGCTGATAAGAATATAAAAGTTCGTTTAGGTGACAACCGTATTTTTATCAGCGATAAGCTCTTCACGTGTGCTGATGATAATATTGTTGCCTCGAATACATGTGACGCAGAATATCTTCGGAAGTTAGTGTCTTCAGTAAGCTACCAATGCAATATTGTGGTTAAGAAATCCAATGCATTGCATGCCGCACCTGCCCAGCGTTCTTCAATTGCTGCTGCTGCCCCCCCCTAATTTAGATTAACAACTAGAAGTGTGTCAGTTGGTCTCCTATAATATTGCAAACTTAAATAGCAAGCTAAATTTTGGTAACTTTTTTACTTATATTAATAAATTTGATATTTTTTTCTTATTTGAAACACATGTGATTGCCGATAAACAGATAAACTTTGCTTGTTATTTTAATGACTATGTCTTGTTCTGGGTGGATGCTCTTAAAATTCATTCTGCTGGTCGCGCCAGTGGGGGTTGTTTATACGGATTCAAAAAATCTATTCAAAATAAATATTCACTAAAATTTAACAATTACTCTAATGGTGTTACGTTATCAGCTGGATTTGGCGATGTGTCTTTTCATATTATTCCACGGTATTTAAACTGCTCGAATTGGGTAAATGACTTTAAACAGTTTGAAGATTTTTTATATAGTTTGAAGGCTTCGTCGTTTTGCATAGTTGGCGATTTGAATGCACGCGTTTCTGACGCACAGAAAATTGATGAAGACTTGGTGTTAAATACTCCTTTAATCTCGCACTGTCGTGTTTCAAAAGATAAAATCATTGATGCGAAAGGCAAAAAATTATTGAATCTGCTCGAAGATATTGGTGGTGTGATTATTAATGGAAGGATGTCTGGGGACATTGAGGGCGAGTACTCGTTTTGCGGAGTGATGGGAAATTCTTTAATTGATTATTGCATTGGTTCATACGATTTTTTACAGTTTTTAAATAATTTTCACATCTCTAGTAAACCATACTCAGATCATATGCCTCTAACTTTCTCTATATCTGCCATGGTTAATCAAAATTCTAAACAACTATCTTTGCCACAAAAACTTAACTGGAATCCAAAAAACATTGTGAAGTATACTGAATCTCTAAAAAACACCACAAATATTGATCACATTATGTCTGATTCAAATATAGAAGATAAAGTTAATACTTTAATTGATAAAATAAACCTAGCAGCGGGTAGTTTCAGTCTTAAAAAACGTTTTGACCCTAAAAATAACTGGTTTGATTCACAGTGTGAAAATGCACGTAAACGAATGCTTATAAAACTTAATAGTCTCAGAAAATCGAATTCTCAAATAAACAGACAATCTTATATTGAAAGTAGAACAAAATATTCAAAATTATGCCATGAGAAAAAACTAGCTTACAAAAACAAAAACATTGAACAACTTAATGCGGTGCGTAACACTAGCGAATGGTGGAAATTAGCGAACTCAATAAAGGGTTCTTCGCCTAGGATTGGTAACAACCTTAAAACTATTGATTTTTACAACTTTTTCAAGTCACTTTTGTCACAGGCAGAATCTGATCGAGCAATTTTATGGGCCTCACCTAACATCATAGATCCGTTCCTTGATTCTCCTTTTGAATTGCGTGAAATTATGTTAGCTCTTAAAACAGCAAAAGATAGAAAAGCCCCAGGCCTAGATAGAATAAGCTATGAATTTTATAAATATGCGCCACAATGCTTTCTTAAAGAAGTTGTCCAACTTTTAAATGCAATTTTTCTACGCCAAGACATACCAGCCTCTTTTCGCAGATCCATAATTATACCATTGTTCAAAAAAGGTAATGTTAATGTTGTGTCAAATTACAGGGGACTCTCACTTCTAGACACACTGTACAAAATTTTCACAAGTATACTCCTCAACAGAATTAATAGTTGGATTGACTGTCATAACATTCTAAATGAATATCAAGCAGGATTTCGAAAGGGATATTCCACTGTCGACAACATATTTAATCTGAGTAGCATTATCCATTTGAACTTTAAACTGAAAAAGAAAACATATGCCTTTTTTGTTGATTTTTCTTCTGCGTTTGACAATATTCCAAGAAACTCATTATTTTATAAGTTATCCAATGCTGGTTTGTCATCTAAAGTGGTAAAAATATTGCAATTATTATACGATGGTACAACAAGTCAAGTTTGGGATGGCAATTCTTTATCCGATAATTTTCCTGTTACACAGGGTGTAAGGCAGGGGTGCCTACTCAGTCCTGTCCTATTCGCTATGTATTTGAATGACTTGTATGATAATTTACCCGGCGGTATACGTGTGGTTGGCACGGTTATTAAAGTGTTACTTTACGCCGACGATATCGTTCTCTTGGCCGATTGTCCAACAGTACTCCAAACTATGATTGATGCTCTGCACAACTATTGCATTCAATGGTGTCTAAAAATTAACCTCACGAAATCTAAAATCATGATATTTAGAACTTGTGCTAGAATAAGTAGAAATTTGAAATGGTCTTATGGTGATGACGACATTGAAATAGTTAATGAATACAAATACTTAGGAGTTAATCTCACTTACAATTTGTCGTTCAACAAGCACCTTGATGCTAAATTGGTATCGTCTAAAACTGCTATTAACGCATCGTGGCTAAGTTATTTACATCACCCTAAAATATCTCTATCGAACAAGCTTAAAATTTTTAACACTGCAGCAAAATCGATTATGTTTTATGGCGCAGAAGTTTGGGGTTTCAAACAGTATGAGCAAGTAGAAAAGTTACTACGTTATTTCCTGAAAAAAATGTTATATTTACCTGCAAATACTCCTAATTATATGCTTCACATAGAAACAGGTCTGGTTTCTCAATTTGAAGAAACGCTTAAATTACATTTTAGTTATCTGAGAAAAATTCTTAATTATCCTTTAAACAGGCTTCCGCGAGTACTTGCTGAAGAAACAATCGTACAAAACACTTTCTGGTTACCACAATGGTTCGCTCTATGTAGTGATCTTGGTTTTAGCCTTGATTTTGAGAGTTGGAGGCCTGATTTGTCGTTACACCATGATCGTATACTACAAGCATTGAGATTAAAAGTGTATGAGAAACACATTTGCAGAGCAAGAGACTCGAGGTTTCATGATTTGTATCGTCACGTTCGATTCGATGTGCCCTCCTACTTTGTCGATTCAAATTCGGCTCATCTCATAAGTTTGATATTCAGATGTAGAGGTGGTTTACTCAACTTTAATTTAAGCAGATTTGGTGAAAGTACTTTTAATGTGTGCACATTATGCAACTTGCAAGAATATGAAAATACACATCACCTTCTAGGTATATGCCCGATATTTGCATACATTCGTTCATATTACCTTGGTAAAAGTTCACTCACGTTAGGCGAAGTTTACGAAGTTTTGAATGGCAAAAATTATTACCTTTTATATAAATATTTAATCAATTGTTTAAAATATAGACAACTTATAATTTCTGAATTTAATTAAAAAAAAAAAACCTTTTTGTAACATATTCTATCAAAAATTTTTAAATTTAATATGATTCATGCCAATCTGACACACAACATATTATGTTATGTCAAATTTGATTTATTTTAAAAAAAATACTATTGTAATAATATTAATATTAAAATGTTTATACTAATGTAAGCCTTTATTTAAATAAATCACTCATTCATTCATTCATTCATTCTAATACAGTGTGTGCTAAATTCGTGACCACCACTGTATATTGAATCACTTTTATAATTTAATTTTTAAATAAAAACTATTCTGCAAAATTTATTTATATTAATAAGTTTAATTTGATTTTTTACCTCTTATAAATAAAAGTTCTTGGACAATGGATTTTATTCATGCATTTTTTCATGTTTCCATTTTTTTTTAGATGTACTTATTTTTTTAACTTCTATATTTATTTTATGTACTTCTTTTGGACTTCTTTTTCAAGTCTGTGCGTGTACTTCTTTTTGTTTGCTCTGAAAATGTTGGCCACAATCAGCCCTATCATGAAGAATTTTTCACGCGGAATCGGAAAAGGAACTTTTCATTTTTTAGATAAAGCTTTGGAAATTTGTAATTCGAATTTGTTGATAAACCGTTTATGAACTAATTTGCATTCAAATTTTTCAATAGGGGTATTCACACTGACTTGGGTAGTTGGTTAGATTGGCAAATGCCGTACATTTTGTTTTTGTAAATCTACCCAAGTACCCATCTACCAATCTACTCTAGCTGATCCCCTGACTTGTTTGGGTATATTGTTTTCTTGCCAAATTGAGTACTTTTTCCCATGTGTTACCATCTTTTGCAAAAATAGGCAATAATTGACCTAAGGGTTCAATAATAATAGTTCGTATGGCTACTATCTAAAATTCAACAAAAAATGGGCGTGGTCGAACTATAACTACGCCTACTTTTCAGAAATTATAATTCCTGAGTTATGCTTGTTTTTATAATGAAACTTAGTTTATATTTACTATGAGACCAAGTGGTGGATACTAGATATATAAATTTTTCCACGCCTACTTTTACCACCCATTTATTAAAAATCGTTCGTGCGATTTATTAAAATTTATTAAAATCGATCTTGACTACAAGGCGATCAGCAAATGTAGCAAGCAACCATCAAAAAGTTCCTCTGCTAACGCATCGTTTTTTTCCCTCCCTTTGCTCCGCTGCGAAACATTGGATGATATAGCTTTTTCAATGTATATGTAGAGCTGCTGTAGGTTAAAATAAAATAAATTTAAAATTTTTGATATTTGGTTTTTGTTTGACTGGCCGTGAAGTCCCTTTTGATGCCACCAATCATAGTACAACTAGACAAGGTAGTGTTAGGGCTGAATGTGTTCTCTTTATTAGTGACCATAACTGTCAAATTTAGCCATTTTGGTATTTTGGCCAATTTTTGCTTTCATATTGCATTCTCATTGGTTGCATATTTTGTATGAAATGTCAACTTCGTTTTGACAGTTTCGGTCACCGGCTTTACGCTTTAACAGACAGTACCTTGTCTAATTTTGCCATTCCACCACTTGAGATTTTGCTACCAGGCAAGCAGAAAGTATAGCAAGCAAAATGCGGTTTATTTTCTGACGCCGATTCGTTCATCCCCTCTAACGTTGCGCAACCTCTGTGAACCTTTCCATTCTCACTGCGTTATTGATGTAGATTTGAAATATAATTGTTGTTGTACTGTTAGCTGGAATTTTTTTAAGACTTTTTAGCTAGTCAGGATATGACAACTGATTTATTTTAGATAAGAGTTTAAATCAATTTTTGAAATTTTGTATAAATGACTGAAACTATTTCTTTTAACTAAATGTACTACCATATCAAAAATATATATGAATATATAATTCATATAATTTTTTTATATTATATCATTATTGAATTAATTTAAAAATTTAAATCTTTTTTATATCTTTTTATATAATAACACAATATACATGCACGCTATATATAGTTTGTGTTGTGTATTTAAATAAGAATATATAAGAAATAGATATAGTATGTAATTTAATATAATAAATACATATAGAATATAATTTAATATAATAAATGTACGTAGACAGTTTAACCGCCTAGTGTTGTAAATTGAAAACGCAAAGCGACGACAAGCAAGACACAGAAGCAATAGAATTTTGTATAAAAAAAGGTGTTGCTTCTCGTGTCTTACTTGTCGTTTGTTTGCGTTTTCGATTTACAACATTAAGCGGTAAGAAATAGAACGCTTATGATAAGCAGACAATTGTAAATATAAATTTATTTTGCAGGTTTTTTGTGTAGGTGTTCTTATGTACATATATATAAAACGTTATAAAAACACTTCGATTGTCATATGCCGACTGTAGCTACCAAATAACATCTACAAAAAAATTAAAGCTAACTGCACAACAATTACCAAGCAAATCTACAACAAAAACGCAGAGAGAATGACATGATCACAGCGATTGCGCAGCGTTAGAGGGGACGAACCGAATTGGCGGCGAAAAGTAAATAGCACTTTGCTTGCTATTTTTTCTGTTTGCCTGCTAGCAAGATCTAAAGTGGAGGCATTAAAAGAGACTTCACGATAGTCAAACAAAATACAAATATGAAAAATTGAAATTTCATTTTATTTCAGCAGCTAGTTCTGAAGTCTCTTTTAATGCCTCCCTAAACTTGAAATCTTGCTAGCAGGCAAACAGAAAATATAGCATGCAAAGTGCTGTATATTTTACGCCGCCAATTCGGTTCATCCCCTCTAAAGCTGCGCAACGGCTGGGATCTTGTCACTCTTTGCGTTGTTGTTGTAAATTTGCTGAGTAGTTATTGTTGTACAGTAAGCTTTAATTTTTTGTAGATGTTTATTTGTAGCTACAGTCGGCATATGACATCGAACTAATTTAGAAAACAGTTTATACATATGAATTAAAGAGTATATATAATATTGGTAAATCTATTTGTTTTTTGTAAAAGTGTTACCGTATCGGAAATACATACATACATATATATACATATATATATATAGTTCATATATATGAACAATTTAGCTCATTGAGGAAATTTAAAGAGTATTTATGTATATTTATATAATAACAATTACGTAATAAACCTGTAATTAATTAATGTAAATAATTAATATTTTCAGTAGTAATTGGATAACTAAAGTCTGCTTATCCTATGCATTATATTTTTTAAACTGTTTAGCATCAATTTCTTATATGAATTATATATAATTTATATGCTATAGATATTTCTTAATTTTATAATATTCTATTTTTAATAGACAACGCAATATAGAAATGGTGAACATGTATATTGTGTAAGTGTCATGATATAAATAGATAAAAATAAGCTTTAATTTTTATATTAATTCAATAATGAAATAATTTAAATAAATTACTTAAATTATATGTATTTTTAATATGGTAATACTTTTGCTTAAAAGAAATAGTTTCAGTAATATATAAAAAATTGTATAAATTGCTATAAGCTGCTCTTAACAAAAATAATTCTTATTTCTACATTCTAATCTACAAAATAGTTCTAATTTCATATGCCGCGACTGTAACTACACAATTAGAATTCACAACGTCTACAAAAAATTTCCAGCTAAGTGCGCCAACAACAATTACCAAGGAAATCTACAAACAAGGACGCACAGAGAAGAACAAGATCATGGCGTAACTTTTAGAACTTTTTGATTTTCATCCTACATGTAGTATGAGCTGCAGTATGAGCTTTCGCACATTCCTACATGTCCAGCCGACCTGCATGAAAAATTCTTATATAGCAGTAAGGCGGTCGTGGCAGGACGACGTCTTCCAGGGAATACTAATATTTTATATATAGATTTTCGCTTCGGTCAGCAGTCCCCTCACTGCTATACTTTTTTTTTATAAATTATTAGTTAACACCATAAAGAATCAGCCCTATCACTGAATCCCATCGTAGTACGATATCGTAGAAACTACGAAAAAGGCATCACTGAGTTCATTCGTAGCGTCGTTCGTAGATTTTTTAAAGTAATTTTTTACGACGTGTTTTGGCTATCTGAGAAAATTTTTAAATAAAATTTAGAAGGAATGGAACAACCACTTTTACTGCATAAATTTTTCATAAAATTTTCTCCGACAACCAAAGCACGACGTAAGAAATTACTTTAAAAATCGGCGTGTGATGTGGTTTGTGTTTATAGCATAAGAAATACATTAGTTTTATATTGTTGTACGCCACCCGCCTGCAGCCCCATTTGTGTTTATAATATTTAAAAAAGTTAATTTTAGAAGTCTTTTGAGACTTATTTTATAAATTGGTTGAATTTTATTTGCTAAATATGAATCTTTAATATAGTCTACAAGATTAACAAAATCAATCGATGGACTAAATTGGTTGCTAAAATTAAATATATATAAATTATATTAGGCGGCCGTAGCCTAATGGGTAGAGTGCATGGCTCCTAAGCTAAAGAACTGCGGTAGCCCGGGTTCAATTCCAGCTCAGAAAGAAAGTTTTTTCAGTTGAATTAATTTTTCTGTTCGGTCGTCATCTCTCTGCAGACAATGGCAAACCTCAGAGAGTAAAAATTGCCATGTAAAGCTTCTTGAGAACATAAGCCGTTCGGAGTCGGCATAAAACACGTAGGTCCAGTTCTCTGTCATTTGTGATCAACATTTAATAACCCACACAACACAATTGATCAATAGAAGCTAGGTTAAGTCTTTCCAAGGGCTGAAATGGCCAGTTTATTTTTTTTTTATAATATATAGATAAACATATTTTGAGTTTTTTTGCGGTTTTTTTTTAAGACTTATCAAGACTTTTCTAAAATAAGTCTCAAAAGACTCTTAACCCTGTACTGCACGCATTAGGATCCAGCTTGAAAAATTAATTTTTTTGTTGGATTTATAATTAAAACGGAATAATTAGAATTATATACGCAAACAAAATTTTTCTAAAAAGCAGTTCCGTTACCGTTAGAAGTCATATATTGTTGTTCATAACAATATTTTCGCAAAAAATTCTACTTTTCATTTTGCTTCAGTTTGTGTTACATTATAGACATTTCCATATTTATTAAGTTTTAAAAAGGATTATCCTTATTTATTGAGATACAAATTTTCAGCATTATTCAACTGAGGAAAACATTGATTCATTCAACATTACATTCGGGACGGATGAAGAAAGTTTTAAAGTGAAGGCACTTAAAACATATCGGTCGACTCCTAATAAGAACACCCAATTAAATAGAGATGTATTAATGGTGGAGCAGAAACCAAATATAAGAAATATGACTTTCATTTGCAAAGTTTTTGATGCAGAATTTTATATGGACGCTGAATTTATAAAGCAGACTGCCGATTCGAAATTTTCGAAAAAATCTTTATTGGAAGACATGCTACGAGTTTTATATGAAAATCAAAACAATGCATGCGATTTGAATTTCAAATCAACCAGATTTAACATAAGTTCTTTCACATCATACGCCTATTGCAATGATAATAACTGCTGTACATTTGTTTTTAAAGGAGATTCAAATGGAAAAATAAATGTTTTTCGTTCAAATGAAATGATTACGCATACAATTGGAGACACAAAGACTTATCAAATGCGATCTCTTCAACGATACGTTGTAAAAGCAGAGATCGTAAAAGATTCAGCTGTTAATTATCGTAAAAAAAAAATTAATCAACACTCCCACTCTTTACGGACGGTCGGTAAAATGCAGAACGTACGATCACTTCCGTACTATAGAACTTTAAAAGCAGAAGCTTGTGGTGAATTTGATTATGATAAAGACCCTTTTATAGACGCGTATGTTATGATGCAAACAAATTATAAAAATTATATCCAACATTTAGCGGCAAATTTGGAAGTGCACTTATTTTCCTATAAACAAATAAATATATTGCAGGAAAATAATTCATTTATTCTTAAAAAATGCAACTTTACTCTGCATATAGACGCAACAGGATGCACTGTTAAAAAGTTGCCGAGCGCTACAAAAAGAATATTATCATATGCAATTGTTGGACACATCCCAAAACATCAGATTGTGTTTCCAGTTGCCGATGCAATTTTGTCTAAGCATTCGACCAATGATATATCAAAATTTTTGCATTCTATAAAGGAATATTGTTATGAGCATTAATTAAAATGGCCAATTTGTAGGAGAATAATCACTGATGTGAGTTTTGCAATTATTAATGCAAGTTTAGAAGAATTTAATGCCATAAGAAACACTCTGGAATATCTAGAAGCTTGTGCCTTGTATTTAAAGAAACCTTCAAAAAAACTTCCATTCGTAGTGATACAGTTTTGCGAGAGTCACTATTCTAAAATTGTATGCAGTGACATAGATAAAATAGTCTTTATTGAAAATACAAAACTAAGAACTTTTTTAAGAGAAGCTATAGGGATGGCATTCAATTTTACTTCAATAAGTGCCTGCGAAGAGTGGTTTAAATATTTATGTTTCATTTTGATGTCAGAAGTTTTCACTCCAGAAGTCAGCGAGTGTGCATCAAAACTAATAAATGTATCGAAGTTATACAGCATAGATGACATTAATTCAATGAAAAATGAATGTGATTATGCCAAATCAAATGGTCAGGATCTAGAATCGATAGCTATGGGAAGTCCTTTTCGCAAAATGTTTCAAAATATTTATAGTGAAACAAAAAAAAAATGTGATGCACAACTCTTGCAAGGAGTGACCAATGTATTCTTTTGCCCAAAAATGTGTTCGTTCATTTTAGAAAAATACATAGCTTTTCTACCGATGTGGACAAATATTTTAGGCCATAAATTTGATTCAAAGCGACCCAGCAATGGTGCAATAGAGGCCCACTTCAAGACATTAAAAACATATTTATTAAATTCGGAAACACAACGACTGGGAAGATATATACGCTGCTTATCAAAGTATACCAAGTCAATGATTAGCTTAATTAATATTACGTTTGAAAACGATATTAAAAAACCATTGGAGCATGGAACCTTTGTTAAGAAATCCAGACTGACCAAAATTTCTAAAAGCAATAAAAAGTTTGAAGTACTTGGAACAAATTCAAAAATAAGAAATCATAACATTACAGAACAGTGGAATAAAAAAAATAAACAAGAAAAACTCCGCCAAAGCCTGTTTTCGAGTGACTTCCTTAGCATGAAAAAAGCGCAAAAAGATTTAAAAACAATAATTTCCCTAGCATCGGAGGAAGGAGCTAGAGCTAAAATAAAGGAACACAAATACTCCTCCGAAAGTGGAAAAACCTGCTCCAATATTTTTGTAAATAAACGTAATTACATAAAAAAGTTCATTGACATTTGTATGGACGAACACTACATTTTTAAAATGTATAACATATACAGCTCCTTTCATGGAAAAACTCCGCGTTTAGATTGCTTTATAACATTAGCAGATCTAGATTCAATTAATGCAAAAGAATGGCTATCAAATAATATAGTAGATGCCTGCATGCACATTTTAGCTTTTGAATCTAAAAGAAAAACTTTTGTTTTGCCCTGCCAAATGAATTCATTTTGCTTTAATAATAAGCTTATTATAAATGAAGCTTTAAAAAAAAAATTGCGAATTATTGATCATACCGCAGCTTTATGAAAGATATTTTTATTTAGTAATACTAAATTTTAAAACACTATCAATAATATGTCTTGATCCTTTCAATAATCAAGAAAAAGTAATGAAGTTTGTAAATTATTACCTGCCCATCTTAAATTAAAAAAATAATCAGAAATGGACGACAGAAAAACTTCATGATAAACAAAAAGATGGTTTCAATTGCGGAGTTTTTATAATACAGTTTATGGAGAGGTATTTAAAAAATCAATCACTTCTACACCTTTCACCAGCTTCCGAGTTTAGAGATGCGATTTATTTAAAAATTATTGCCAATTCTGATGACATGCTTTCCATATGTCTTCACTGTGCGGCTACAATAAAAACAAAGAACTTCGTTGAATGCGAATCGTGTCAACGAAAAATATGCAACTCGTGCACAAAAGAAAAATACAAAAAGACAAATGAAGAAATAACCAATTACATTAACGATTTCCAAACATTTTATTGCAAATTTTGTAATTTTGTAATTGGTCACTAAAAAGTACAATAAGCAAACAATGACAGCGTGCAATAGCTACGTTCCCAAATTCCCCATCAAACGCAGACAAATACCAGCTACTTCAGGACATATAAACATAAACATGCATATTAAAGCATTGTAAGTTTAAAAAAATAACTTAGTTTCAACATGTTAAAACCAATATAAATTTTGATTTACAGATACAGACAAAAACTAGCCAACTATATAAGGTCAGATATAGTTGAGTATCAAAACTCCTAACTTTACGAGATATGAACGCGAACATAGTATAGAATCGAAAGTATTAAAATAATCACTTAATTTAAGTATTTTTCAACCAATGTTAATATTTTACTTCAGGCAACATCAAGTCAAGAGCATCAAATATGTATTATTATATGACACAATATTTTCCCAGCAGTTCCAGTCTTGAAGAAATCTCAAATGAATCATGTACGATTTTTCTTGATCCTTGACGAAACATGCTGATTTGGCCATATATTTCATTGACGAAAATTTCATGTAAATGTTCCAAATTCGTGCAAGACGCAATGCAGAAACGTCGGGATTTATCATGCACGAACCCAATATCGAAATATTGAGGAAGTTTCGTTAACGAAAAGTAGACAATGATATAAAGAAAATTCGTCTAGGAAATAAAATCGAAACGTGCTTCTGGACCGAATTCAACGTCGTGCGATATATTTGCTAAGGGATAAAAATATTTCATCCTCTCTCAACTCTATTGAAAATTGACGTAATGTTGGTTTCGTAATGGCCTGACGCCGCTCGGTCCACTCGGGCAGCTGTCTAAGCCCACTCCTTTACCATTGCCTTGATGCCACACAGAACCTCTCGTTGTAGTGATAATTCGTTCTTTAGTCGTACGGTAAAGTTGTGGAATAGTCTCCCTGCGAGCGTGTTTCCCGTCAGTTTTGAGCTGTGCAAATTTAAAACAAATCTTCACCGAAACTACTCCATCTTTTCAACATCTAACTAACTATCACCCATCTTCCAAATCAACACAATGCTCATACATTTATAAGAAACATCACCTGAGCTTTCTCTACAAAACAGAAAAAAATTATACCAAATTGTCAAAATCAAACGAATTCGACGGCAAGGGCAATGACACCTAAACAGTGGTGTCAATGAATATTTAAATACTATCGCAAATCATCGATAATCAGTCCAAAACTGTCGATATCCACGATAGTGTGAAATTATCGATAGTGTCATCTATAGTTTGCGAACTCTACAGTTTAGCCTCTGAACGATTCGGCAAATTACAACAATCATGAATATCTTGAAGTTGTCGTAATAGAGTGTTAAAAGTTAGGCGCTGACAACCGCTACTTTGCGTCATATTTTGTATGAATTTTTTTTTAAGTCCAGCAGCTCATGCTGAAACTTCTTTTAAGAAATCATCATGAAAAGTTCGTCAATGATGCCGCGAACTACTGGTATATTTTGGACATATGAACATACATATAATGGCATCGTAAGTGTTGAAAACATTAGTTGAAGTATTTTCCGACTACATATATATGTATAATTTATGTAATATATGTATGAAATATTTTATTACAGACAACTACATCAAGTTAGAATAAGCAACAGGTGTACTTGAGCAGCATTACCCGTCTTTGGGCTTATAAAAGCAAACATGCATAATATAGCAAGGTAAGTATTAAAAGAATTACTTCATTTAAATATTTTATAAGCA
The DNA here is from genome assembly GCA_963920525.1 of Dichetophora obliterata. Lineage (NCBI taxonomy): Eukaryota > Metazoa > Arthropoda > Insecta > Diptera > Sciomyzidae > Dichetophora > Dichetophora obliterata. The sequence goes on from OY986440.1 coordinate 11,204,477, forward strand.
ATTTAAATATTTTAGACACTCAATATTTTACTTCAGGTACAACCAAAAATCAGCAAACTTTCAATAAAGGACGATATATATGTATATTTGGCGAGAATTACCAGCAACCTTAAAGCATATATAGTATATATAAACGTAAACATACAATGGCATTGTATGTATTCCAAATATTACATAAAGATGTTATAAGCAAGAAAAAATTTTAAACAAAGCAGAACCTTTGAGCATACTACATACATCCGTAAGTATATCAAACAATTATTTACTTTTATAATAAATATTAATATCCTTAATATTGTACTACAGAGGCTAATATGGGTGCAATAGACCTGTAAGCGGGGTTCACATGATCCTACATGTTGTCACGCCTGGTGTGATGATGTTGTCAGTCGGCTATATCGAGCGTTCGAACGGTCAAATACGAGGCTTGCCCTACAATGCGTGAAAACATGTAGATCATGTGAACCCCGCTATAGGGGAACCGAACACCCAAATAAAAAAAACGGTAACGCGCTTAAATGCATACCTCATGGGTAGTGTGGAAAATGCATGCATAAATGTATCCCAGTGTATTTGTTTTCAATATTTTCTCTTTTCTTATTCCAGAATTGAACACAAAATGTAAATTTTTCCACCACATTAACTGGTATGTATACTCTAGAGACGTGCATTTTCATGGAATATTCTATGGCATAAGTGCAGTTTGTGGCGACCATAGCCTAGTGGGTAGAGTGCGTGGCCCCTAAGCTAAAGAACCGCGGTAGCCCGGGTTCAATTCCAGCTCAGACAGAAACTTTTTTCAATTGAATTAATTTTTCTGTTCGGTCGTCACCTCTCTGCAGACAATGGCATACCTCAGAGAGTAAAAATTGCCATGTAAAGCTTCTTGAGAACATAAGCAGTTCGGAGACAGCATAAAACTCGTAGGTCCAGTTCTCGGTCATCTGTGATCAAACATTTAATAACACGCACAACACATTAATCAATAGAAGCTAGGTCAAAGTCCTTTCATGGGCTGAAATGGCCAGTTTATTTTTTATATTTTTTTAATAAGTGCAGTTTACAGCCATAGAAAAAATAATTTTTTCTTTATTTTTATTAAACGTCTCCTAAGTCCAAAAATGCCAAAATAAAATGTCGGTCACGAATGGTTTAGGAGATAAAATTCGCAAAAGTTCTATAATTCAGTGCAAAGTTTGTGTGGCAGTTTATCTAACCTGTAACATTATAATACTTAAATTAACACAAAACCACTGCTTAAGACTACCGCGAAAAATACAAGAACTTTAACCCTGTTAGATCGCAGTTCTTTATTTTGGTACATTTTAAGAGAATTTAAAAGACAAAAAAAATTGTTATTAAAAATCGCGGTGATTTTTAATAACAATTTTTCGCCTGCGCCGCTTTTTTAAACCATCGTTTATGTTACTATAGAATTTACTATGAAAATATTTAAAAAAAATTGTTATTAAAAATCGCGGTGATTTTTAATAACAATTTTTCGCCTGCGCCGCTTTCATCATCCACCGTTTATTTCACAGTTTCAATAATAATATTTTATGGCTTTTATAACTTACTTTGTACATGTTTTAAAAATTACTCAAAACTTAATCGTTCATGTAACTATTTAACTTAATTGTATTAATTTTATCGTTTTATTTAAAAATCACAAACATCGCCATCGACACCAATGAAAACATCTTGGTCAATATTTAAGTTTTTCTCATTCGGAGCCTTCATGTTTTCATAATCTTCCAATGGTAATTTTTTCGTACTTACACGAATTTTATCTGTCTAAAGCATTTTTAGAACTTCGATTATGCATAAAAAGTAAAAAGTTTTATGTATATGGAAAAAAGTAACTTTTTAAAAATTTCACTATTTTTATCTCTTAAACCACTTGAGATGCGACTTTTTTGTTGCACATTTGTATTAAGGGGCTCTATGGCTGTGTGCGAATTGATCTAAATGCAACCTAAACTAAATTGGGTCGATAAGGCAGTGCTTAATAAATAATTTAGGAAATTATCAAGCTACCTAAATGCTTCCTAAATTAAGAAGCACTGCCTTATCGAAGCTTTTTGGTTTAGGTTGCATTTAGATCAATTCGCACACAGCCTAAATACACAATCTTACCTGTTTAATGCATTCTTAGAAATTCACTTATGCCTGAAAAGTAAAGATTTTTGTATACGGAAAAAGACACTTCTTTCAAACTTTCACGATTTTTATCTCCTAAACCACTTGAGACCGACCTTTTTTTGCATATTTGGATTAAGGGGCTCTAAATACACATTTAAAAAAAGAGGTGTGGGCTGAAAAGTGCAATTATTCCATTTTATTACCTATAGTTCTCTGCACTTACCTGATATAAATTCCTCCATATGAAGCACGGTCTTTTTATCTCTGCATGTGAAAAATAAATTTGCATTCTATTAAAAGACGAAACCACACACCTTTTAAAGGCCCATTTCCAATAACGCGTGAGATGCGTTTCGTAAATTGACGCAAATATTCAATACATGAAGACATACCTAACTGGTTCCAACGAACAGCATGCGTTTGCACGCAGCGTAAAATATTCGAAAAATTTAATATTTCATGCGCGTGAAGCTTTGACAGCCAAACAGCTGTTCAGTTTTCCAAAGGAAAAATTAAAAAAGGTTGGTATAATTTGAGAGAAACTAAAAAATTTATTACAGGCATTTAAGACGTGCTCCACACTCACGACACATCTGCAGTGGGATGCCGGAGTGCCTGACTATATGGGCGAGGAGTCCATAAATGCATTTAAGACGTGCTCCACACTCACAACATATCTGCATCGGTATGCCGGAGTGCGACTATATGGACGAGTCCAAAAATGCATATAAGAGCAGGCGGTGGTGCAAATGGTCACAGGCATTTAAGACGCGCTCCACACTCACGATATATCTGCAGCGGCATGCCGGAGTGCCTAACTATATGGATGAGTTCCAAAATGCATTTTTACAAAGCATCAGTGTGTTTTATTTTGAATTAATTCGAAGATTATTAGCCAAAACTGCGCAATTATACTATTTTTAAGAATATTAACAGAGCTGCGCCGTTTTTGTATTTTAACTTAGCACCAATTCAAAATAAAACACACTGATGCTTTGTAAAAATGCATTTTCGAACTCGGCCTATCTGTCCATACTGCAGCAAAACCTTTTACGGGACCAATAGTATGCAGGAAGACAACACACAAAGCATCAAAACAATCAGTGTATTTTATTTTGAATAAAATTTTAAAACTTTTACACATTAAAATTATGCTTCGCTAAGCAGAAGACCAGCAACCATATGCTCACGCAGACGCTCCATTGGAAATTGATTTTTTTCCGCAGCTTCCGCAGCGTAAAACGCAACGCATCTCACGCGTTATTGGAAATGGGCCTTAAAGCCTACCGGAATAATAACATCGAGAAGTTAAGTTTTTTATTTTTATGCATAATGGAACTGGTATAACTGGAAGTTACAATGTTGCACAAGTACGTACTTTCGTACCATTTTGGATACGTTTTTATTTCTATTATTTATTTTTTATTATTCTTATTTCGAAGTACCACATTTTTCGTACTAGCACAATTTTATTTTTTTCGCTATTTTGAGTATTTTTCTCTTGGTGTGTCCACACTCGTTTCGTTTTGGCAATCAAAAAACATGGTTTAAGGTCTCTGCCCACTTGCGGCACGTAACGAAACGACACGAAGCTGCAAAATATAACTACCATGTGTTCTTATGTATGTATAACTACCAAGCGTCGATGAAACGGCAACGACTGTTGACGCCGACGAAAAATCCGATGGTGATCGTTTCAAAGAATTCTGACCGGCTTGTCGTTCTCTTTGTTTACAAAAATTACAATGGATTTCAACAGTTTATTTTGCAAAGTACAAATTCGATATCGATAGGGCGTTTTTAAAGCATAAAATAAATCTAAAATCTATGATTTTATCAGTTTTCTACTTCGTCATCTAAAAGCAAAGCTATTTAAGCTAATTGTGTGCTAGAGAATTCTGCGCTTATTGTTTTGTTTAATTAAAATTTTTGTTGCTGTTTCGTTAAGTGTGCATTGAACATTACGTTGCCTTTTCGAAGCCGATTTACAGTCGTTTCGTTACGTGCCGTAAGTGGGCAGAGACCTTTAGTTCTTCTAATCATTTATTTGTCTTTAAATTTTATTTAATAGAAATTAAAAGGTTTTCCTTTCTAAAACCCAAAGAAATGAGCTCTTTACAAATATTTAATTTTTTAAATTTACAGAAACCGTTTATTTATTAAAACAAATATTTGATTACAGAACAGCTTGGAACCCAGAATGAGACATTTGGAAATAGCATTCCACGAAAAAGTAAATTTAATGTTTTTAAATGAAATTAAATAACAATATTTATTTTACTTTCAGATTGTTGACAAAAGTGAAGTAATGGCCCAGAACAAAGTCTTACGAGAATGTAAGGTTATGTTGAAAAAGGTGCAGCATTCAGTGGATCGTATTTCAGGTGAAATCCGCGACGAAACCTTCACAGAAAATGAGCGAATACGACTTCGCAAATATAATTTATCGAAGAAAATATAATTTATCGAAGAAAATTATCGTAAGTTTAACTTATAAAAATCTGCTGCCACTGCTGGTGGTTGTCTTTGCCACAAAATGGGTGCCACAAAATGCTTCGCCAACAAGTGTAGTACCGCTGCGGCCATAGCCAATCCGATAGTTCTCGTCTAACAAGCAAGAACTGCTAGTATGCCTATCACGAATACTTTTGCTGCTATTACACACAGTACAACAGCAGCAATTTCAACAACAACAATCATCGCCAAATGCTGGGTATCAACAATCTACTTCTTCAACTATTTCCACTGCGACGTTCTCTCAATCGAACACCACAATCTCGTCCTTTTTGAATTATAACCACAATAGCAATGTCAACTCAGTGATGCGCTTTATGGATAATAATGGACTACAAGTAGATTAAGGCGGACCATTTTCTCAACGATTAAACAATGCAAATAAATAAAGGTGAGACTCTGAAGCAAATATCTAAATACTTTATTAATATCTTTTTATTTATTAGATTTCGATCAACTCTCAACAATTTGGCGATAACCACGAATTGGCTCAATTAAATGGCATTATTACTCAAGACGAGATTCTTACTGCTAACTTTGGCATACAGCAGAAAACTTTGGTGCCAAAAAAATGCTTCGTCAACAAGTGTAGTGACCGCTGTGGCCATAGCCAATCCGATAGTTCTCGCCCAACAAGCAAGAACTGCTAGCATGCCTATCACAAATACTTTTGCTGTTATTACACATAATACAACAGCAGCAATTTCAATAACAGCAATCATCGACAAATGCTGGGTATAAACAATCTACTTCGTCAACTATTTTTACTGCGATGTCTCTCAATCGAACACCACAATCTCGTCCTTTTCGGTTTATAACCACAATTGCAATGTCAACGCATTATGGATAATAATGGACCAAAAGTAAATCAAGGCGGATCATTTTCTCAACGATCAAGCAATGCTAATAAAAAAAGGCGAGACTCTGAAGCAAATATCTAAATACTTTATTAATATCTTTTCATTTATTAGATTTCGATCAACTCTCAACAATTTGACGACAACCACCAATTGTTTCTTGGAAATGTACCTCATCATGCCACTGAAGAACTGAAAAAACATTTTTATCGTGTTGGTTGCGTACTTCAGCTGAGAATTCATTCTAAGCCAGGCAATAAATTGCAACCTGGCGTTCGAAATACATTGAACTCTGGCTTTATGACGTACGGGGACCCTGAATCGATGAAAACATGAATGCCCAGCTGTGTAAGTGTTTTTGAATTATATTAGTATTTATTAGGGTGTATATATAGTAAGTTAAGTTAATAATTAGATAACACAATTAGCTTAAAATATTTTTTATTTTATATTTTTTATTCTTTTCTATTTTACACAGCTCTTATATTTGCCCGAAAGTTCACCCGATGCACAAAAACTCAAAGTAGAAGAAAAGAAACCTCGCATGCGACCAAACGACATGCCACCGCGGCAGCCTATGGGTAACATAAACAAAAACATGGATAACTCCCAAAACAACAACATGAACAGCGGAGGTCCAGTCTCACGTTCATTATAAAACTCTGGTGGCATGATGAGAAAAAACACAAACACTAGCGCTAACAGCATGCAGTGTGGCTCCATCAATGGACCAAGCATTGGCCGTGGTGGTTTCAACCGCAATGACAATCGAGGCCCACCACCAACTTGTGGAGGCAACAGTGGCGGTAACAATTCAGCCCAAGAGGGTGACAACAAATACGGTGCACGTCGCTAATCATTCATTTTCATCTACCACCGGCAACCATAACAATATCAGCAACACAGCAGTAATTTTATAAGATTATTTAATTATTTAAAGAAACTTTTTGAATTAATGAATTCAAATAATGAAAAACTTAATGAATTTGTATTGCATTGAATATTATAATAATTTCAATATTAAATTTAAATGTATGTTAAAATGTATACTGATTTTGATATTCAATAAAAATTTAAAAATAAATGTGTTCATTTAGTTAAAAAATAATAGGAAATTAACCAGGCATTTAAATTGTAGATATAACTGGTGTACTTGGTATAACAAATAGTTAATTGCTTAGTCATTTCACTGGTAGCTGCGACTGGTATTTTTGCCATATAAATAAGTTATTTAACCCACTATTTAACTAATGGCTTTAACTGGCAAGGTTGGTAGATATTTTCAGTTATTTAACTGATTGGAATAACGCATATAAAATATGTAAGCGAGATGACTATGCAATTTCTATATGTGGAATATGTGCAATTTCTATATAAACATTCTATATGTTTGCTTTTCTACAAAACAAAATTTAAAACAAGCGTGCTTAATTTTTAAATATAAGCGCATTTCTGTTTGTTGTGTAATTTTTTCTTATTATTTCCTTCCAATAACAAACATATGTCGCTATCAGAGATTGAATTAAAAAATTATGTACAGTAGAATCATTAAAAATTATTGCCAGACAACTGTAATTTTTAATGGCAATTTGTTACTCAACCGTCAATATTCATGTGTAAACAAAAAAATGTGATGTCTTTATTTGCTATCTTAAAAATGAAAACTACCTTTTCCGATTACGAATTGAATTTCCGATTCAGAATTGGGCTGATAGTAAATTTTAAAGAAATCCTGTTATATCACAGTTATTGCGATATCTCGAAAACTATAGATTTTCTCAGTATAACGTAATTTTGTATAATAAGTCGTTGATTAGTAAAAATATTGGATGAATATGGATTTCCCCTTTTACGAAATGTTATCACCATTCTGTATAAGGGCAAATCAAGTTTTTTATACAGCCCAATTCTGAATGATTTTTCCCGGGGAATCGGAAAAGGGCGTTTTCATTTTTAAGATCAAGTTCAAAAACATTCTGGAAATTTTTAATGCCAATTTATTCATCAACCGACACATCTTTTGTGTCAGAAAAAAAGTGATATCTTTATCTGCTATCTTAAAAATTAAAACTCCCTTTTCCGATTACCCGGGAAAAATCTTTCAGAATGGGGCTGATAGTGTTTTTTAGGATTAAATGATTTTTATTTCAGGCATATTTCGACTTTGAGCGTGCAATACCGCTTATCCGCCGTACGTTTTCAAATAAAAGAATAAAATGTGATTAATAATTAAAAGTAGTTTGTCCACGGCCATGTAGTTGGTCTGTTTCCGTACTCGATTTAAGTAAATTGAAGTTGCTTGAAAGCGTTATTTTAACATTTTTTTAAGCTCGAGACAAAAGAATGACTAACATGCAAAATATTACTCTCTATTATATTACAATTACTTGAAGTTAGTACGGGAACAGACCTAATAAGGGTGAGTTCCAAAATGCATTTTTACAAAAAATCCGGTTTTATTTTGAATTGGTGCCAAGTTATAGCACCTGTTATTAAAATCTTATTGGGAGAAGAAGAAATGATTGTATAAATTATTATAAATTAATTATAATTATTTTCTTCCGCCGCGATGTGCTCAGGTTATAAACTTTTTTGAACTGACAAAATCGTACTATGTAATGCGACGAGGATTCACACTCGTCAAATCGTTAATGAAATCAGCAGAAAAATCAAAAAATTTGGATTTTCATCAAACGATTTGCTGAGTGTTCACACTAATGGTTACAGACAAGGTTAAGCCAGGGTTCAATCCCTTGCGCGGTCAATATATTTCTTTATTATTATTTTATTATTATTTTATTTATTTAAGTAATCATAAGTACAATAAGAGCTATGCTCTTTTATAGTACAACATAAATGCATAAATATAATTAATTTACATTAAATTTAATTAAAATTATACATTAGTACTATTTCAAGTTCTTAATAAATGTAATAATCGCCATATACATAATAAACTTAAAAATACAAAAAATATATATACTTAACAATGTTTTTAGTAGGTGGATTTTTTTTTATTTGAAAAGTTCGGTAAATTCCATATACATTTATTATATCTATACGAATTTGGTGTGTGTGATCGCACCAGTTAGGAGACTACATAATTATCTCTTACTTTTCCTTAAAAGAATCAGGTGGCATCTCCGAAGGAATGTCGACTAAATTTCTCCTAGAAAATATTCCAAGAGAAGCTTGTAATTCTCAGGGATGGTACGTAATGATTTTTATTGCTTATAGTGTTGTTAAAAGACACATCCATTTAATATAACAATGGTATTCAATAAAATTTGTTAAGTCCTGCTAAACTGCTAAATTGTTAAAGTTAGCAGCTGCTGATGCGAACGCACCTGCTAAGACATTTTACAATCATGTGCTAAGCTGATATGTTAAAACCAGCTGACAGAATTCTGCAGCTAAAAATATGTTGTTTTAATTACTCGTGTAACCAGAACTCAGTAACGAAAAATGTATTTTAATTTTTATATGACAGTGCGTTAACACTTTTGATACATTTGCTATTCAGAAACTTTGAAATGTTTTAAGTTCTTACCAACCCCATTACAAATTTTATTTTTTTTTATTAATAAAGAGCAGTTTTTTTACTTTGAAGCTGCAAATCAAAAATAATTTGGTACTTGTTAGACCTCATTTCCAAAACGATTCATCACTACACTCAATAAGTTTGACGTTTCGGACTTAACAAATGGTATCTGCTAAATAAAAACACGGTGCTGAGCTTGTTAACTTGCTAACAAACTGCTAAGTCTTTTCCCATACCAAATTTTGACAGGACTTAACAAATTTGTTAAGTTTTGCAAGTTAGCAGGGCTTAACAAATGTAGTGAATACCATTAACGTTTTAATTGTTTTACATAGGCAACGTTCAGAAGACAATCTAATTATTGAAGAAAGATTTGTTTACTCTCTTTGAAATATGTTCTTAATTTCTGCTCACTCGTGGTTTTTTAATTGAATGGCCGACCCAAGCATTTATTACTTTTCACCTACATACTATTCTATACTGCTACTACTAAAATCCTTTTGTGCAAGATTCTTTACATTATGAATTATTTGCTACTAAACAGTATACAAGTACAAGTTTGCAACGCTGTGACTGATTGATGCTAGTCTTGAGCGTCATCCAAACTTTGATTATGTTTGAAGCATGGCAAAATTAGACAAGGTAGTGTTAGGGCGGAGAGCCGGTGACCGAAACTGTCAAAACGCAGTTGACATTTCATTGTCAAACCACATTCATTTCATTCATTGAAAAACAACAAATTTTGATTAATTGTTTGAGTTCACACGAGAAGCAAATGATGAAGTTCATCACTTTTTTTAGTTTTTTTTACTTTCTTTTAATTAATGATTCAAGTCTTGAGCGTCATATGAATTTTGATTACGTTTGAAGCTCGTTTTCGCTCTCGCAGCCATTTAAGCATTTGCTTCACGTCTGAACTCTTGGGTGGCAAAATTTAAGATGTGTTCACTTTTAGCAGCTAAAAAGTACTAGAAGTACTGCTTTTCGACTGAAAGGTTTAAAAAAAAAATTTGAAACCCTTATTTTTAACAAGAATTCTTACTGGAATGAAGAAAAAAACAAGACTTGATCGCGATGAAACGATCATCATGTGACCTACCAACGATCAAAATGTAAAAGAGCGTAAAAAAGTGTTCATTGAACGCCAATCAACGATCATCGTGTAATATGTGCCCTAGAAAATATTCCAAGAGAAGCTTGGAATTCTCAGGGATGGTAAGTAATTAATTTTATTGCTTTTAGTGTTGTTAGAGGACACATCTATTTAACATAACGATTTTATTGTTTTACATGGGCTACGTTCAAAAGAAAATCTAATTATTGAAGAAAGATTTGTTTGCTCTCTTTGAAATATGTGCTTAATTTCTGCTCACTCATAGTTTTTTAATTGGATGGCCGACCCAAGCATTTATTACTTCTCACCTACCTTCTATTCTGCTCTGCTACTACTAAAATACTTTTGTGCTAGATTCACTACCTTATGAATTATTTGCTACTAAACAGTATACAAGCACAAGTACGCTGTGACTGATTGATGCGAAGCATGGCAAAATTATACAAGGTAGTGTTAGGGCGGAGAACTGGTGACCGAAACTGTCAAAGTGAAGTTGACATTTCATACAAAATCTGCAACCAATGAGAATGCAATATGAAAGTAAAAATTGGCAAAAATACCAAAATGATGAGTTTGACAGTTATGGTCACTTAGAAAGAGAACACATTCAGCCCTAACACTATCTTGTCTAGTTCTACCATGGTTCGAAGCTGATTATCGCAATGGCTGAGCGCAGACGAGCATCAAATGATGATGCTCATTATCTCTTCAACTTTCTTTAACTGATTGGTTCTGGTCATGAGCGTCATGACCAAGCTAGTTTTCGCTCTCGCATAGATTTAATTTTTTGCTGGAAATACAAAAAAATTTTGATTAATTGGTTGAGCTCACACGAGAAGCAAATGATGAAGTTCATCACTTTTTGTTTTTTTTTTAACTTTCTTTGAATTAATGATTCAGGTCTGGAGCGTCATACAAATTTTGATTACGTTCGAAGTTCGTTTTCGCTCTTGCAACCATTTAAGCAATTGCTTCTCGTCTGAACTCAGCCTTTTTCATAGTGCTAGCTGAATTTAGATTTACTTGAAAGGAAAGACCACTGAAATTATTTATTTTCTTTAATTTCAACATCCAGCAACACTGTTTGTACGATACTTCCCGATATTATCCGCGTACAAAATTAACTTATCTTGTAAGCCCTATAAAGTATTCATCCGGTCATACTCTCAGAGATTTATGACAGTTTCCCATTGAAAGCAACAACAAAATATTTAGTTCGTAACCTCAATATTTCAATTTATATGTATTTTTTTGCAAACCTTCAAAATATTTAATACTATCTCAAAAACTGGGCAAAGTTATTTTTTGTTGTAAAATTATATTAATTTGAAGTTGACATTGCAAATAACAATATGTCAAGATCATTTTAAATAGATAAAAATATTCCACTATTATTGAACGCCTTTTAAGATTATTAAAGGCGTTTTTGTTTTTCGAAAAAATGCTAAATTTTTTCTGCCTTTTTTGAAAATTCTGCCGACTTAAGAAAAAAATAGTGACCACTGAAATTGAATCGTAATTTTTTCTCGAAAATGCTGACCTAAAAAGCAGAAAAAAAATCAGAATTCTCAAATATGGCAGAAAGAAGACAACAAAATCAACATTTTTTCGAGAAACGAAAACGCACTAATACCCCTTTTCCACACGGAAAGTTTTCCTGCCGGCAAGTCTGTGGTACAGGCAAGTCTGTACTGGCAAGTTTTTCTTCTGTGATGTTCTTTCTTTGATGCTGTGATCTTCTTTCCTTCGCATTTTCGACTTGCTGGCAAGAAAAATTGCCGTGTGGAAAAGGGGTATAAGATTAAGTTTGAAATTGCTCGATATGCTTTTGCATCCCTGAGTTCTTCAAATGGAATATTAGGGGCTTTCAGACCATCGTACATGTGCGATGACTTGGGCATGCTCGACGACATGTACGAGCATTCGAAAACAAATGAGACCGTCGGACCGACATGTCGGATGAAAATCAAAAATTTTTGATTTTTCTGCCGGTCGGACCGACATGTACGATGTTATGAACGCAAGTCGGTCCGACTCGCTGCATTTTTTCATTTCATTAAAAGCGTCAGCGGGTGAACAGCAACGAAGCGGAAAAAATATTAGAGAAAATTAATATGAACAACGTTTGAAACATTTTATAATTGTTTATAATTAATTAAAATTGATAAACAATTCTCTAAATATGAAAAATGACTGCTAAATCATAAGGTCATCAAAAAATTGTTCAGACATTACGCCGATGTGCTCTATTTGAGAGCCAGCAATGAAATGAAGTCGTCGCACATGTACGATTGTTTGAAAGCTCAACAAAATAGTCCGTCCCGTTAGTTTGTCGTCGTACATGTCAGCGTACAAGTACGTTCGTCTGAAACACCCTATTGCTTTCAAGGTTAAGACTCCGTTAGAAAGCTGGAAAAATTATGAATAATTTCAATTACTACATGGTTGAAGGTCAACTTATAGTGTTCTCTATGTTAATAAAAACAATTATGAAATTTATTAAGTTAATTATGAATTCCTTTTCTATGACTGTTTCATATGTTTCTTTCCCCATTATATATCTAGTTAATACAATAAATAAATTTGAACATGTGCTATACATTAAATTCGCATTTAAAGTATAAGAGTAAACTTAGCTCACGTTTATACTAAGACGAGTGCAGAACAGTGGGTAGTGCAACACATACCAATTCAAGAGGACCGGGTTCGATCCCGGTGTGGGGCAACTATTTTTCAAATGGTTTCAAAGAATGTTTTTTTTTTAATTATAAACAAAAAATTATTTATATAATGCAATATTTATTTAATACTTTTACACAATATATATTAAGATCGTAAATATTAAATAATATGAATTTATGATCTAGCTACGATCGGAGACCAGGATTAAAATCTTTAAATTATTTTATTTTTAAATATTTTGGTGTACATTTTTTCAATAATTAGTATTTATTATAATAGTATAATATAGTATATAATTAATAATAACATAAGTTATTGTTTTTATTTTATAAACAATAACAATAATAACATAAAGAAAGCGTTTCCATGCAGTTTTTTTTCATAAATACTGTACATTTTTATAATACCATGTTCAGCTCATAGCTTCTATAATAAATAATTCCCGGAAAAAGCACATACACGAAAAATCGACAAAAATATTTTCTTTTGTTTTGCGTACTCAGATTCTGCTCACCATTTATGGTTTCACCTAGCAACGCTAAAATCCTGTCCAGAACCCACTGGATGAAATAAATTATCCTTCAGAACTTCTATACTAAATAATTCCCAGATGTGACAGTCATAACGTAATGTCGGGAAAATTATTTCTCATAAGATGGCATACTTTGATTTAACGCACCATTTAAGGTTTGACTTAGCAACGCTAAGATCCTGTCCTGGATGAAATACCTTGTTCAGTCCATAACTCCTATACTAAATTACTCCCAGAAAGAGCACATACACGATAAAATCGACAAAAATATTTTCTTTTGTTTTGCGTACTCAGATTCTGCACATTATTTATGGTTTCACCTAGCAACGTTAAAATCCTGTCCAGAAACCACTGGATGAAATAAATTATCCTTCAGAACTTCTATACTAAATAATTCCCAGCTGTGACAGTCATAACATAATGTCGGGAAAATTATTTGCCATAAGATGGCATACTTCGATTTTACGCACCATTTAAGGTTTGAGTTAGCAACGCTAAGATCCTGTCCTGGCCCAAGTGGATGAAATACCTTGTTCAGCTCATAGCTTCTATACTAAATACTTCTTTGAAAAAGCACATTTACCAAAAAATCGACAAAAATATTTTCTTTTGTTTTGCGTACTCAGGTTCTGCTCACCATTTATGGTTTCACCTAGCAACGCTAAAATCCTGTCCAGAAACCACTGGATGAAATAAATTATCCTTCAGATCTTCTATACTAAATATTTCCCAGATATGACAGTCATAACATAATGTCGGGAAAAATATTTGCCATAAGATGGCATACTTTCATTTTACGCACCATTTAAGGTTTGAGTTAGCAACGCTAAGATCCTGTCCTGGCCCAAATGGATGAAATACCTTGTTCAGCCCATAACTCCTATACTAAATTACTCCCAGAAAGAGCACATACACGATAAAATCGACAAAAATATTTTCTTTTGTTTTGCGTACTCAGATTCTGCTCACCATTTATGGTTTCACCTAGCAACGTTAAAATCCTGTCCAGAAACCACTGGATGAAATAAATTATCCTTCAGAACTTCTATACTAAATAATTCCCAGATGTGACAGTCATAACGTAATGTCGGGAAAATTATTTCTCATGAGATGGCATACTTTGATTTAACGCACCATTTAAGGTTTGACTTAGCAACGCTAAGATCCTGTCCTGGCCCAAATGGATGAAATACCTTGTTCAGCCCATAACTCCTATACTAAATTACTCCCAGAAAGAGCACATACACGATAAAATCGACAAAAATATTTTCTTTTGTTTTGCGTACTCAGATTCTGCTCACCATTTATGGTTTCACCTAGCAACGCTAAAATCCTGTCCAGAAACCACTGGATGAAATAAATTATCCTTCAGAACTTCTATACTAAATAATTCCCAGATGTGACAGTCATAACGTAATGTCGGGAAAATTATTTCTCATAAGATGGCATACTTTGATTTTACGCACCATTTAAGGTTTGAGTTAGCAACGCTAAGATCCTGTCCTGGCCCAAGTGGATGAAATACCTTGTTCAGCTCATAGTTTCTATGCTAAATACTTCTTTTAAAAAGCACATTTACGAAAAAATCCACAAAAATATTTTCTTTTGTTTTGCGTACCAGGTTCTGCTCACCATTTATGGTTTCACCTAGCACCGCTAAAATCCTGTCCAGAACCCACTGGATGAAATAAATTATCCTTCAGAACTTCTATACTAAATAATTCCCAGATGTGACAGTCATAACGTAATGTCGGGAAAATTATTTCTCATAAGATGGCATACTTTGATTTTACGCACCATTTAAGGTTTGACTTAGCAACGCTAAGATCCTGTCCTGGCCCAAATGGATGAAATACCTTGTTCAGCCCATAACTCCTATACTAAATTACTCCCAGAAAGAGCACATACACGATAAAATCGACAAAAATATTTTCTTTTGTTTTGCGTACTCAGATTCTGCTCACCATTTATGGTTTCACCTAGCAACGCTAAAATCCTGTCCAGAAACCACTGGATGAAATAAATTATCCTTCAGAACTTCTATACTAAATAATTCCCAGATGTGACAGTCATAACGTAATGTCGGGAAAATTATTTCTCATAAGATGGCATACTTTGATTTAACGCACCATTTAAGGTTTGACTTAGCAACGCTAAGATCCTGTCCTGGCCCAAATGGATGAAATACCTTGTTCAGCCCATAACTCCTATACTAAATTACTCCCAGAAAGAACAGATACACGATAAAATCGACAAAAATATTTTCTTTTGTTTTGCGTACTCAGATTCTGCTCACCATTTATGGTTTCACCTAGCAACGCTAAAATCCTGTCCGGAAACCACTGGATGAAATAAATTATCCTTCAGAACTTCTATACTAAATAATTCCCAGATGTGACAGTCATAACGTAATGTCGGGAAAATTATTTCTCATAAGATGGCATACTTTGATTTTACGCACCATTTAAGGTTTGAGCTAGCAACGCTAAGATCCTGTCCTGGCCCAAATGGATGAAATACCTTGTTCAGCCCATAACTCCTATACTAAATTACTCCCAGAAAGAGCTCATACACGATAAAATCGACAAAAATATTTTCTTTTGTTTTGCGTACTCAGATTCTGCTCACCATTTATGGTTTCACCTAGCAACGTTAAAATCCTGTCCAGAAACCACTGGATGAAATAAATTATCCTTCAGAACTTCTATACTAAATAATTCCCAGATGTGACAGTCATAACGTAATGTCGGGAAAATTATTTCTCATAAGATGGCATACTTTGATTTAACGCACCATTTAAGGTTTGACTTAGCAACGCTAAGATCCTGTCCTGGCCCAAATGGATGAAATACCTTGTTCAGCCCATAACTCCTATACTAAATTACTCCCAGAAAGAGCACATACACGATAAAATCGACAAAAATATTTTCTTTTGTTTTGCGTACTCAGATTCTGCTCACCATTTATGGTTTCACCTAGCAACGCTAAAATCCTGTCCAGAAACCACTGGATGAAATAAATTATCCTTCAGAACTTCTATACTAAATAATTCCCAGATGTGACAGTCATAACGTAATGTCGGGAAAATTATTTCTCATAAGATGGCATACTTTGATTTTACGCACCATTTAAGGTTTGAGTTAGCAACGCTAAGATCCTGTCCTGGCCCAAGTGGAAGAAATACCTTGTTCAGCTCATAGCTTCTATGCTAAATACTTCTTTGAAAAAGCACATTTACGAAAAAATCGACAAAAATATTTTCTTTTGTTTTGCGTACTCAGATTCTGCTCACCATTTATGGTTTCACCTAGCAACGCTAAAATCCTGTCCAGAAACCACTGGATGAAATAAATTATCCTTCAGAACTTCTATACTAAATAATTCCCAGATGTGACAGTCATAACATAATGTCGGGAAAATTATTTGCCATAAGATGGCATACTTTGATTTTACGCACCATTTAAGGTTTGAGTTAGCAACGCTAAGATCCTGTCCAGGCCCAAGTGGATGAAATACCTTGTTCAGCTCATAGCTTCTATGCTAAATACTTCTTTTAAAAAGCACAGTTACGAAAAAATCCACAAAAATATTTTCTTTTGTTTTGCGTACTCAGGTTCTGCTCACCATTTATGGTTTCACCTAGCAACGCTAAAATCCTGTCCAGAACCCACTGGAAGAAATAAATTATCCTTCAGAACTTCTATACTAAATAATTCCCAGCTGTGACAGTCATAACGTAATGTCGGGAAAATTATTTCTCATAAGATGGCATACTTTGATTTAACGCACCATTTAAGGTTTGACTTAGCAACGCTAAGATCTTGTCCTGGCCCAAATGGATGAAATACCTTGTTCAGCCCATAACTCCTATACTAAATTACTCCCAGAAAGAGCACATACACGATAAAATGGACAAAAATATTTTCTTTTGTTTTGCGTACTCAGATTCTGCTCACCATTTATGGTTTCACCTAGCAACGCTAAAATCCTGTCCAGAACCCACTGGATGAAATAAATTATCCTTCAGAACTTCTATACTAAATAATTCCCAGATGTGACAGTCATGACGTAATGTCGGGAAAATTATTTCTCATAAGATGGCATACTTTGATTTAACGCACCATTTAAGGTTTGACTTAGCAACGCTAAGATCCTGTCCTGGCCCAAATGGATGAAATACCTTGTTCAGCCCATAACTCCTATACTAAATTACTCCCAGAAAGAGCACATACACGATAAAATCGACAAAAATATTTTCTTTTGTTTTGCGTACTCAGATTCTGCTCACCATTTATGGTTTCATCTAGCAACGCTAAAATCCTGTCCAGAACCCACTGGATGAAATAAATTATCCTTCAGAACTTCTATACTAAATAATTCCCAGATGTGACAGTCATAACGTAATGTCGGGAAAATTATTTCTCATAAGATGGCATACTTTGATTTAACGCACCATTTAAGGTTTGACTTAGCAACGCTAAGATCCTGTCCTGGCCCAAATGGATGAAATACCTTGTTCAGCCCATAACTCCTATACTAAATTACTCCCAGAAAGAGCACATACACGATAAAATCGACAAAAATATTTTCTTTTGTTTTGCGTACTCAGATTCTGCTCACCATTTATGGTTTCACCTAGCAACGCTAAAATCCTGTCCAGAAACCACTGGATGAAATAAATTATCCTTCAGAACTTCTATACTAAATAATTCCTAGATGTGACAGTCACAACGTAATGTCGGGAAAATTATTTGCCATAAGATGGCATACCTTATTTTTACGCACCATTTAAGGTTTGGCTGAGCAACGCTAAAATCCTGTCCAAATCATCTTTAAATTATCATTAGTGAGTATAATTAATACTTTCTAATGCATCATTTCAGCCTGTGATTTCCCCTCCGAACTTTTTGACAGTTCCAGCAACGTTGCTAATTATACGCTGGTGCAAAAATCGACGAGACGATAGCAACTTGACGAACGTCTGCACTCGTTACGGATGTTTACGGATAATTAGGGTATACACTCATAGAAATAAAAGGTAAGGAAGTGGTGTTATAGACCCTGTTCTCACTCGCCTTAAAAAAGGCAGAGTAATGGCGTTATTTTGACACTATGCATCTGTCAGGTGTTCTTACTACCGACTTTTTTAATCCCGCCTTATTTTGCATTCCGAGAACAGTCCATAAATGTGGTGTTAAATTTCGGAGAATTCATTACTTTGTAAGTCTTAAATTAAACAGCAACGCAAACAGAAAACCCAACCAATGCAAAACAAAATTTATTTGCGCTAAAACATAAGAGAACCACGAGGAAAATGAGGCACAATGAAACTTCAAAGTAACAGACGTCAAAATGAATCGCAAAATTTTTAAAATTTTTGAAAATGCTGCCTCACGTAACTTGTCACCTTCCCACTTCCCACCTTACCTGTAGACGTCAAAATTAATCCGATGTTCCGCCTAACGTAAGGCGCGTGAGAACAGGCTCATACTCACACACACTATACGTGTGTAGAAGGAATTTTCGTCGCTGAGGAAGAGAGATAGAGCGTCGTTATTTGACAAAAGCTCTTCCCGAGCAAAAAAAAATCTGTTTGTGAGGAAGAACATCTGTCAAAACACAAGTTCTGCTTCATGAGCGCATTCATTATTTAGGGTGGCAAGGGCCTTAATTTTTTTTTCTTATTGGGATAAGCTTTATAGTTATTTATTTGTTTACAATTTCTTTGAAAACTTGACATGAAATTAAAGTGGATTAGCAACCTAAGGTTACAAGCTATAACTAGGTATTTTTATATAAAAAACTAATTAAAAGCCCACAGTTCGAAAAAAACTGCACAAAACTATTTATTTTAAAAGAGTTTAATTTGGTATGTATTTTAGTTGTTTAGTTTTTGTGTTATTTTAATATCAATTAAATAGTTTATAAAAAATAGTTTTTTGAAATGAATTCTTAAAAAATCATTAAAAGTAACTTTTGTTGTTTCAGTCTCATTCTGAGTTCAAGTCTTTTACATTATTTTAGCAATGCTTTTCTCTGTAAAAAAATTGGTAACGCAACATATTATATAACGGTGGTATATAAAAATTGCATAGTAAGCATACATCTAAAAAATAAAAAATAATTTACGCCTTTATTTACTACATAAATGAATGCGGCCCTGTTTGAATGTTTTAGCGTTTGTGTCAACTTCACTGTGTTTGTAAAATACTTCATTCCACTTCAACTACACCGCTTCCTTATATTTTACTTCTATGCCTCAGCATTACAAGATGCCTTTTAAAGTCTGCATTTAAAACATAATGGTTTTTATATAACTTTACATGATATAACACTTTATATTTTAAAGTATTTAAATAAGTAAAATTCTTTGACAAATGCCTCCTCACTTTACACTATATAGAAAACAAATACCTCATGATAGACTTTTTTATTTAAAGGCACCGACGAACACGGCCACAGTCATGGTAGTTGTGGTAGTGAACACAGCGATGTCTCAAAATCATTATTTCTGGGCAGCAATTTGAGCAAGCAACAACACCATCAACACGAGCACCTAAGCCAAAACCAACATGATGCACATGCTGATCACTCGCATACACCATCTACATCAAAAACAAGCACCGATTTCGAGCAGCAGCTAAGAATACTACGTTCCGCATCGCGCGAGCTTATGGAAAATATAAAAAGGAATAACTAACATAACAAATAATTATAGTTCAAAGATTTTTATTTATTATGTTACTAGGATAAGCATGTGCTTAAAAATAAAAAAGTATCTAACAATAATTTTAAATACAGGGGTATTCAAGATTCAGTTCACTTGCCAGTGCAGTTGAGGACTTGAGGACTTGTGCACTTAACAAAAACAAAATACACGTAAGTCAAAAATCTGCACAAGTGCTTTTCTACACAGTTGAGCACTTGTGTGCATTGAAAAATTTTGACTGCTTTAAAAAAGTTAAGTGGTGTGTTCACGAAAACCTAACTGCTCAAATCCTCAACTGCACAGGCAAGTGTACTCATAGAAATAAAAGATAAGGAAGTGGTGTTATACTCACACACACTATACGTGTGTAGAAGGAATTTTCGACGCTGAGGAAGAGAGATAGAGCGTCGTTATTTGACATAAGTTCTTCCCGAGCAAAAAAAAAATCCATTTTTGAGGAAGAACATCTGTCAAAACACAAGTTCTGCTTCATGAGCGCATTCATTATTTAGGGTGGCAAGGGCCTTAATTTTTTTTCATATTGGAATAAGCTTTAATAGTTATTTATTTGCTTACAATTTCTTTGAAAACTTGGCATGAAATTAAAGTGGATTAGCAACCTAAGGTTACAAGCTATAACTAGGTATTTTTATATAAAAAAAAAAAAAAAAAAAAAAAAAAACCGACAGTTCGGGAAAAACTACACAAAACTATTTATTTTAAAAGAGTTTAATTTGGTATGTATTTTAGTTGTTTAGTTTTTGTGTTATTTTAATATTAATTAAATAGTTTATAAAAAATAGTTTTTTTAAATGAATTTTTAAAAAATCATTTAAAGTAACTTTTGTCGTTTCAGTTTTATTCTGAGTTCATGTCTTTTACTTTATTTTAGCAATGCTTTTATCTGTAAAAAAATTGGTAACGCAACATATTATATAACGGTGCTATATAAAAATTGCATAGTAAGCATGCATCTAAAAAATAAAAAATAGTTTACGCCTTTATTTACTACATAATTGAATGCGGCCCTGTTTGAATGTTTTTGTGTTTGTGTCAACTTCACTGTGTTTGTAAAATACTTCATTTCACTTCAACTACACCGCTTCCTTATATTTTACTTCTATGAGTGTACTGAACCGTGAGTACCCCTAGTACAAAATGTGGTATTTTTTATAGATAAATAAAGAAAAACAATTGAAGAACAACAGTAAAAACTTTTTACTTCATTAATGCAAATTAGTTCTTTGTAAAAATTGTTTCGGTTTTAATTAAAACAACAATTTATTTCATACATTCTAATATTTTTAAGCGTTACTTACAAATCTGAATATTGCAGCACTGCTTATTTAATATAATTCACTTTTCACACGAAAACACTTTTAACACTAAAACACAAATAATTAAATAACACTTAAATAACAACTTACCGGAAGTACGCACTAATCGGACGATTAACAGCCATGGTTATTTTTATATTGTTCCCAGCAGAGATTTGCATGAGACCATTCGTCAGTTTTTGCCACTCGAGTAACAATCGTCGTCAGCCGTAATCGCACACAAGAAAAATATGCATATATACCGCTCGAGTTCGTAAACAACGATTGCTGCAAAGCACACTTTGTCACGATTGCGAATTGATGCAAAGGCAGCCTGCAGACCACGAGATCATTCGGATGCTTCGCTTAAAGCTCGAGTGTCAGTTGCTGCATGAATTTTTGTTGTTTCCATACTTTTTTGACCTTCTCTAGCAGCGCGTTCTTCTTTGTGCTGTTTGTTTCCTTTTAATTTATTGTTTTATTTTCTCTACTGTGGAGCAATCAGTATTGCCAGTAGCAAGTTTTATGACAGTAAATTTTTAAATTAAGCTAAGATAAAATTTGGACCAAGAGTGCATGGAAGTTAATCTTGAAAGCGACCAAAATTAGTAAACAAACTATTATTGAAAGTTTGTCGGTAAAGTAACAACAATGTTTTGCTTTCAATGAACATTCTTTATCCCTTCAAAACGAGCGAACCCAAAACTCCAACACAATTAAAAAATTTTTGATGAATACCAACACAAACTTGTCACTAATTTGTTTTATTTTATGAATGTGAGAAAGTGCAGGTTTAGCAAATGTCACGAGCTGAGCTAAGTTGTGTAAGTTAGAAAGAGATCCTTCTGACAACTGTTGTAAAGAAGCGACGTGTGCTGCAAAGTTTTATTAAACTATTTTATAGAAAAAGCCCAGAAAAATGAGCATTCAACCTAAATGCATTGAGTTTTTCAAAACGAGCAGGTATTTATTAATAAAACAAATTTTGTACAACTGTTAACTTGTCAAAGATTGGCTAAAATTTTAGGTTATGTTGTGTAGTCGAACTGATAAAAACACTTCAGTCTATAATTTTGATTCATTTAATTCAATGCCTCTGATTTCGGGTGTAAGAACTGCGAAATTTCTATAAGAACTTGGTGCCAGAATATGTTTAGAAAAGTCCAAGAAAGGCGTAGAATATGATTTGATCAAAATTATAGGTGCCTGTGATATTTATCAAAAGCGGCGAATATGGATAATTTAAAATTATGTTACATTTAAATTAAAATCAGTTATGTTTAATAGTAGATACAGTAAAACTGAAAATAAAAATTAGTTTAAGTATTAGTAAAAAGAGTTTGCTTTACCCTTGATTACTAATCTTTGAAAACACTCGTAAATCAAACTCACAATTATAAGGACTCAAATGTATAAATCTTAAAATTTTTTAAATTAGAAATTAGTAAAACCTTTTATATTAGTTATAAATAGTTTTTTTATTAATTTCATTCACTAATTCTATGCTTAAAATAATTTTGAATGTAGTGCTACAAGGCGTAATCCACCCTACTTGTGAAATCACACGTATACGTTAGTTTAGTCAGATTTTTCACATCAGCATCCTAAAACTAATATAAACTTTATTCTGCAAACTTACTTAAGTTTCTTACAGCAATACGTGTTTAGTAATGTTTTATTTTTAAGGCTTTTTTTATGTAATTGTTTGCTTTTTTTATGTCACTTATGTCAGTTTTTAGGTCATCAAACTACGAGCCCTGGTTATTAATATATTTATTATATTTTTCTATTATATGCAACTGTTTTATTGTTTCTATAATAAAAATATTTTTTAATACATAATAAGAAATAATAAAATAACATTTTAGATACAATATAAATATCTTGTAAAAAAATTATATTAAATATTTAATAAAATATTCGTTTCATTCGCTACATAACTCATTTTATTTTATTATATATTTTTTCTTTGTGCGATGAATATTAAAGGCTGAAGGTTAAGATGTTTGTGTCAGTTCCTCAAAAAATCCTTGGTTGCAATAGCATTTATAAAGATTCCTCAAATATTTCGATTCTAGTGATAGCCATTCGTGTGATGGAATGGTCTGAAATAGCCTCTAAAAATAAAGTTTTTTGTCAAAATATTGGTTGGTGTAATAGTTTTAAGAAATAAACGGCCAGAAATTATATGGCGAAAAAAACTCTTCCTATCTGCATCAACAATTGAAATGTATGCAATCGGATAAAAGATAATGCTTTTTTCATACATATTTTTGATATATTTTATTTCAAAATATTAATACAAAACTTACTTGATCTAAACCTCGCCATTTAATTCATGTGATTTACACAAAACTTTTAAAATTAAAATATCTTCATATGTTCAATTTTGTTTTTTAATTTCTTACAATATTTTTCAGTATGTGCTTATTTTATAATTTATGTTTTAGTTTTAATATATATCAATATATGGAATTCTGACCAGGAATCAAACAATAATTGCAGCCGTTCAAAACCTTCCCAACGATATCTTGAAAGTGAGAATAGCGTTTGAAATAATTGTGTTTTTTTTGTATGTAATTAAAAATAATTAATAAGTAATTAAATAATTAATAAATGCACGAAAAACAGCATTTTCATTATATTTTTTAAACTACCACACCAGCCAATATTTTTATAAAAAACTTGATTTTTAGAGGTGATTTTAAACCATTCCAGTTCACGGATGGCTATTGCTACAGCCGAAATATTTGGGGAATCTTCTATACTATTCTATACAATTCAGTTCAAAACGATTTGCCAACGCCACATTTCTGTTCTCATTTAGAACCATTTTTACCAGGACGTTTGGCAGTCAATTCATTCAATGATATCGATAATAATTTATAATATCGATAGTAAAATTTTACAATTCAGTTCAAAACGATTTGCCAACGCCACATTTCTGTTCTCATTTAGAACCATTTTTACCAGGACGTTTGGCAGTCAATTCATTCAATGATATCGATAATAATTTATAATATCGATAGTAAAATTTTACAATTCAGTTCAAAACGATTTGCCAACGCCACATTTCTGTTCTCATTTAGAACCATATTTACCAGGACGTTTGGCAGTTAATTCATTCAATGATATCGATAATAATTTATAACATCGATAGTAAAATTTTACAATTCAGTTCAAAACGATTTGCCAACGCCACATTTCTGTTCTCATTTAGAACCATTTTTACCAGGACATTTGGCAGTCAATTCATTCAATGATATCGATAATAATTTATAATATCGATAGTAAAATTTTACAATTCAATTCAAAACGATTTGCCAACGCCACATTTCTGTTCTCATTTAGAACCATTTTTACCAGGACGTTTGGCAGTCAAATCATTCAATAAAATCGATAATTATTTATAATATCGATATTAACAATACAATTTCAATTGCAATTTCGATATACAATTTCAATTCGAAACGAGTAACAAACAACATATTTCTGTTCTGTAGAACCCTTTTTATAACGCTGTTTTGTAGTCAATTATTTCAATATTATCGATAATTATTTATAATATCGACATTAAAATTTTACTATTTCAATTCAAAACGATTAACAACTGATACATTTCGGTTCTCGTTAGAACCATTTTTTATAGAGTTGTTGAACGACTATCAACGTTTGTATCGTATATTAAAAAAAAAAAAAAAAAAAAAAAAACGCTAATTCAGATTTTAATACTTTTTTCGAACGGCTTCTATTTCAATTGGTTCAATTTTTCTGAAATATTTCTGTTCTGAGCTAAAAGAAATTCTACCAAATCGTTTTGCAATCAGTTGCAAAAGCAATCGTCGTAAAAATTAAGATAATTATATCGATCGTTCTATTCATATTAAATCAGAAATTTTTTTTAATACTTTATCCTTAAATTACAATTATTTGTTGAATTAAATTTTTCGTCGATCTATTATTTACTGGTTGCTCTTTTTTACAATGGCATCATTGAGTTCCTTCATCCGTTTGACTGATAGTTTGGTTGAGTTCGAGGCTGAGTTTAGTGAAACCCTAGAATCAGCAATCTCAACTCACGCATTAGATGTTCACAGGGAAGAGATGAAGTCAATTTGGATCCGGATTAAGGCTGTTTACGAGACTTGCCTGGGTGAATTAGCTAAGGCAAAAGATAACGACGTAGATCCCGAGGTAGAGCTAGAAACAATAAAGGCTCGATATCGTACCTCATATCAAATATACGTCCGATGCGCTGCACAAATTGGAGATACTACCGAAAAACTTCATAAGGATTTAAACGCTGACCTGGTCTCTCCGCAGTCTTCTTCAAGAACCGACGTTATTTCAACTTCGAATCATAACTTTCATCTTCCGCCATGTGACATCGAAACTTTTAACGGTGACTATCTTTCGTGGCCGTCCTTTCGGGACATGTTCACTGCCATATACGTGAACAATTCAAGACTAAGTCCAGTAGAAAAACTATTTCATCTTAACTCCAAAACGCGAGGTGAAGCTCGCGACATTGTTAAAAAGAGTCCTTTAACAAACGATGGCTTTTCTTTGGCTTGGAAAAATTTACAAGATCGCTTCGAGAATAAACGAATCTTAGTAAACAGCCAACTCCGAATTCTTTTCAATTTACAATCCATTTCCAGTGAATCTGGGAGCGCTATTAAAAAACTTCAACGTGAAGTTAATGGATGCATTTTGGCTCTTCAATTGTACAATGTCAACATTGAAAGCTGGGATTCCATATTTGTTTTTCTATGTTCCACCAGATTGCCAAATTGTGCTCTTGATCTTTGGGAGCAATCTCTGAAAAATAAGACCGATATTCCGAAATGGTCTGAGCTAGACTCATTTCTAACCAGTCTTTATCAAACACTGGAAACGGTTTCGGATCTGAAAGGGTCTTCTGGTGTCAAAACGAGCAATCAAAATTCGTTCTCTAATTCAAGCAATCGCAACTTAAAAAAAGTAAACTCATATCAAGCTAATGTTAGCACTCCTACATGCAAATTATGTTCTAATGAACAGCATAAATTCGATTATGTCCTCGTTTTCTAAAAATGAACATAAATGATCTAATTACATTGGTTAAAAAATATCATCTTTGCTTAAATTGTCTTTCAAAATCTCATTCAACAAAATATTGTAAAAGCCATCATAACTGCTTTACTTGTAACAAGCGTCACAATACCTTATTACATAAAGAAATTACAACTTCTGAACCTTCTGTTTCTTCAAGCTCTAAGCCAAGAGATTCAAATACAAATTCTTTTCAAATACAGTCCACTGAAGAACCGTGTTCATCACGAAACATTAATTCTTGTTTTGTCTCAAATTGCAAAGGCGTGCTTTTAGGTACCGCAATTGTCAAAACATGTCATCTTGGCGTAAATTATTTCGCACGAGCCATAATTGATTCAGGTTCAGAAGGAATATTCATTTCAGAAAGACTTTTTAAAATACTGAAGCTTCCGTCTAGTCCTATATCTGCTCAGATTTCTGGACTAAATAACGCAATTTGAGCAAAAATTCAACAAGAATGCTCGTTCGTATTAAGTTCAACATTTGATTCCTGCATAAGCATTGAAGCGACCGCGCTTGTAGTGTCACAACTGACAAGAAATCTTCCATCCTGTTCTGTAGATCCGTCAATATTGTCACGTCTTCCAAATCTGCAATATGCGGACGAAAAGTTCCACAAAAGCTCCCAGGTTGATATCTTAATTGGCGGCGATCTTTTTCCATCAATTCTACTGGATGGTGTAAAACGCAACATTTGCGGCTCTCTGGTCGCTCAAGAGACAATATTTGGGTGGATACTAACGGGTCCTATTTCTAATTCTATTGCTTCATTTTCCACATGCTTGTCATTTTTTAATAAGGTTCCTTTGGATCAGCAGATCTCACGTTTTTGGGAGGTGGAGGATCTTCCACAAAAACAATTCATAACTCAAAGCGATCGTTTTTGCGAAGAAAATTACGTTAATACTACGATTCGCAACAACGAAGGCAGATACGTTGTTACTCTTCCGTTCAAAAAAGACTTTCCAAAAACTTTGAAACTTGGCCCTTCTCGTTCTATCGCGCATGCACAATTCTTAAGAAATGAGGCACGCTTAAAAAAGAACTTGGATCTAAAGATTGAGTATGACAAGGTCGTAAATGAATATAATCAATTGGGACACATGCAAGTTGTATCACCTCATAAATTCACATATTCTCCAGCCCATTATTACATGCCACATCACGCTGTCATAAAACCGGAGAGTAAAACGACAAAAGTCAGGGTTGTGTTTAACGCATCTAGCCCAACCTCAAATGGTTCAAGTCTTAATGACATTCTCTATACAGGACCTGTGCTCCAATCCGATTTAACAGTTTTGCTGTTAAAATGGCGCTTATATAAATATGTATTCAAAAGCGATATTAAAAAAATGTATCGCCAAATTCTAGTGGATCCAAACCACACACCATTTCAACGCATTTTATTTCGAACGTCTCCTTTAAATGAAATCCAAGACTTCGAACTGAAAACAGTTACCTTTGGAGTCAACTGTGCTCTATACTTGGCAATTCGAACTCTGTTGCAATTAGCTGATGATGTCGAAAAATCCTATCCCTTAGCTAGCAAAATCCTTTGAAATTCAATGTATGTGGATGATACCTTAGCAGGAGCTCACGGCAATTCAAGCAAGAAATGAGCTCATTGCCGCACTCAATTCTGCAGGTTTTCCCCTAAGAAAATGGGCCTCAAATTCAGAAAATCTTTTATTTGACCTTCCAAAATCCCATTTGCACAATGAAGACTTCCTTCAATTTGAAGATAGTAGTAGTGCAAAAACACTCGGTGTAAGGTGGAACGCGCATTCTGATTATTTCTATTACTCTGCTGGTCCACTGCAGCAGAAGACTACCTTTACAAAAAGAGAAATCCTCTCAAATATTTCTAAACTTTTCGACCCAGCCGGCTGGTTAGCTCCCTGTATAGTTCTAGCTAAAATTCTTATGCAAAAAATCTGGATAGCAAATATTGACTGGGACTAAAATATTCCTACCGAGTGTCTCCAAACTTGGCAGTCATTCTCAGCGAATTTTCATCACATAGAAAATATTAAAATTCCTCGCTGGAGTGATTACTCTCCTGAACATGATGTTCAATTCCATGCATTCTGCGATGCATCAGAAAAAGCATATGCTGCTACTATATATATTCGTGTCGAAAATTCCAATTCTATAACTGCTCATTTGCTAACTGCCAAAACTAGGGTCGCGCCAGTAAAAACCATCTCTTTACCCAGACTTGAGTTATGCGGGGTACTTTTACTTGCCGAAATGGTTGACTCGCTAATACCTCAATTTAATATCCCTAAACCAAAGGTGTTTTTCTGGACCGATTCAACCATCGTTCTGGCATGGCTTTCCAAACAACCGTGTCATTGGACAACATTTGTTGCAAATAGAGTGTCCAAAATAGTTCAAAGTGCTGGTCAATCTAATTGGTTTCATGTTAACTCTGCAACTAATCCAGCTGATTTAGCCAGCCGAGGCGTCCTACCTCAAGATTTGGTAAATATCGATTTATGGTGGCATGGTCCACAATGGCTTAGGTCGAAGCCGTCACAATGGCCAAATATGGTTGAAGAATGCAATATTAATACAACTCTTGAAGAGAAAGTCTCTAAAATGAAATCTTTCTTTGTCTATTTTCAAAATTATGTCGACATTCTAGAACGCTTTTCTTCATTTTCAAAGGCAATGAGAGTAATTGCATACATTTTCCTTTTTTTTCACAAGACACACCCAAAATATAGAGAAAATTATTCCAAGGAATCCATATCTATTTCAAGTTCTGAAATCTTAAATGTAAGAAATCGTTTAATTATCGTATGTCAACAAGCACACTACCCGCAGGAGTATCACAATTTAGTGAAGAAGCAGCTAATTGCTTCATAAAGCAGTATTCTTAACCTTAATCCATATCTCGATGATACAGGTATTCTACGGGTCTGTGGAAGACTTGCGTCTTCACCCACCATTTCGTATGATGAACGTCATCCAATCATCTTACCATACAATTGTCAACTTAGCCGTCTCTTGGTACAATTTACGCATCAAATTTCTCTGCATGGTGGTAATCAATTGGTTTTACGCTTGATTCGTTCACTATTCTGGATTCCAAAGGTCAAAAATCTTATAAAGACTACAATTCATAAATGCAAAATATGCGTTATTCATAAGAAAAGAGTTCAGACTCAAATCATGGGTGCTCTTCCGCCAAAACGAACTACAATCACTCGTCCTTTTACGCATACTGGTCTTGATTTTGCAGGACCCTTCGACATAAAGAACTATACCGGTAGAGCTTGTTTAATTACGAAAGGATATGTATGTGTTTTTGTTTGCTTTGCAACAAAAGCAATACACCTTGAAGCGACCTCAGATCTTTCCACTCAAACTTTTCTAGCAGCGTTCAATCGCTTTGTTTCCAGGCGTGGCTGTCCACTTCACATGTATTCAGACAATGGTGCAACCTTTGTTGGAGCCTCAAAAATTCTAATGAGAGAATTTCTCCAAATTTCTCATTCCACTCTAACATCCACTTTAAGATACCAGGGTTTATCATGGCATTTTATTCCGCCAGGTGCACCGCATATGGGCGGTTTGTGGGAAGCTGGCGTAAAGAGTTTTAAGACACAGTTTTCTACTCTTCTAGCTAGAATCGAAGCATGCTTAAACTCTCGTCCTATTTCACCAATGTCAGAAAATCCTTTAGATGTCTTAGCATTAACTCCGGGACATTTTCTTATAGGTTGCCCGATTCTTTCGCCGGTCGATCCTGAGATAACTGAGCCAGTTCTATCGATTATTAATCGATGGCAAAGGTTAAAGGCTTTGTATCAAGTCTTCTGTACTCGTTGGAAAAACGAGTACTTAAAAGAATTACACAAGCGTAATAAGTGGAAAAAAACACAAGAAAACATTGAAAAAGATTCAATCGTGGTGGTTAAGGGCGAAAATCTTCCTCCAACTGAATTGCATCTAGGAAGAGTATCCAAGGTCTACTTAGGAAATGATAACCGAGTGCGCGTGGCCGATATCATTACTCAACGCGGTTGTATTACACGTCCTATCACAAAACTGGTTGTTATACCAACACAATATTTTTTTTTCCTTTACGCTCTATCCCAATCTTTTCTTTTATTTTTCAGTTCCCAATGTCGAATTCAAAAGCTATTCTGATTAAGTTCAACAAGAACAAAGACCATCAAAACAGCAACAGAACTCAGAAAGGCGTTTCTTCTTTCAAGGTGTTTCAGTGCAGGTTATGCAGACGATCTCATCCACTACGACTCTGCAAGAAGTTTCTTTCTCTTAACACCGAAAAACGAATGCGAGCTGTTCTACTACATAAATATTGCGCGAATTGCTTGGCACATGAACACTCACATGAATCCTGCATAAGTACTCATGGCTGTCGAATTTGTCATGAGAATCATCATACCCTACTACACATGCATCAACGTTTGCTAAAGGACCTATCCAGTAGTAAAAATAAAAGTACTCATGCTCCTTCAACATCGTCCTCGACTACCTCAAATATTTCACTAGCATCCATCCTGACACAGAACTTTATTACGTTACTCCCAACTGCAATCATAAAGTTGGAAGTGAACGGCAGATTGCACTATGCAAGATCCCTGCTTGATCCATGATCAGCACTAGTCGGATCAACTAGTCGGATCAACTAGTCGGATCTCCAGAAAGTTGGTGGATCAATTGAATATAACCACTATGACTCTTGGCGATGAATCGGTATGTCCAATTACCATTCACGCCGATTCGATGTCAATGTCAGAATTCCATCGATACTATCTATTCCATCTATTCGAACCCCTTCAAATTCGATCGAGGAATCCGTCGCACAAAAATTTTCTAATTTAATTTTAGCAGACAAAAAATTCTATAAATCCGATCCGATCTCTGTTGTCCTTGGCGCAGATCTTTATCCTAAGATAATTTTACAAGGACTGATTCCAAGTACCAATGGCCTTCTTGTGGCCCAGAATACGGTCTTTGGATGTATATTATCAGGGTCATTAATAGTTTAAAATATGAAGAGAAAAAAAAGCACATTTAAGCATTGCACTACATATTGAAATTACATTTATGCATCGCTCTTTATATATATCTTGATGTGTACTACATGTATATTTCTTATATTCATTTAAATTATAATTTTAAGTTATTTCTCTTAATATTTTTGCAATATTTTCTTTGCTGAAGTATACCTATGTACCACTTGAATTATCATCTACTTTACAAATTTTATAAATCACACTGTTATTTTTTTAATAACTAAACGCAATTGAATGTTGACTTAGAATTGTATCTTAAGAATCGGCTTATCCGAACACTGTACAATGAAATGAAGTATTTTTTATAATTTTCCATACTTTATTGTTGTTATTGCAGCCGTACTGCAAGGCGGGTGGCGATGTTTACTTCTTACTTCTTTCGAAATTAGTTTTAGTACTTACATTCCATTAAGTTTCGGCAGCTTCCTGCTAACCAAGTAACTTTCTGTCTCTTTGATTTTCAACTCGCAACGTGATAAGGTAAATTTCCTATGAAAACATTTTTTGGTGTATATTATTATCCATAATTATTATTATTATATCCAAGTATAAATCAATTATACGTAAATAAAATCCTATCCATTAAAACCACACCATTTGTTCATTTAATCCACTTTTCTTTTTCATGGATATATTTATTTAACTCTCTGAGTTAATAAATGAATGGATCTTCATTTAAGAATTCATCCGCAGAATCAACTTGTAATATTGTAAACTTAAAAAATAACAAAATAATAAAAATAAAAAAACAACTGGAGTGCTTGAGCTTGTGTTTGCGTGTGTGTGTGGGCCAACGATCTCCCGGTACATCAGCAAGTCCAGCAAAGTTAAATTGGCTTTGCTGGCGTAAGTCCTCCAAGTGCCACCACCAGCAGCACAAGAAATTGCAGTGCAAAATTGCTTGCTAGCCAACATCCTCCAAGTGCCTTCACCAGCAGCACAAGCAAATGAAGCGCAAATTCTCCGCTTTCAATTTATTTAATTCACGCCGGAATCACACTTATTAGCTGTCGGTGTTGTGA
The DNA here is from genome assembly GCA_963920525.1 of Dichetophora obliterata. Classification (NCBI taxonomy): domain Eukaryota; kingdom Metazoa; phylum Arthropoda; class Insecta; order Diptera; family Sciomyzidae; genus Dichetophora; species Dichetophora obliterata. The sequence goes on from OY986440.1 coordinate 11,237,057, forward strand.
AACTCTTTATCTTACTTTTTTCTTCTGCCATGGGCGTGCCTGTTAACCCTGCTAATGGCACGAAATTTGTACTTGTGCAACATTGACTAGTAATCGGTAGTGAGCGAATGCTCTAATATCCCTAGAAAAACTATCGATTCTTCGGAGTATCGATACTTATTCGTGTCCCTAGTTACAACAATTTAGTGCTTTAGTGTTTTAAGGAGTTAAAGCTGCTATAATAATTTTTTGTTGGAATTTTGGTGTTTATAAAACAATTCCTTAATCACAGAGAATCAAACATTAAGTTTGCCTTTGAAAAAAAAACAAAGTAATTAAATATCTTAGTTCTGTGAAGTAAACATGAATATGCTATACTTAAATGAGAAATTAAATATCTTTCGTGTTGCGTTGACTTCGTTTTGGGTTGGTTGCTGGAGAAGTTGTTCTTCAACAATATATATGTATTAACGAAGTGCGGTGGTGTTGTATGTTTTTTTTTCTATTCCGCACTGAATTTTAGTTACACATACATCGCTCTTGTGGCTTTCGTTGTTCGGTGATGCTGCTTTTGTAGCCTTTCGTATTTCATTCGAAATATTGCGCACTGGCAGCCATATTTCAAAATGGCGGAGTCTATATCGTTGAATTACAGAACTAAGAAAAATATTTAATAAGATAAAGAAAACTAAACATTAATGTAATTAAATTGCATGCAAAAATCTAAATTTTTTGTATCTGTTTTGTAAAACATTAAATATGGGTTTTAAGTGTTGTTAAGGAGTCTTCTATACGCGAGAGATAAGAAAAAACATCAAGCCCCAAAAGAAAGAATACAATAACAAAAACTAGTGCTGTTTTAACAATGGTGTACATAACAAAGTGAAAACTTGATGCATTTCTTCATTTGGATGGAATTTTCTGAAAGTTGAAATAGTGTTTTTTCTCTTACTGTGACCGCTGCTGCTGAATTTTTTGTTTTTATATAAATACGTGCACGTACGCAGAACTGCTGTGACCAAGTTTTGTGAAAGAATTGTATGCAAAAGTATGAATATTGTACTGGTAGCAGTCGAAATTTAATACAAAAACTTGTAGGAGTTTCAAAACGATGGATAAAAATGGGATAGTTTCTTATTGACGAAAGTAATCTTATATGATGAAAAGAAACAAGTCTGAATAAGGCTGCAATTGCATTGTGGAATACGGATATAAAACTGTTGTCAGTTTTTTGTATTGTGCCAAGGTTTGTGAAATATATCTATCTGTACAAAGATGGAAAATCTTGGTTTTGACAGAATCTGGGGATAGGGCTAGGCGTAGTGTTGCTGCATGCACAATGGGCGCAGTTTTTCATTTGGACAAAAAACGAGGACATTATTTTAACCCAGAGTTTTTAATGTTTATATGTTTTGAATGAAGGGTTTGTTTTAACTTGGCTATTTTCAATGTCTTATTTAATAAAGTTAAAAATAAAATAAGGAAATATTTATTATCTGCTCATTAGACAAGGCTATGCTTTAAATATCAACAAATTGTGGCCGGGACATACCGGCTTTTTCCTCAGTACATAATCCTAATTTTCGAAACTATCAACAAAAAGTTCAAGCTAGTTTGAGCAGTTATAAGCGAAGTTATTACACAATGACTTATGAAGGCTTTCTTGAAAAAAACTACTTACAGAATTTTCTACGAAAAACGTCAAATACCTTAACTAATGTTATTTCCTCGACGACACCTTTTGTGTTATACATTAGCCATGAGCGTACTCTAAAAAAGGTCTTTAAATGTTTAAGACTCTGATGTTTATTTATTTACCATCTACAGGGTTATCACCCTATCAGATTACGTATTTATCTTAAACTACACTATCTTAAACTATGTAAAAACTACATCATTAAAGTGATTTTTTTACTAAATATAAACTTATAAACTATGGAATTTATAGATTCATATTTTAGAAAATTTAATCATTTCCAAAAGTAGTTTCTTAAACAAATCACGATCAGTGCTAAAATCTAATTGGTTCGCTACCAAATTGCAGTTGAAAAGTCATCTAGATAGAGGTTCGTTAAGGCCATAATTTGTTCTGTGATTTTTAGTATAGAAAAGATTTGAATCCCTAATTGAATTCCACCTGAACTCTTCTATTTGAAAGACTTTGAAAACCGAGCAACCGGCAACGTACACAGTACCGCGGCATGTTTCCCAAGAGTATAATCTACGGAGGGCAAAATTCGTAAATTTTTTTAAAAATTTTCGATTGAACGGGCTCCACACAATACTTAAGCCTTCCAAGATGGATCTTACTAACCTAATGAAAACTGTCTAAGATGTAAAGGTATCTAAAAATTCTTAACAATTTCTTTTCAAAAAGCGCAGCCTGAGAGTTGGCTTATGAGAAATATATTTATTTATTTATTTTTATTTATTTCATTCATCAATCAGAGTGAACACTCTTATAGACAACAACTTAAATTAAATTAAATATAACAACATGTAAATATATTAACATTAAATTGACTTAAATTACTTAAAAACAAAAAAATAAAATAACAATTTACAATAGTAAATATAGGAACATCATACATCACGAGCCATAATGATTAAAGTTAGGTTGTCTTTAAAGGATTTACGTGAAACATCATTAAAAATATCAGAGACAGATAAGAATGAATTAACTTCCTTAACACAACGCGCTATTGGTTTGTTTTGAGCATAATTAGATCTATTGACCGCCTCACGAAACTGAAATTGACTGCGCAGATGACGGGAAGGAGTAAAAAAATCCAGTTGGGCTAATAGTTCAGGGCATTTAATGTTAAAGTGTAAAAGATCCCATATAAAAATTATGGAAAAAATCTTTCGTCTTATCGAAAGTGGAATTAAGTTAACAAGTGCACAACGCGTAGCGTACGAAGGCATTTCTGGGACATGCCAGTTAAGTTTGTGCCACATGAACCTCGTAAAATGTCTTTGAACCGCCTCGATTCTTATAGAGTGAAGCTGATATGACGGATTCCAAATAGTGGAACAATATTCCAAATGCGGTCTAACCAGAGATGAATACAGGGTTTTAAGAGCGTAAGGATCAGAAAAATCTTTCGAGTTTCTTTTTAAAAATCCCAACATCGAATTAGCTTTAGAAATAATTAAGTCAATATGGTCTTTGAAATTAAGTCTAGAATCAATATAATCTATGTGAGTATCGAACATAAAATTGGTATCAAAGGAAACCCCAGGATCTTTGCACTAATCAACTCTTGAAAAACTGCTACGTTTGTCGTTTATGCGAGAGAACGACAATACTTTGCATTTTAAGAAGTTAAGAGCAAGTTGGTTTGTGCCACACCAATGTAAAAGGGAGTTTATGACCTTAAAATTAAAATAATCATTAGAGCAACATATTTTATGGAAAGGCTTAAGGACATCTGTATTCGTCATTTATGAAAAGGATTAAAAATAGGGGACCTAAGTGATTCCATTGCGGTACTCCTGACTTAGCCGCTATTGGCTAAAGATGGATTCACTGATAGCCTTCAGCAAGTTTTTGTGTGAATTAAAAATAATGTTAATCAAGTTAAAGAGCGTGCAGCAAGTTCTCTCTCTGAGAGGAAACTTCATATAAAAAAACTTCCAAAACATGCTGAAGATGATCACTGAATCCGCCTTTAGAGATGTGGTCACCAAGGGCTGATCTAGAAAAATATTTCGGGGGGGGGGGGGGGGGGTAGGAGCCTCAAAATATTTATGTACGTTATATTAGGGTGATTAAAAAAATATTTTTTTTTTCATGAGATAGTTATATATTTTTTAAAAATGGAAACAATCTTATATTATGTTCACACTAAGAGCACATTTCACATTTACGAAATCCAAATTTTCGAACGGCCATTTACTCGTAGGAGTAACAGAGACAAATATATATAGTAAATGCTCTAAATGCGCATTTAGCTCTCGGTGTAAATATAGCATTCGGGTGCGTTCATAGTTGCTGATGCATAAAGCTGTTTTGTCGAGCTTTTTTTGATCATAGTGAACACTTATTCAACGCTGCACAAAGTAGCTTATTGAGCTTATTGGTGTTCATAGTGTGCACTTTATGCTTGTGGCTGAGATACTTTGTTTTCATTTGTCTCTGGAAAATTATGCGCTCAATTGCGTTTTGCAAAGTAAATGAAAGTTTTTTTGTTTAATAAGTACGTAGATTCGCGATGATCACCAACGAAAGATCAAACGAAAGTTCAAAGGAACTTGAAAACACAAAGTATAACAACGGTGCAAAGTTCAGCACAAAAAAAATATCCAACAAATAAGACGAAATCAACGAAAATATTGTTAAGAGGCAAAACAAAAGCAAAAAAGCATTTTAAAAATGCTCTACAAAAAAGCATAACAAACAAAATTATTTTGCCCTGTGAGCAAGCGAGATGGAGATATAAGCGCTGGAAAGAAGCTTTATGCTAGCTTTATGCTGGCACTATGAACACTTTGAGCTTTTTCCATATGATTATACACAAAGCGTTTTTAGCTAAACCTCTCGGATAAGCTAAAAGCGTTTGCTATGAACGCGGCCTTAGACGACTATTTATTTCCTTCTTTAAAATTTTTTCACAGACGTTGAACAAAGATGGATACTGGTACCATCTAAAAATTAAAAAAAATATACTGTAACTATTATACGTGTTCTGCCAAAAAAATCATGATCGTATGTTTGAAAATGAGTGAGATATGAATTTTTTAACTTTAGGGCTTTTTCGTCAATTTTCTCCAACTGAAACGGAAAACCGATGGAAACAATCTAAAAATTAAAAATTTTTTTTTTTTTATTTTCATATTTTAATACAACCATCCCATTTCCGGTCGGACTCGGTGCATTTGCGAAAAAGTTTATTTTAATCACCCTAACGTTATGTATATATGCTTAGCAGAAAGGGAAATAAGGAATTTTTATAAGATCCTCATTTTCTTCCAGAAGATCCAAAAATCAGTTCAAATTTTTTTAATAATAAAGTGAAAATCGATAAAGTTACCTATAAAGTATTTTATAGTATTTGTTTGCTTAAATCGAGAATATATTGCTCTTTGTATCTTTTGGAAAATAGCAGTGTTTTGTTGCGGTGTTCTAGCTGAGCACAAAAAGAAGAGTAGAGAGAAACATGGAGTTTATTGAAACTCTCTCAACACAAACGGGAAGATTTCTTGAAAAACTTTACTATGACCTGTTTTATATTGGGCAAGACTTGAAAGCAAGTTTTTGACGTTCCATTTTAAACTTGCCGAAAGCTTCTACCAAAGATTATATAGTATAAAGATGTGCCACGTAGAACACTAAAAAGTAACAAATATTTTTCAGATCAATACGTAAGCTTTTGTGAGCGCGATGAAAAAGCTTTCTTGAGAGAAAAGTTTCAAATCCTTGCATGCACATTCTCTCTGCAATGCTCTTTCACTCTTCACTCCACAATGCTTCACAGCAAAGATCACCACTGCATGGTTTCTAATAGCTAGCGAAAGTCGTGAAATTGAATGTTGTTATTGTTTTTCCGTTGTTGTTGTTGGAACCAAACAGTTGTGATCTCTGCTTGACAGCAACAAATGTTTTTGTTTGCATTATTTTCATGATGATTTCCTTATTTTGTGCCATTTTTCTTATTCACTGCTTGCTATTAATATTGACTATTTTTTATTGACTCGGCCAAAGCAGTAAAATCTGCATATATATTCAGAATCTTAAAGAAAACTGAATAACAAATCCATCCAATGAATTCAAAATTGTTTATAAATAAAATTTTTAATTCACATTAAATTTTAAAAAACTTTATAAGTGATTAATACAATACAAATGATAGCTTAAATGAAAGATATAAACGTCTCATTTGCAAACATGTATACGTTTTGTAGCATAAAAAAATAGTTTTGAAGTTAAAGGATCATAACTGGGGACATATTTTTCAAAACTTAAAAGAATCGAAAAAATCTTTGAAAATTCTTCAATTCTTTTCGAATTGCAATCGTTCTATAATACTCATAAAATTTAACACAAAGTCTATATTAATAAAATTTATTTTCTTGTTTGTTTTTTTAATTTACTTTATACAAATCTAAATGGCTTAACGGACTTCGCTCAATTTGAGTACACATATTGTGTGCATCCTAGATTAGATCGTAACATACTTAGTTTTGATGACGCACATTCCACTCATTTTCACTTACGTAAATTTTGATATTGAAAATCTCTCTTGAAAAATTTTTTTTGCAAATTAAATTTAAAAATTTCAATAATTTTAATACCAAAAACATTCACATATCTTCAGAATTTCAGAAATTTTTGGTACAACGACTTTTTCATAAAATATCGTTCCCAAGAATGTGAAAAAACGGCATGAAAATCAAAACTTTGACTTTCGATGCAAATATATCCGCTATTTTTAAATATATTTACTTAAAATTTTTTTTATCAAAGTTTTTATAAAAGCACTTTACAAAAATAGTTTCAACTGTAGCGTTACGTCAGTGAATATATTCTTTAATTTTTTTTCAAAAACGGTCCAATATATTGAATTTTTACTCAAAAAATGACAAAAAATGTTTTTGATGTATAAATAAGAACAATTGAAAATTGAATTAATGAGTACTTTTCATATAGTAAAGCATGTTTTTGCAATAATATAATAAAAATATATAAAAGTAGTTATATACAAAAAAAATTTTCCACAAAAAACAACTTCCAAAGTATTGCTTACAACATTATTCGCGGCTAGGCTTCAACCAGCGATGTGCGGCGTAGAGAACATGATGTCGACAATACTATTGTCGACGGTGTCGACAGTGTCGTGTAGACAATTGCTTTTAGCGACGTGTAGATAGCTAATGTAAGAGGCTGCATGTTTATTGTGATATTTAATTAAATTGAGTCCAAGTACGGAGTACTCCTTGTTTTTATGCCTTCTGGGCATGGTTTTTGTTTGTTTAATTGTAAAATTTGTTTGTTTGTGTTAATTAAACGAATTTTCAAAAGAATTTAGGAATCAGCATAATCTAAATAGAACTTGCATTTTCGCAGTGTGGCATTTTGTTGACATTGTTTACACAATTCTCGACATTATCTACATTGTCGACGCTTTCTACATTATCGACACCAAAATGTCGACAATTAAAGACGACGCGTCGAGGAACATCAATGGCTTCAACTGATGGAATCGCCCTTACAATAATATAACACTAAAAATATCATGTGGCAAAACAGCAAAAAAACCAAGTCAACACACAAAATATACCTAGATTATGTCATCTTTATGATATTATATTCTTGAAATTTTATAGCAAAAAGATAAGAGATAATGCAAAAAAATATAATAACTTTAGTTTAGTAAACTAGGGTAGTTTAGTAAACAAATTGCCTACATTTTTTAAGTAAAACCTAATGAAATTCTGCTACATTTTGTTGGCAACTACATCGTTTATTCATACGTTTTGTGCATCAAATCTTTACATATCTTTTCTATTGCTTTTCAATATTATGCTCACATTGTCGCTTACTTATTCTCTTGCTCTCAAAAGCTTTAAATCGTTCGCTCGCTGACTCTCAAAAAGCTTTAATGTGGATTTATGATAGATCCACATTAAAATTTTACTGTCCCACTTGCTTGTATGGCGGTGGCACATCTTTCTATTATATTATCTGTGCTTCTACACTTGGATATAGTCTTCTTCTTATTTTACTACCCATGTCTTTTTTTTTTGATTATTTTCTTAAAAACTCAAAATCATCAAAATAACTCACACAAATTACAGTACAACCGAATACAACAAACTCGCCTTCATATGCGAAAAATAAAATTAAGCGTAACGCCAAAATTGCGAAAATAACAAAAGGAACGCAAAAAACTTGCCAATACAGAGCAAGTTTTTTCTTTCCCCTTCGTCACCGAAAATTCTCGTAAACTCACCACGATTTGCCGACAAACTCAAATTCTTACTTTCAGGTCTTGCCCAATGTATAAGGGGTCTATATATAAAATCGGTTCTTAAGGATTAAACTCCAAAATATGCTTCTAAGGCTGTGTGTCAATCGGAAACTTTTCAGTCGGATGATCAAATTTTGACAGTTGGTAGAGCAATTTTTGGCATTTGTGAGGTGAATATAACCCCAAAATCGAAAGCGAATTTTTGACACACTCAAAAATAAAGAAAAAAAAAACAACACATCATTTTCCGCGACGTATTTAGTTCGAGTGCTTGTACTTGCAACTTATTTCGTAAACTTGTAATATTGTAAACTTAAAAAACTTAAAAAATAAAATAATACAAATAAAAAATAAATTAAAGTGCTTGAGTTTTTGTTTGCGTGTGTGTGGGCCAACGATCTCCCGGTACATCAGCAAGTCCTGCAAAGTTTAATTGGCTTTCTTTGCTGGCGAACGTCCTCCAAGTGCCACCAGGCGAAAATTATTTTATCGATCTTTTTCGACTTTTTGCTCTCAATTTCACTTTTTAAGGTGACTTCGAATATGATTTCGAACTGTTTATTGCAACAAGATTAAATTAATACAATTTTTTCCAATAAAAATATATCCGCGATTCTTTCACCCACATAATTTTAAGAGCCTCATAGACTGAGTAGTTTAAGTGTCAGAAGTGTCATGGCAATATTAAATTTGTATTCGAAAAAAAATTCTTTTTAAATTTAATTCGCAGTTGCTATCAAATAAAATTTCAATTTATGTTAATTTCAGAGCATTTGAGTATCCAAAATTTTGAATCAGAGCAGCACTTTTACATTCAGCAGATCAGAAAACCGGCAGAAGATCCACTTATTTTCCTCCCTGATGCATAGTATATTTATTAAATAAGTTATCAGTAAATCAAATCAAATGTGTTTTAGATTATAAAATGATATTAATTTTTCTTGGTTTTTTTGACATAATTTAGATTAAATTTTCGCACGTAATGATGCGCGTTCAATGATGCCAACTTGTTCAATCTGTATGCGCTTGTTTTGCTTCGCAGTTATTTTTTTTTAATCTGTGTGGAGATGAAAATTAGCGTTCGCTTGAAGCGACTGAATTCGGAAGGGTTGCTTGAAAAAAATTACTATAAAGCTCTGTGTACGGTGTTTGGGTTTATTTGATCCGAAAAATGTGGTGCTTTTGTGGCTTCAGTTTGCGGTTGTATGTATGACTGCTTACAGCTAAAGGCGCGGTATCGCAAAAAAACAAACAAAAACAGGAACAAAATTCAGTCCATTAGCAATAGAAACATCTACCAACGTTTGCAGCATGGGATATTTGTGTGAATATTTAAAATAAATCCTAAAAAAATCTAAGTTTTTATTTTTGGTACCCTGATGCCAAATAATAAACACCAGTACATCACGTTTAAATACAGATTCTCCGATAATTTTGAGGGGGAGGGTTTGAACCCCTTAAACCCCCTGAATCCGCTCCTGGTGGTCTCCTACCTTAACAAATAGAAATATATCCACAAGATACGATTCCAACCATTTTCAGAACTGGGAGTGAATTCCATATTTTTCCAGCTTTACTAGTAATACTTTGTAAACAAGTCAGTATACAAAGAATCTACTTGAGAGCTTCTCTCAATTGCGTCTATGCAGGATTATGAAAAATTGTTAGGTTTGTAGTAGTGGATCTACCAGCAAAGAATTCGTGCTGTTGAGTTGATATCTAAAAAGAAACTCCAAAGATTTTCTACCAGAATTGAAAGAATCCAAAGAAACTTAATTAGGTTTACAATCTATCAATTAAATTGGTGCGTCACTAGGTGTGCTTCAATAAACATCGATTCACTTGAATGTCGTCGTAAGAGTTTTTCGTTAGAGACTTAATTCATAATCAAATCCTTTGTTGTAGCATACTTGAAATTATCAATTTTTATGTACCAATGCGTAAACAATTTCACTTTTGTGAAAATCTTCATATATCTAATTATGCCCAAAATGAGCCTATTACCCATTGTATCAGAGAGGTTAACTCCATTTTACCATTTACTGATTTATTTATTAATACTAGTATCGCCTGCGGTCGAAATTCGAACAACTGTCTGTAAAGAACTGAGCAAAAATGAACAATAACGTAGCGTATGCTAAGGCGCTCTAGCGTAGATTTTAAAAAATACAACATTAAAGATGTTTAGTGAAGATGGCAGCACTCGTTTGTCATTTTTGTAGCCTTGAAGAGTGTGTACCTTACATAACATAAACTCTTTACTATAATCGTATAAAAATTAACACAATCTTTGTCATTCCGTAGCTTGGCTGGAAGAACCGCTTAACAAAAATATTTAATTTTCTTTCTGGGTTAATTTTACATTGCTGAAAAGGTAATTTTTCCAGCTTTACCTTTAATTTATTTTGTTTTGAATTTTAAACTATGTTCTTCGAACCCCTACTTTGAAATCAATTACTGCAAGGGACGGAACCTCCAAACACAAAAATTTGCCAAAATTATTTTTCAATAAAGTCTGTTTAGTTACCTTTTCAACGATAGTTCAGACTTTTTCGATGGTTTTGTCGATTTTTGTCAATTTTTGCTTCCTGTGGCAAAAATCACGTCGAACTTTTTTCCTCCAAATTAAGTTTTTAATATCAGTCAGAGATGCTCCTTACAAAATTTCACCCAAATGGGAGATGGTCATTCCGTATTACGTTTACGTTTAAAATGGAATTTTTGTGTACCGTTATTTTTCTTAATCAACGACTTTTCATACAAATATATGAAAATAATCAAATGATATGAAAATAACGGGAATTTTTTCATAATTAACTAGAACATCTAATCAATGTTTAAAATTCAATCTTACATCATGTTCTTTCATCTCTTAAATTTTAGCCTTAATTTAAGAATTACTCTTTTTACGATTATGTTTCAGGTCAAAGGTCACCAATCTTAAATCCAACTGTATTGTACAAGACTCCTCACCCAGAATATAATCCCTTACTTAAATGAAAGTATACGTTCAACGCTCATATTTCGGAACATCTATGGCACATCTATGGTACAGAGCCTTTCGAATAATATACGTTTCATTATCCTTTTTCTAAAATAAATATTAAAAAAGCGTACGACAACTTTAGATGTTTCCGTATTTATATACATAACTAGCTGGAACCCGGTGCGTTGCTGCCACGCCCCCGTTACCAAACTTCCATAAAATGTTATCAGTGAACCTGCATTGGGTTGATCTAAATTTGGGTTGAATGAGAGGTGCCACGCCCCTTTGTTTAACTCCCATAAAATTTGATTAGTGAAACGGCATGTGTAAATCGTGGTAGAATAATGAATTCTTAGGCTATAACTTCAAAGCTATTCGATATCGCAAATCGCATATTTGGGTTGTATGGGAGGTGCCACGCCCCCTGAATGGCGTGTGTAAATTGTGGTAGAATACCGAATTCCGAGGCTGTGCGAGCTGTAACTGAAAAGCTATTCGATATCGCAAATTATGGGAGGTTGCCACACCATACGTCCATAAAATGTTATCAGTAAAACGACATGTGCAAATTGTGCTCGAATACCGAGGCTGTGGAGGTCTATAACTCCAAAGCTATTCGATATCGCAAATTCTGGTTGCAAGGGAGGAGCCACGCCCCTTGTACAACGCCCATAAAATGTTATCAGTAAAACAGCACGTGTAAATTGTCGTCGAATACTGAATTCCGGGGCTGTGTGAATTATAACGCAAAAGCTATTCAAAATATTAAATGTGGGTTTTAAGGGAGGTGCCACGCTCCCTTTCCCAACGCCCATAAAATTTTATCAGTAAAACGGCACGTGTAAATTGTGGTCGAAAACCCAATTCCATGGCTGTGCGAACTATAACTCAAAAGCTATTCGATATCTCAAATTTGGGTTGTATGGGAGGTGCCACGCCCCCTTGTCCAACACCATAAAATGTTATCAGTTAAACTTAATGTGTAAATTGAGTTCGAATATTAAATTCCGAGCCTGTGCGGTCTGTAACTAAAAAGCTATTCGATATCGCAAATTTGGGTTGTATGAGAGTGCCATGCCCCCTTGTCCAACGCCCATTTTTTCTTTCTGTAAAAAACGTTTGTAGACTATTACAAACATTTTAAAAAAGTTAGCCAAATTGGCGCAGGCGTTCTGCGATTTTAGGTATATATAAAAAGTGGGCGTAAAAGTGGGAGTGGTCAATTTTTCTTCAGTAAAAACTTAAAATGGATTACTACGAACATTTAAAAAATAAATTAGCCAAATCGGTGTAGCCGTTTTCCGATTTTAGATAAATAAAAAAGTGGGCGTGGTCAATTTTTCTTTCCGTAAAAACCTAAGTTGGACTATTACGAACATTTTAAAAAAATATCCAAATCGGTCCAGCCGTTCTCAACTGATGCAATTACCAACGAACGACATTTGATTTTTATTTATATAGATATCAAAACAGTGGGCGCAAAAGTGGGCGTGGTCAATTTTTCTTTCAGTAAACACTTAAATTGGATTACTACGAACATTTGAAAAAAAAATATCCAAATAGGTCCAGCCGTTTTCCGATTTTAGATAAATTGAAAAAAGTGGGCGCAAAAGTGGGCGTGGTCAATTTTTCTTTCCGACAAAACTTAAATTGGATTACTATGAACATTAAAAAAAAATTATCCAAATCGGTCCAGCCGTTTTCCGATTTTAGATAAATCAAAAAAAGTGGGCGCAAAGTGGGCGTGCTCAATTTTTCTTTCCGTAAAAACCTAAGTTGGACTATTACGAACATTTAAAAAAAAAAATTATCCAAATCGGTTCAGCCGTTCTCAACTGATGCAATTACCAACGAACGACATTTGATTTTTATTTATATGGATATAATACAAGATTAAAGATTTGTCTTATCACATCTTGTGGCAAAACGATAAAGTATTTTAACCGCCAAAATTCAAATAACCAAATTAAACTTTAATAATATTAAGGAATATTGAATAAAATATTATCTTAATATTTGATTCAATATTCGTTAATTCCGAAAATTCAATCTAAAATTGTCTACTTTACTATGAAATAAAAATATCAACACGACTCAATAAATTTGCATTCTATTTTAAAATTTACTTTAGAACCCCTTTTTAAGCACTTTTATTTAGAACCCCTTTATTTTGTGTTGTCTCAGCAACGCTTGAATGCATGGCAAAATTAGACAAGGTAGTGTTGGGGCGGTGAGCCGGTGACCGAAACTGTCAAGACATTTCATACAAAATCTGCAACCAATGGCCGCATTCAGCGCAGTCAACTGTTGTGAACTGTAATGGTAGCGCTTCCTTAGTTCACGATGTTTTTCTCTGAATTGCAAAGGTTTCTCACTTAAATTTGGTGCGTTCTTTCTGTGTTTATTAATTTAACAGCGTCAGTAGCAGCATCTGACAGTTAACCAAACAGTTGTGTTCATGTAGCATAGAATTTGTTCGCTCGATTAAATGGCGTCCGCTGCCTGATCAGTTTTCGTTAGCGCTCCCAAAATTCGACCATTCAGCGAATTTTCATACAACTGTTGTCTGCGCTAAATGCGGCCATTGAGAATGCAATATGAAAGAAAAAATTGGCAAAAATACCAAAATGGCTGAGTTTGACAGTTATGGTCACTAAGAAAGAGAACACATTTAGCATTAAAGGCCCAGTTATAATAGACGGAACGTAATGTGGTCTAATGTCAATTGAGCAGTGCGTTCTTTCACTTATTGTTTTAAACAATACTTTATTTTACTAGTAATTATAATAAACGTAACGTAGTGTAACGGGACGTAAAGATCCGTTGAATTTCGATTTCTACTAAACATTGAGGTTAGATTCGATAACTGCCCTATTTTGTATTGTTAAACTGCACTTTTTGTTGATTTTTCGTTATTAATGTGATAGTTCTATCCACAGCGATTAATTAAACTTGTACGGGAACGTGCAATTATTTTCGGCAAACAACTGCCTGGCTACTGCCTATTATAACTGCTACAACGTTTTCTTACATTACGTTCCGTCCTGATGACAGTTGACAACATTTCGTTACTATACATTACGTCTATTATAATTCTACCTTAACACTACCTTGTCTAGTTCTACTATGCTTGAATGTGTCTGAAAAGAGAGGAAAGAAAAAGCTTCAAAAACCACACAGCTCTGTTTTTTTCACTCTCGCGACTCTCAACAATGCGAATGTATGGCAAGGTTTCTTATTGCGGTTTTTTATATAGGAAAAACGTGTTTTTAATTTAAAATTTGTATCTTTCTTAATGACAAAACATTTGTCATCTGTCATGAACCAGAGCTTTCAAGTGATATAAGATTCATTCAAATGTGTTGTCTAAAAGTTGGACTCTTATATTGATCAAGACTTGAAGTCAAGTTTCGGAGTTTGTAGGCAATTCGCCGCACATCGGAAGCGACGGAAGGGAAAAATAAACTTGAAGCTGTCCCTGCAATTTTTCGTATTCCTTTTGTTATTTTCGCGTTGTTGACATTGCTTTTTATTTTATTTTTCGCATATCAATGTGAGTTTGTTAGACTTCGGTTGCATTAAAATTTTTTTTGCATTTAATATAATTTAATTTTGCATTAAATTTTCAAGCAAAATCGTTTTGTTAACTTCCATCGTGGTAAAAAAATAAAATTCAGTTTGCAAATTTCTATAAACTATAATACATTTGCTTGCTACCTATCTCGTTTTATTTTTAGAAAACAAGGAAAGAAGACAAGAACTTGAATTTAACTGCATTAATCTGTATCACGAAGCAGCACACCAACGACAAGCAAGACACGAGAAGCAATAGAATTTCGTATAGAAAAAAGTATTGCTTCTCGTGTCTAGCTTGTCGTTGGTGTGCTGCTTCGTGATACAGATTAATGCAGTAAGTCTTGACCAATGTGAAAGCTTTCGCCAAGTTCAAAAGAGACCGTCAAAAAAACTTGACTTCAAGTCTTGATCAATGTAAAAGGGGTCTTGGTAAAAAGGGGGCTAAAGATATGTGTTTGCGTATTAATATATAGATGTCACGCTATTGTTTCAAGAAAAATCTTACTCTTGTTCTAAGACAACCCCACAGTACCTGATAGTTGTTATCTGTTTACTGTTTTGTATTCATGTTGTTTTTGGTCTGTACTCATATAAAGATTTTTTGATGTTATCGCGAATAATTAAATGTATATAATTAAGTTATTTAAAAGAGTTTTCATTTCCCTAAAAGAAAGTTTAATTTTTTCTGCCATCTTTGAGAATTCCCAATTTTTTCTTCTTTTGAGGTCAACACTTTCGAGAAAAGAACCCGATTTAATTATACAGAGGTCACTATTTTTTTTCTCAAGATGTCAGAATTTCCTAAAAGGTTCATTATGAACAATCGCCAAAAAAAAAACAAAACGAACAATCGCCCAAACCCGAAATGAACAATCTCCCAAAAATGTTTGCCGGTTTTTTGGGCGATTGTTCATTTCCGCACTTTTGGGCGATACTAACTTGGGCGATTATTCGCACAGCCAATTATGAAAGGTTAACTGAACTTTGTGCTGATTTTTTTGGATCTGTTTTTAATCCTTCGAATTCTCTCAGCGAAGCTAATGGTCTTTTCGAACTGCCGGCAACTCGTGAACATTGGTAGTGTAGAAATACCGGATAAGGAGAAACTTGAGGCTTTACTGAGTCTTGACTGCTTTAAAAGTTCTGGCATCGATTTGCTTCCACCAGTGTTTTTAAAAAATTGTGAGCCAACTTTGTACATTGCATTGAGTTTGATTTTCAATAAATTACTTTCCCGTAGTATTTTCCTAAAAGAGTGGAAAACTGCCTGTGTGACACCCATATTTAACTGGTTAGTATTACACCATTGCAATAAAGAATGGAAGCTTGTAAATGAAATTATAGGTAGATCATCCTCGCGTGACACTAGTGTAGAAAGATTTGTAGTAAATGGAGTTAACTTTTCGGATAAACAAAATATTTCCGAGCAATTTAATCTGTGGGTAAAAATGTAGCCAATCAAAGTGTTCTGAGCAAACGGTTTGTAGTTGTTCCTGCACTGATGCTGCCATTAGCCGATGCTTTGTTTTTACGCCTTTTACACCTTTTGAGGTTTTTAATATCATTAGATCCTTGAAAGGTTCCTATTCTGAAATGTAAACAGCTTTTCAAGCAACCTAATTAAAAATATTGCCTTTAACATTGCAGATATTTTGGCTTTTTTATTTAATAAAAGTATTCTTGATGGTAAATTTCCGCTTCAATTGAAGACTGCTGAAGTCATTGTGTTGTTTAAAAAAGGGGACAGAACATTGCTTAATAACTACAGACCGATCGCTTTTGCCGGTTTTTAGCAAAATTATTGAAAAAGGAATAAAAATTCGGATGCTTAGCAGCTTTCTTGGGAAATTTAATTTTTTTAGTGAATGTCAGTATGGTTTCCGGAAAGGTTTGTCTACCGAAGAAGCGTTGTTAAATTTTTGCTCTAATATTTGTTATGGTTTAAATCACAGAAAGTTCACCGCCGCGCTTTTCGTTAATACTGTTGACCAAACAATTTCACTGTCGAAGCTTTTTAAATACGGTTTTAGAGGATTTATGTACGATTAGCTTAAATCATATTTAAGTTCTCGAACGCAAAGGGTCAAGATAGGCGCTTTTATGAGCTCAACTAAAAAAATAAATTTAGGTGTTCCGCAAGGATCTGTACTCGGCCCAATTCTCTTTCTAATCTATATAAATTCGTTATTGAAGTCGCATGATAATATCTCTCTTGTGGCTTTTGCTGATGATGTGGATTTTACTTTTATTAGTGATTCCCCGCTTAATCTCCGCGTCTAAAACTAAAATGGCTAAGAATATGGTTTTTGCATCATAAACTGGCTATTAGCGATAAGACAAAACTATTTTTTTTAGTGCAATTGGTAAGGACTCTCATCCAAATAAAAGTCACTATCATTGTAGTAAATGTAAGAAATTTTTGTGCTACTGCCAAGTTTGTGAATGAAATGAAATTGCAATGAGTTATTCTCTTGATATTGATTGTTATAAAAACTGTTTCATTATTGAAAATGTTGATTCCTTCAAATATATAGGTATTATAACACAGTACGACAGTGGTTGGTACACATGAGAAATGTTAACAGAATATGAAAATAGGCTTAAAATAAAGAAATACGTGTCTCGGCGTTTTGCTGTAGCACGTCAGAATTTTCAGAAAATCGATTTTTAAATTTCGAAGGACCGTGTTCACTTGTAATGTAATACTATTATAAAGATTTCTATAAAAACAGAATGGGAGAACCAATTTTAATGTTTGAGAAAGTTTTGAAAAGGGAATTAAATTTGGATTTTTTTTTTAAAAACAATTTTTTTTTCTCCGCTAGATGACGCT
The DNA here is from genome assembly GCA_963920525.1 of Dichetophora obliterata. NCBI lineage: Eukaryota > Metazoa > Arthropoda > Insecta > Diptera > Sciomyzidae > Dichetophora > Dichetophora obliterata. The sequence continues at coordinate 11,254,401 of OY986440.1, forward strand.
TTAATTTTCATGCAAAGTTAAAAAATAACCAAAAATGTACGAAATTCATTAATAATTCAATGTTGTTAATTTGTAATCCAATAACTAAAGTAGAATGTGCTTCGCTAGCCGGGAACCGCTTGATTCAGCGATTCGGGGCTCCGAGCCAGGTCAAACTAAAAATATTATTATTTAATCGATCGTTTCGAAGTTTGTGAATACTTCTCATCAGCGCCTTGACATTCTTCATTATACTAATCATAAATGGGACACACGTCAATTCAGCATCGATCACATTCCTTTGGTAGAGTCCAACAAAGTTATTTTACCGCTATCATAATCAAATTAGGATTAATTAGAAGTTTCATTTGTGCATTGGATCGTGAAAGTGAAGCTTTCAAGTATTTAAAAACTGTTTTTCCTGGTGTAAGTGACACCAAAATTAAAGCAGGTAATAAAAATTTAAAGTTTATAATTTATTTTTGAAATAACTATATGGATTTTATTTTTATTTTCTTGCAGGTGTATTCGATGGTCCACAGACAAAAATACTAATTCAAAACTATGTGTTTAGGAGTTTTTTGAATGCTGTTGAAAAACGTGCATGGGATGGTTTCATTGATGTCGTAAAAAATTTTTTGGGAAATAAAAAAGCGGATAACGAAATAAAGAAATGGTTTCAGCGTATGGTGAAATTAAAGTTAACATGTCTTTAAAAATTCATTTTTTGCACAACCATTTAGACTTTTTTCCTTCAAATTTGGGTGATTTAAGTGATTAGCATGGAGAACTTTTCCATAAAGATATTGTTACAATAGAAAATCGTTTCAAAGGAAAAGACATGACTCACATGCTTGCTGAATATTGTTGGAATTTATGCCGTGATACAAATCCTGAAGCTTAAACACGAAAAAATAAACGACCAACATTTTTAACACAAAATAATAGTTAAGATTTCATATTAATTTTTGTATTTTTGCATTACATTTACATAACATTACATTTTTTGTTCTTTTTTAATTTTACATGAAAATTAAAGTGCCATCTAGCGGAGAAAAAATTGTTTTTTAATAAAAAAAATCCAAATTTAATTCCCTTTTCAAAACTGGCTCAAGCATTAAAATCGGTTCACCCATTCTGTTTTTATAGAAATTTGTATAATAGTATTACATTACAAGTGAACCTCCACGGTCCTTCGAAGCTTAAAATTCGATTTTCTCAAAATTCTGACGTGCTACAGCAAAACGTTGAGACACGTATTTCTTTATTTTAAGCCTATTTTCATATTCTGTTAACATTTCTCATGTGTACTAAAAAAATTTGATTTTGTCGTACTGTGTAATAGATAATAGGATGAATTCTGATAGCTCAAAAGCGAATAATTCGACGAATTTGTGGAAAAAACTATGCTCATAATAGTATGCCTCTTTTTTAAAAGAACTAAATATTTTGCCATAAAAGCATTTATATTGATACAAAGTTTTGAAGTTCTTCGTAAACCAAAATAAACATTTGGCGACTAGAAACTGCCCGCATTATAGACTTAGGGTAAATGATGACAAATTAGTGGACATTCCTAGGCACTCTATTATGTTTTATTGTCATTTTTTTGACTCTGTTGCGCCGCGATTTTTTAATAAATTGCCACAGAGTATTAGAAATGTTAATGCTAATCGTATTTTAGGTATTGATGCATTGTTTGTTTTCAGTTCTTGAATACTGTGCAAATTTTTTAATATACTTAAAACATTAAACTATTTGCTATAAATCGTTCCTCACATTACACATTGTTAAATTATTAATTATGATTATTACTCACATTTCATTCATCTGTTTTTTTTTGTTATATTTTCTCTAAAATTCTCACCTAACTGCAGGGCATTGAATTATGGAGTGTCGGGTGTTACGATGCCGCGGCTCCTGAGTCATTGATGTAGTTTTTAAGTTTATTCAAATTATTCTATTTTGCTCTTACTGATGGAAATCTTATCGATACTAGCCTTCATAGCTACAGACTTGCAATTCTGTTTTTCTTAAGTTCTATATTTCTTTGTATTATTGTAATTGTAAGATAAACTTTAAGTAAATAAATAAATAAATAAAATATCATCCTGTAGCTTCACGCAGTCCGTACATTCTTTAACTTCTACAAATATCTTCAAATCATCGACATATAAAAGATATTTGCTAATCTTAAGACTGAATAACACCGGCCGTAACCTTAATGGGCCTGGAATGATTTTCACCAATCTTGACCGTTCTATCAGATATACACGAGTGAATCCATCCACTTACGAACCTTTTTCAATAGCGTTGATAGCAAAATTGGAAAAAATGGACAAGTTAGAAGTAGTGAATCTACTTTTAAAAAACCATGCTGTTTCCAAGCGATAGGAGCTTATTAAAAATTTTATCTAGGATTTCAGGGATAATTAATAGCTTTACGATAGGCCTGTACTTTTTAACCAAATGCTTTTTGCCAGACTTAAATATGGGTGTCACACAGTCAGTTTTCCTCTCATTTAGGAAAATACTAGAAAGGGATTTGTTGAAGATTAAACATAATGCGATGTACAATTTGGGCGCGCTATTTTTTAAAAACGCTGGAGGAAGCAAGTTGAACTTTTAGAGCACTCCAGGCTCATTAAAGCCTCAAGGTACCTCCTTATCCGATATTTATAAATTACCAATGTTCAAGAGTTGCGGCAATTCGGAAAAACTATTTGCATCACTGGGAGGATTCTAGGTATTAAAAACAGATCCAAAGAAATCAGTTTAATTATCCTATCATAACTGTAAGACACCTCAACTCTATATTCCATTGATGTAGGAAAACCAGAATATTTGCTTTTATTGTAAACAAATATCCTAAAAGATTTCGGACTCGACCTATGTCCTCCCTCAATGGATTCGATGTATTTCTTATACAGAGAGTCAAACTTTCGTCTACGTAAAACAAAAATAGCTTTGTCAGTTGAAAAACCGGTTCTTTTGAATCGTAAATGAGCTTTATTCCTTCGATTTTTTAGGTTGACTAACCTTCCATTATACCATTGATGCTTGAAAAAAAGCGTTTGTTACTTACTGGAACGTTTAGCCCTTTATAATATGCCTTAAACTCATATTCATTTCATTTACATCCATATGACGGATCACAAAACTCCAATTAACAGACCCAAAAAAGTTGTTAAGTCCTACATAGTTGGCATACTTGACATACTAGTTGGTCATCTCCAAACGTATAGAAATCTTTATTCAAAACAATCGCCTTCCCAAGAAACAATTTCATATTTTGTGTCATTAACTTTTGGTGCGAAGGTTTTTTATTTAAAATTAATTTTTATTTTAAAGATAATTTTTATTTTACGACTATTTTCTTTGAACAATTTTTTATTACTGTTTTCTTTGAACAATTTTCACAACTGAAATTTTCAAAATGAAAATTTCTGAATATATAATAAATGAATACAATTCAAAATGTTTTTTTATAACAAGTGTTTTATAGACAAGTGTAAGTATTTTCAATAATTGCTAAAATGATATAATACGATATTAATGATAAATCAAGGTAAGTGAAATGTAAGTTAAGATAAAAATCAACTACTGGAGAGGTAAGTATTAATGTAACTAAAGGTAAAATAGAATGTAGATATTTATTCTATGTGGTGATGTAACAGAGCACCACATTATTCCCCCTCCTCAAATGAATCTTGTTGTATTTCTGAGTAAGTTAAAATGTACCTATCTTTTAGATTGTGTTGTTGTGTCTGTATTAATTGATGCTGGTTTTAAACGGTCTAAACTAACTGTAGTATGTGTGTTATTTTTGAGTATTGTGAAGTATTTTGGGTTTCGGTTGATTACTTCGAAAGGTCCATCATAGGGTTCCTTGAGCTTGCTGTGTATGGAGTCGTTTGTAACGAAGACAAATTTACAAGTGTTGAGTTCCTTAGGAACGTGTTGTTGGAATTTTGTGTTATGGTGTGAAATGTGTGATTGTTTGGTTTCGACTACCTGTTTGATTTTTGGAAGCATCTCTGAAGGGTTTAAAGTTTCATTGTTGCGAATTACTATTTGTTTCGGTAATCTGAGCGGCTGGCCAAAGACCATCTCAGCTGGCGACGCTTTGATGTCTTCTTTGACTGAGGATCTAAGGCCCGGAAGAACCAGTGGCAACTCTGTGAACCAATTTGTCTGGTTGTTTGTCGCGATAAGGGAAACGTTTAACTGGCGGTGAAAACGCTCTACCATGCCGTTGGCTTGTGGCTGGTAAGCCGAAGTAGTTATATGTTGGCAACCGAGATTTTTGAGAAATGTGTTAAAGGTCGCGGAAGTGAATTGTGCTCCTCGATCAGAGGAAACCTTCAATGGGACTCCAAAACGTGAAATAAACTCTCTTTGAAGAGTGTCGACTATCGTGTCGGTGTTTGCGTCTTTCAGCGGATATGCTTCTGGCCAACGAGTGTTCCTGTCAACTACGGTAAGTAGGTATCTATACCCTTTTGAAATTGGCAAAGGACCGACTATATCAACGTGGATATGTTCGAAACGGCCGTGTGGTATGCTGATTTTGTGTGGTGTTGTCTTCGTGTGCTTGTGTATTTTTGAGCGTTGACATCTAACGCATTCTTGTGCCCATTTGTTCACGTGTGTATTCATATTCGGCCAGAAATATCTTTGTGTAAGTAGTCGCCGTGAAGCTCGTGTACCAGGATGTGCTATGTTGTGTAGTTGTTCGAATACTTGTTTTCGTAAAGTCTGTGGTATGTAAGGTCGTGTTAAAGAATTTTTCTGTTCGCACCAAATTTTAATGTTGAGTACCGGTATGAGTATCTGTTCGAGCTTGTATCTGTAGCTATTTAGTATATCTTGCAATTCTGTGTCTGTGTTCTGTTCTTTGTGTAGTGTTCTCAGGTTGATGTCTGTGCAGGCAAAAGCTTCTATTTCAGCTCGTGAAAGTGCATCTGCTACAGTGTTTTCTGAACCTTTAATGTGTTTAATGTCATGTGTGAATTGTGCAATGTATTCTAAATGTCTTGTTTGTCTGGGACTGCGTTCTGTTTGTGAATGTATAGCGTTAATCAGTGGTTTGTGATCTGTGTATACCTTAAAATTGTTTCCTTCTAGGTAGTGTCTAAAGTGTTTGATGTTTAAGTATATGGCTAGTAATTCTCTGTCGAATGTACTGTACTTCGTTTCCGACTTTGATAACTTTTTTGAGAAAAAGGCTAATGGTTCTAGTGTACCGTTATTCTGTTGTTGTAAAACGCCACCAATGGCTGTGTTTGATGCGTCTACGGCAATCGATAATTTTGCATTACTGCTGATGTGATTGAGTAGTGTTTCCTTTGCAAAGCTATCTTTGATTGTTGTAAACGCCTGTAGTGTGTTCTCTGTCCAGTGTAACTGTTTGTTTTTTGTTTTTGATGCTACGGTGACCATGTCATAAATTGGGCCTAGCATGTGTGCGAGTTTTGAGATACAACGGTGGTAGTAATTTGTCATGCCTATGAATTTTTGCATTTGTTTGATTGTGGTGGGTTGTGGGTAGTCTCGTATGCACTGTGTACGTTCTTCTGAAGGTCGGATACCTTGTTTAGAAATGTTATAACTGAGGAAGTTTATGTCTGATGCTCCGAAAGTGCATTTGTTAGGTTTAATGTTTAAGCCGTATTCTGAAAGTCTTTGGAAAACTTGTGTTAAGTGTTTTACGTGTTCTGTCTCGGTCTCGCTACAAATCTAGTCCCTGTAAGAGTTCGTGTATAAATCTTTGGAATGTCTGTGCTAATTTCTCAAGCCGAAAGGCATTCGGAGAAATTCGAACATTCCGAAAGGTGTTGTTATGGCTGTTTTGTGGATGTCGCTAGGAGCCATCGGTATCTGGTGATAGGCTCTGACCAGGTCAATTTTTGAATAAAAGTTTGTGTTGTGTAAGTTGATGGGAAAAGTCGTGTATATGTGGTAAAGGGTAACGGTCAGGTACAGTAATAGCGTTCAGTCGTCTGTAGTCGCCACATGGTCTCCAGTCATTTGGTTCGCGTTTGGCTACCAGGTGTAGTGGAGAAGAGGTTTTCGAGTCGGACGGTCTACAAATTCCTGACTTGACTAGAAAGTCGAATTCTTGTTTTGCTATTTTTAATTTTGATAGGTCTAAATGTCGTGGTCGTGTGAATGGTAATTGTCCTTCTGTAACTATGTGGTGTACTGTTTTGTGTTTGATTGGTGCAGTGTAATCTGGTTCTGTGAAGAGTGAAGGGAAGTGTTTGAGTAACTGTGTGTATTTATCGTCGAGTGTAAATAGTTTTGGTAATTGTATTTCGGAATATCTCAAAATTGCGATGACGGATAATTTTGTAAGGGGTCAATGAGTTTTCTGTGTTTTAGATCTATTAGTAGTCCATATTTGGTAAGAAAGTCTGCGCCAATGATAGGTCTTGTAATATCTGCTAATATGAAAGTGAAAGGGAATTCTCGTCTGAGTTTTAAATTTACGTTTAACAAATTTTTCCGTAAGTCGATATTGCTGTGCCATTAGCAGCTTGGAGTGTCAAATCAGATTTTTTTATAAGTTTTGAATTTGGATAAAGGCAATACGGAAACTTCAGCGCCACTGTCGATTAAGAAATTTAAGTTATTGTCCTTGTCAAATATGAATAAACGGCGTGTTAGTGTTATAGAACTCCCATCATTAGCCGTTGCAATGATGGTGTTTCTTAGTTTAATGTGTTTGGTGTATTGTGGTTTGGTGTGGATGCCGTTTGAACATACGCGCACGGTTGTTCGCATCGTCTGGCCGCTCTGTCAAATTTGTAGTGGTACCTACAATCCCAGTTGGCCGGTCTTTGTTGTGACACTTCTCTTCTAGATGAACGACGTCTGGAGTACCTTTGGAAGTTTGAGCTTTGTGATCGAGAACGTTCACTTCTCAGTTCTTGTACCTCTAGTGTCAACTTATTAAAGTTTTCTAAAATTTTGGACGTGGTCTCCGTGAAACGTTGGGTAATCGCCATTACTTCTTCTGAGCCGGAAGCTGGCTTTTTAGACATGGTAGAAATTTCACTACCAGTCATGACTTCCCATAAATCGTCTGCTAGTTTTAAGAGTACCTCTAGTTCTCTGTGTCCGGACCCGGTCAAGGCGATATTTAAACTTTTTGGCAACTTGCGTAACCATAATTTGTAAATTAAATCGCCACTAACTGTTGATCCAGCTAGTAGAAGAAGTGACCGATAGAACTGAGATGGCCTTTGGTCACCCATCTCAGAATCCCAAAGGATTTTATCTAATCGCTTGTTTTCGCTCAGTGAAAATCTATCGAGCAATGTCTTTTTAAGCCCTTCGTATGTGTTTTGTGTTGGCGGTTTTTGGATAAAGTCTAGCACAGTGACTATGACTTCTTGTGGTAGCGATGTTACCAGGTATTTGTATTTAGTCTTATCAACTGTGATACCTTTCGCTTGGAATTGTATTTCCGCATGTGCGAACCAAGCGTCTGGACAACTCGTCCAGAATGTAGGTAATTTTATCGCAACCGTGTGTATTTGTGTTGGCGGTGTGAGAGGGTTAGTCTCAAAGTCTATGAATGGTGTGTTATGTCCCTCTCCGGTGTGTGGAGTAAGGGGTGTGTGTGGGGGTGTTCGTAGCATTCTTCCCTCTAGATTTGCTTCTACTATTTTTTAAGCTTGAAATTCCTAACTCTTCCCCTTTTTTAGTGTGCCTATGTCCCTAGTGTAGTGTAGTGCCTACGAAAGTGAGACGATAGGTTTCTTACGACCCTATCGTCTAAAGTCCGTTTTAGAAGCTACGTTGTGTGCCTCGTGGTAATCTAAAATGATACGCAACCTTAAAAAAAATTTATAAATGTAAAAAAAAAAATATAGATTTTTACAAAATATAAAATTTCATGTAAAAAAAATTGTTGTTGCTGCCGACGTTGTTGTTGCTGTTATAAACGCTGTTGTTGTTGCTCTTTTCGTTGTTGTTGTTATAGCTGCTGTTATTGTTGTTGCTCTTTTTGTTGTTGTTATTGTTGTTATAAACGCTGTTGTTGTTGCTCTTTTTGTTGTTGTTGTTGTTATAAACGCTGTTGTTGTTATTGCTGTCGCTGTTGCTGTTAAGCAGTGACCGTGTCTGCTTCTGCTGTTGTTATTATCGCTGCTGTTGTTGTTTAGCAGTTGTTTACTGTTGTTATTGTTGCTATTAATGCTCTCGCTGCTGTAATTATCGTTGCTCTTGTTTAGCAGTGCTCTTATTGCAGTGTTTGTACCATGATGTTGTTCGCTGTAAAATTTGGTGATGTTGGTGTTGTTACTCCTGTCGTTTTTGCGCGAAATAGCGTGTTGTTGTTGTTTTGCAAAATTGGTTTTCAGTCAGAGACTTTCCGGAGGAGTTTATGTAAGGATGTCGGGGAGACTTCAAATTTGCTCTCTGTTGTTTTGTTTGTATTGTTCAAAATTCCGATTATGCTGTCGTCGTCGTGGGCATTTGCTTATGTTTGTTATAAGCTGCAGTGTCTTCAGTTGATGTAGTTTAAATTCTTCGTTGTTCGAATACGGCAGGATCGCCAGTTGTGGTGCGAAGGTTTTTTATTTAAAATTAATTTTTATTTTAAAGACAATTTTTATTTTACGACTATTTTCTTTGAACAATTTTTTATTACTGTTTTCTTTGAACAATTTTCACAACTGCAATTTTCAAAATGAAAATTTCTGAATATATAATAAATGAATACAATTCAAAATGTTTTTTTATAACAAGTGTTTTATAGACAAGTGTAAGTATTTTCAATAATTGCTAAAATGATATAATACGATATTAATGATAAATCAAGGTAAGTGAAATGTAAGTTAAGATAAAAATCAACTACTGGAGAGGTAAGTATCAATGTAACTAAAGGTAAGTATCAATGTAACGAACAGGTAGGTATTAATGTAACAAAAGGTAAAATAGAATGTAGATATTTACTCTATGTGGTGATGTAACAGAGCACCACAAACTAGCTGATATATGTCGGGTGCCCGTGTCGGTAAATGTCCGACCTCTGCACCGAAATAAGTGCTAGTTCTGGAACACCTGGGGCAGGCACAATGTACGAACGAAGACCAATTTGGGCACTTGTCAGTTTATTGTGCCCGAATATAGTTGCTAGTTGTTGAGCAATTTATTGACATAATACAGACTTACTACGGTACTATTTCAGATGACTTTCGAGGTACTTTGTATGTATGGATAATTCCATAATTGCTCTTATGACATTAATTTCTCAGTGTTATTCACAATGCCGCGCCCCAGAAAATCTTATCTTTCGCATCGAACCCGTAATGCAAGTAGAGTTCGGAATATCGAAAATCAATTGAATACGGATGAACAAGAAATCACACGAGAACAGCGCCGTGTTAGTATGGCACGACTTCGTGCATCACAAACACAAAAAGAAAGACGGGCAGCAAATGAAACGGCTCAGTTAACAATGAGAAAACGTTGAGCAAATCAAACAACTCAACAATTTGTTTTTGTTGTAAAAATTAAATCAATTAAAACTGCACATCTGGCTACCGTTCATATTACACAGCATTTATTTGCGAAAATTCTTCCAGTTAAGCTCAAAAATTATGTTACTATTTTTGTCATCAAAAGAACTTCGACTTTTTTTCGCGAAATTTATTTTTTCTAAAATGTTTTTATATTTTTTACAAAAAATTTAAGCCTTCAAAATAATTTATTTTAAAAAATTACCCCAATATCTCTTTCCAATTAAAAGTTATTATTGAATTAACCCAGAAATTAGCAATCACCAAACATTATCAATGAGAGAACTTGCGCTGTCATTCAAAGCATCTGAATTGTTGACTTCAAAGTCAGCATCCATAACAACATCTTCACACTTGGACGGTTTGCGTCAAGCTCGTTTCTCTGCAGCTTAGCGATACGAATTATTTTTTAGAAAATAATCGTAAAAATAGTCGTTCTTGGAATGAAAGTAAATGTATCGATTACCTTAATGATAATTTAATCTATAAGAAAAATAAAAACAAACTACTCCCAATGGCTGATATATCTCAATTATGATTAAGTTACTTTATGATATATCGAATAGCCTTGGAGTTATAGGTCGCGCAGCGTTGGTCGTTTCACTGATAACATTTTATGGCTGTTTGGAAACGGGGGCGTCAATATTCATGACCCCGATCCTGAATTATTTTCCCCCGGGAATCGGAAAAGGGAGTTTTCATTTTTAAGATAAAGTTCAAAAACATTTTGGAAATTTTTAATGACAATTTGTTCATCTACCGTCAGTAGACATCGAGTGTAAAAAAAATATGTGATATCTTTATCTTAAAAATTAAAACTCCCTTTTCCGATTCCCCGGGAAAAATCATTCAAAATTGGGTTGCATATGTTCGATTTTGTAATTTTAACTTTTTACTTTGTTATTATATTGTTGTTTTTTTTTATTTATTTCAGTGTAATTGCCAATATCTATTAAATGCGGGGAGTTACTACGTTTCAAACCATTATCAACTTTGTCCTCGCTCGACCCTATTTGCGAAGTCCGCATTCATCCTGCAGCTTCACAATTCAGACGTTCTGCCTACAATCGCTTTAGGTGTGATTTTTTCTTGAAGAAGGATAATTATAATCGCAGGAGCAGCGTAGTTGGGGAAAATGTCGGCAAAAAAAAACTGTGATCACATAGCTAACAATTACTGTTGTAATTTGGATTTGAAGAATTTACATCAGTATGGAGAACAGCTGCAAATGACTGAATTAACGAGCATAGAAGAAGAAGAAGAAGAAGGAAGCTGTAACGGGAGGCATTTACAGACGTGCATACCTTACAGAGTGCGGCTTAAATGCCAGCCTGCTATTAAATGTAAAAAGAAGTATGCGCAATCAGTGATTACATCAGTTCGTAATTCAATAAACTCAGAATTTAGATATTTCAAAAGCAGTAACGCACCTGCGCTATACTCTTTCTACACAAACGCCGTTGCCTCTTTCTCTGCCCCAGCATCTGAAATTTACTGTTATGATATCAACAATTATAATAATGAAAATATGCAAGAAACATTATCAATGAGAGAACTTGCGCTGTCATTCAAAGCATCAGAATTGTTGACTTCAAAGTCAGCATCCATAACAATATCTTCACACTTGGACGGTTTGCGTCAAGCTCGTTTCTCTGCAGCTTATCCTTGCGATACGAATTATTTTTTAGAAAATAATCGTAAAAATAGTCGTTCTTGGAATGAAAGTAAATGTATCGATTACCTTAATGATAATTTAATCTATAAGAAAAATAAAAACAAACTACTCCCAATGGCTGATATATCTCAATCTTCGCGAAAACTGCGCAAGCAACCTTATTTAGTTAAATTGCTGACAATCATACTGTTTTTCCTGTTGCGAGTGACAAGTTGTCATGGGCTGCTTCTCGTCGATCCAACATATGTGGGCATGTTCGATGGCTTGGTATCTAGCCAAAATAGTGATAGAAATAGCAGTATTTTAAACAGTAGTTATAATGACACTCGCATAAGCAGCAAAGCAGCAATTGTTGGTAGTTTGTCAGCTTCAGCTTTGGGAGCTGCCGGCGGAGTTGGCTACAGCTCCAGCTCGTCATCCGCTGTTGGTGGCAGTGGCCAGTATTTAGATACTCTAGATAGCTTAGAACGTAGTGTAGCTGCAGTTATAATTAAAGTTGCATATGGTACAACATCTACAACAAAACGCAGTATACCTGATAACAGCTATGTGCCAAGTTTAACAACAATTGCAACCCCACCATTAACAACATTGCGGTAAGAAGACTTTTTAAATATTTATTTACTTAATTTTTAAAAAAAATGTTTTTGTAGTTATATGGAAAAGTCACCGCACCAACAAGAAATAAACTTGCACCATCGCAATTATGAGCTTGACTTGGAAAGGGATCATGCGTTGCCAACATCAGCCCCAAATGCTGATATACTCAAGAGTAACAGTAATCCGACTTATCCCAACCCGAATCGCCATCATAATCACGATAGAGAAAGGCATCGTTATGTTCTCAATTCATCACCAGCACCATCATGTAAATCAAATTAAATCTTGTTGCTTTCTGCTTATAATTAGTTTTTTTTTCTTTTACTTTATAAGTGTCGAATATACTGAAGAAGACTAACAACGGCCAAGCACCCAGCATTCCTATATATCCTGGCGACATACCATCATATTCACCGCCAGCACGCTCGTTTTTTACGCCACCATTACCGCCAGAATATCAGAATCCATTTGCTGATAAGCCGACGCTACGTGGCACTAATAATGAAGGTGTTGTTGCTAATACGGGCACATATATTAATCGCCGCCCTATTCCCCCGCCTAGCTTAATGCCTGGTCACGAGCGAATACCATTCCGGCCTCCCGATTTGGCTAGTTCTGCTGCTTCAGGCGGTTCTATAGGGACGGCGCAGGGTAATAACGCTGAAGTTTCCGGAACATTCCCATCTTATGCTGCAGCCTCAAATCCCATCAGTCCTTCTCATGCGAACGCAAATATTGCTGGTATAGAAACAGAACGCAAAAAGACACTCAATACACCATCGCGTGACAGTAGCGGTGGTCATCAGGAAACAACTACACAAATAGGTCACAGTGGGGTAAGTGTCTCGGCAGAAGATCAACCTACAAGTAGCACACACAACACACGCCAAGAAGTGCTGCCTAGTATTCGAAGAATACTAAGCGGTTCCAACGGCAATAAAGGTGAAATACCCGAAGTTTTGCTGAAACAGGTAACGTCACGACCTCTTATTAACTATCACCAGCCCCCCTCATCGCCGGTAGTGCTGGTTGACAGTACATCACAAGAAAATATTGCCGATGACTTGGGCGGTGGTTTAATAGCAAGCTCCAACATTAACAAAAGCAAAGCAAACAACATGAATAACAGCGGTAGTGGCGAATCTGCAGCAGACCAAGGAAACTTGTCGAAGTCATTCCCAAAAACTAAAAACTCCACTAAATCCACAGAGTTTCCTCAAAATGGTACACATAAAATGGGCAATAGCATCAGTTCTACACCTACTGTAGTCACATCTGTAGGCGAAGTGGCCAGTTCAACGTCTACATCAACCAGTGCAACGAATGGTAAAGGTCCTGCATCATCATCATCGCCAACCAGTAGTAGCTCATCATCCTCGTCAGCAACCGCTGCAGCTGCAGCAGCACACGCAACATGGGCTGTCGCATGGAATATCCACGTTTATCTCTCAGTTATATTGTTTACCATTTTGGGTGTTTATTCATTTTACAAAATTTTAACATATAATAAGCTAACTCACTTATTTTCACAGTCTTATTTTATTTGCATTCACCTGATTCTAATAGTTATATGCGCAGCGCGTATTTTTTATCTTTGCTATGACGCATACAATATTCATTCCACATTTCATATATTCGTATCTGAAATTCTACTCAATTTACCCGCCACTTTTTTGACTATATCATTTTCAGTACTCATTCTCTTTCTCTTCCTTAAATCGCTCAACCACAAGAACAATCGTTACTCAGCATTAATACGTCCACTCACTGTCATTGTGGGTTGTGGCGTGCATGTCGTACTCTGCATTACACTGCATTATGTCGAATCGTATACGATGCAAAATCACCAGCAGCATTTATACTATCAACAGCAGTTATATCGACGTCAACACGCGCAACAGCATGCAGCAGCAACAACCGCTAATGTATTTCCAACAATTGGCACAGCAGCGCTACATCATATCAGCTCTGCAACGTTGCCAACACCACCGCCACGTGTACTTTCGCTCATATGTCAAATCATTTACATATTTATATGTCTAAGTCTAGGCTTACTGTATCTTTATATATATCGTATTCTCAAGCGAATATTACGCAGCAAATCGCAAAACTACATTCATGGTTTTCAAAACCTTTCTTACGCTATACATATTACTATAGCCACCGCCTTGCTGTTCGTCTTGTTGGCTGCTCTACAGATTTTTGGAGCAATAAGTATATCAATAACACGACCACTGATCACTCAGGTTACAGCTGAAATGGATTGGCTGCAGTGGGGCTATCAGTTTTCCTTAAGATTGATTGAGATTGCCATTATAACACTTATGTCTTGGGTGGCTGGTTTGAAAGCAAGCGGTGGTGGTCTTGATGCTGTGGTCGGTGAACGTAATGTAAATGCTAGTTCTGGCGGTGGTGCTAGTGTTTTTGGTTCTGCAAATGCAGGCAGTGGTCGTGAGAAACACGCTCACCACCATCATCATCACCACACTAATGTTGCTGGTTTTTTCTTGCCTTGCACCTCAAGCTCCAGTCAGGAGCAATTCGAAACTGACTACCCTGCCGTTTGCAATGCCAACACAAACCTTCATACATACACAATGCGCACGGGTAAATTAATTTACGATGATAGCTTTGCCTTAAACTCGCTGGGCGGAGCTGGGCAATCTGCGTCAATGGCAGGTGGTGGACGCAACGCGGATTTTCAATTGCAACAACAAGCTTATCAGCGCCCCTACGACTCTGGTTCTTTGCATAGTTCCGCCAACCATAACGTTGTTGATTTCTCAACGCAGAGCAGTCACTACCAACATCATGGGCACCAAAAATATGGTGACTATTTGACGGATGCAACCACCGACCATTATGAGAATCCAAACTTTGAGCTGCGTGCTGGCAACAGCCCAAATGCTGTCAATCCTATGCAAAAGCTTACAGCGCAGACATCTACAACTTCAACGACAGCTTCATGCAGTGGTGGTTCTGGAACATCAGCCGCCTCGCAACAGCAGATGTTGCTCTTGCAAAGTGACAGTTGCTACTCGGAACCAATGCAACAAAACTACAATGCATCCTCGAACTATGAGTTCAATAACTTTGAGCGTCCCCAATTTGGTGGAGGCGTAGAAGGTGGTGGTGGTGTGCACCAAGCTATGCATGTCGATAGCTGGTCAGATGAACATGCGCTCACTTCAAGAAACCGCGACAAAAAGTCATGCACAAATTTAGAACGTGCTGCATACGATAACCCCGAACGACGAAGCTCAAACTCCACTCATTCGTGCAGCAGTAGCGGAGGTCGCTATGCTAGCTACAATTCTTTTGAATTAAGCAACAACAATTCGGGTGTACGCAAGAGTGGCACGTTAAATAACATTGCTAGCGGTGGTGGTGGCATCATTCATGGCCGTAACGCCTCATCTTCTTCAGGAACTTCATCAATAGTAGCGGCAGCGCAAAGAGCGTCCGGTGTGCAGACTTTGGCAAGCGCTGATCGAAACCATCTGCAGCATCAACAGCAAGTGCAAATGCAAAGTCATCGTGGACGCAATATGTTGCGTGGTATCGGCATAAATCATGTTGAACGCGAACATGCTCATGAATCTGAGCATGATTTTAATTTTGGGCGCGCTACGCTTGAACGTTCCAGCAACAATTCACTGCATTCGCAGCAACATCA
Organism: Dichetophora obliterata; assembly: GCA_963920525.1. Classification (NCBI taxonomy): domain Eukaryota; kingdom Metazoa; phylum Arthropoda; class Insecta; order Diptera; family Sciomyzidae; genus Dichetophora; species Dichetophora obliterata. Next base: position 11,269,861 of record OY986440.1, read on the forward strand.
AAAACAGCAACATTCGTTGCAGCACCGTTCCGATGAAGACATGATGTTACCAGGTAGTAATGCAGAGTGTGCGAATTTAATTAGTAACGGTGGTGATTCTTGTGTGTTTAATAAAACAGCTGTTGGTGGAAACAATGCAACAGATACAACATTAGTCATGAATGGTAATGATCGACTACTTGGTAAAACCCTACAGTTTCCTCCTCCCACAAACAATAAACAGCAGCTTTCAAATCATTTCCAACACTGTACTTCAGCCGGTCCTGACTCTGCTGTATCGTCTGCTTCTAATTCGGCGGCTGAGTCATCTACGGCTTCTACCGAAAGTGCAACAAGTGGGAGTATGCTGGTAGCTGTTCATGGATTTGTGCGCTTTAGAGCGATTGAAGATAAGAATAATGCTCAAGGAGGAGTGGGCGTCATACCCAATGCATCCTTATGTCATCATAATAGATCAGCTCAAACAGCTGAGCAGGCAATTACGCAAAATTCATAATCATTTTTGGAATTCTTCTTCGCTTTAAAGTAAGTTGCAAATCAGATGATATACAGTGACTATTAAATAAATTCACACACAGTTAATTCCAATAAAAGTACTTTTTTAAAAAATTAAAATGTGACGTGTGATAGTGGGCCTTTTTTCATAACTAATATCAAATTTAATTATTATAATCAGCCCTATCGGGAATAATTTTTCACGCGAATTCGGAGAAGGGGGTTTTCACTTTTAAGATAATGCTTAAGAAACTTTTAAAAATTTTTAATGCAAATTTGTTTATCAATCGTAACTGAGCTTTATCTTAAAAGTGAAAACTCCCTTTACCGAATCCGCGTGAAAAAGTATTTCCGATAGGGCTGAATGACATTCAGATATTCTTGATTTGGGCGAGTATAATTTTGGCTAAACTAAAAATTTTAAAGGCTCAACGTCAACTTGTACAAAGCCTTAGTTTGAACCAGTGTTGCTAGTTTAAGGGATACTTTCGGTTTTTGAGAGATTTCTAAACGGAACCACAACTGAAAGTTCAGCGGCATTTTTTTTTTTACAATTCTAGAGAAACTTAAATTCGCTATAACTTTAAATAGACGCAGTTTAAAAAAAAAATAAGAGCTATTCGTACATCTACAAAGGTACAATAGATTTAAAACTATTTAAATTTTTTAAAAATCAAATTTCAAAGCTTTACGCTGGACAAAATTTTGACTAAGCGTTATATCTATAAACATTTAAGATGTTATAGACATAGCTGTTAAATAATGATCACTAATCGTAGTCATGAGTAATTATGTTATTTTTATTACACAGTGTTTCCACTAACAATATTTGATTGCATGCGAACTGTCAAATTGAATTTCATTATATATACCTAAAGTACAGACCACTCATATTATGAAATTGCTCATATCATGAAATTTATCTCTTGAAATATTTCTTGAGATATATTTAATGAGAAAGCTGTCACTTTTCAGTAAAATATGTAAGTGTGTGCATTTTTAAGAACTTTTCAGGCAAAAAATATTGCAAAAGCATTGAAAGAGTGAAAAAACATAAAATGGAATGGCGAATGAAACAAATTATTAATTTAATAAACTTTTACAAACAATTTCAAATTGAAATTTCATAAGATGAAGTGCCCACCTAAATATTATAGCATGAAATTCAATTTGACAGTTCGCGTGCAATAAAATATTGTAAGTGTAACACCGTGTTAAAAAGGTGAAATAGTCGATTAAGTACAATTCTTTTCTGTTTGGCCTAAGAATCAAATAATTTCGCTTGCAAATTAATAAAATTATAATCACGATTACTTGAGGTTACGGAAAATAATAAAAAAATCATTATTTTAAAGTATAAATTTAATTATTAAACAAAGATTGTCTAAAAACACAAAATAAAAAAAATAAATGCATGACAAAATAAACAAAAAAAAATTTTGGTACTTTGGTCTAAAATTTAGGCACAAAATGATTATTATTATACAATTATCTTTTAAAGTTGTCTGATTATTTTGCATAATCTCTAGTAATCGTAATCACAATTTTATTATTTCTAATCTTAATTAATTACTCACCAACGGATTATATAATTAATTAAATCTGGATATAACGAACCCCCGAAATAGTGAACTCTCGAAATAGTGAAAGTTAGCTTTTAAACATGGACTACTCTAAATAGTTAACATCCGGTAGTGAACAAAATAGTAACTGACATTTTAAAGAATAAGAGCAAAAAAGTACGAAAAAAATAACGCAAAAATAAAGTTTCAGAAAAAAAATAAATTTTTTAAAATACTTTCAATCTCAAAAATGCGAAAAATCGAAGTTGTGAAAAATTAGTTCACTATATCCAAGCCTGTATTATAATTTTTTTAAAAATATAATCTAATTGATTACTAATCGTAATAGCAATTTAACAGCTTTGCTCTTAGTCATGCTGTGTTTGAGGCTCAATTGACGCAATTTGGTTGAAGTGCAAAATTAGCGCACAGTGCTTTTTTTCAAGCTTTGAAGATCCCACAAAGTTTTTGTAGAATTTAAACAAAAATAGTTTTAATTCGAACAAGATATATTTATCTAATTAAAAAACAAACTTCAAACTATTGTGGTATTAATTATTTGACCAATTTAAGTTAAACTATTAAGTAAAACTAATAGTTTTGTACTTTTCTTTTAAATTTTTCAAAGTTTGTAAAAGTTCAAAATTCTATTGAAAAAATTTTTAATGCTTTAAAAGCAGTTATGATGTTAAAAATTTCAGTTTGTAGTTCAATTGCTATTCTTTTTTTTCTAGCAAATTCTTAAAATTTATAATAATTTTTATACGCAATGGTTTCTGTTTGACGTTCCAAGTAAAAATAAATGATTGGGTATGCTGCCTTATCGAGAGAACGCTACGTAAAGTAATTCGTGTGAAAAACATAGGTTCTCCTAATTGATTCGATTATCCCTCGCATTTATTTACTGTCGTTGCGAATGCATTTTGCACTGGAAATTGCCGTTTTTTAAAATAAAAATTCATATCCGTTGGTATTAAAGAAATGCTAGGAATTATAAAAATAGGCGTCCCAATAAACAATGACCACTGCAAAAAAAGGTTATTTCACCGATTTTGACGGTTAAAAGTAAATTGTTTAAAAACACAGGTTTCACAATCATTACTTAAGTGTAAGCTCTGAAAATGCGTTTCATCACCCATACATAAGTTCAACTCAAGAAAATGCGTGACTCGATAAATACTTAAGTCCTCGACAGCCAACAACTGATTATATTTTGTGAAATAATTAAACTTATCAGTAAAAACTAATTGGTTAAACTTAAGTACAACTTGAGTATTAATTGTGAAACCTGGCCTAAGAGTGCAATAAGTGTGATAGTTGCTTGCTGTTTAGATAACTTACTTAAGAAAAAAAAAAATGACTGGATAATTTATATGTGAAGTGGTTAAAATGGGTTTTATTGTAAAATATATATAAAAAAATTTCGAGAAAGTTTATATAATATCGAAGTGTTCATGTCTCGTTTCTACATAAACTTAACAATAACTTTTAAAAAACATTAACTAATTTTTCGACTTCTTCCGAAAAGGGAATTTTCGTACCTATTTTAAGGGGTATATTAACTTGAGCACTTCGTTTGTAACGGGATCAGGTCGATTGCTTAAATGTCAACATCTTGAAACAACCAAAATCTTGAAAAAAATATTCTTGAAGTAAAATTCTTAAAAAAAAAAATCTTGAAAACAAAACACCTAGAAAACAAAAGTATGCATATATATTAAAAAAATGTTGAAATTTCAAAAAGTGTCAAATTTCGAGAAAAAAACGGAAATGTATCAAATTTCGAAATTAAAAATGTCAAATTTAAGACTTTTAAGTGTGTCGAATAAAACAAAATAAAAAATAATTATATGAAATCCTATTAGAAAATATAATTATATCCGATGTTGAACTTGAAGGAGAATTGTTTACATATAAAACTGTTAACCCTTGTACGGACTAAAATGATAATCTTTCAAGCTTTCACGAATGTTATCTCCTAAACCACTTGCTAGCGGGCCTTTTTTTGCATATTTGGATTAAGGAGGATCAAATAAATATGATAAAAAGATGAAAAAAATTAGCGCGCGTGGGCCCTAAAGTAGAATTATTCCCTTATATTTATAAATTTTACACTTTTTCGAAATTTGACACTTGTTTAGAAATCTTGCACTTTTTTAAAACCACAATATTTTTCATAATATGACTTTTTTGCAAAATTTTTACTTGGCGAAATTTATCACTTCTCAAAAATTTTATACTATTTTTAAATATGTTTGTTTAAAAATTTTACAATTTCCGAAATTTGACACTTATTTGATACTTTCGATATCTTACACTTTTCGAAATTTCATATTTGTTCGAATTTCTAAAAGCACAAATTTTGCAATAAGTCAAATTATGAAAAATATGTGAAATTTTAAGTGTAAAATCTTTTATAAAAAATTTCAAATTTAAAAAAGTGTAAAATTTAAAAAAGGATTTTAAATTTTTTTCATATTTTTATCATATGTATTTGGACCTATGAGGTCCAACCGAAATATGCAAAAATTGGTTTTAGGCTTGTTTTTAATAGTCCGCACAAGGGTTAATAATTTCATCTGTAAATAATTATCTCTCAAGTGTTAGTACTTCTGGACACAATTATTTTTTTTTGTTTTGTGTTTTATTTGACTGACACACTTCAAACTTTCAAATTTGACATTTTGGTTGTCGAAATTTGATAATTTTCTGTTTTTTCTCGAAATTTTACACTTTTTCGAAATAAGGTTTTTTACAATTTCAAGATGTATGCATATTTTTTGTTTTCTAGGTTTTTTCTTTTTCAATATTTTTTCGTTTCATAAATAAATTTAAAATAGATAGTTTTGCTTTACTCTCGATTGTTAATTGAAAAAAGAGAAATATTTTTAGTAGTCTATAAAAATAAATATTAATAAAAATTTAACCCTTTTCGATCAAGCCATTCAGCACATGAAATTTTTTAATCCAAAGTTGGACACCGTTTTTCTCTTCTGTCTAAAGTTTAAATAGACTTACGCTAAAATAATTACTGAAATTTTCGAATATCCTCTGTTAACTAATTTTGAATTTTTTTAAATTACAAACTCTTTTTAAGTATTGTTTTTTACAAACTTTTTTATATGCAATAGAAAAACGAAAAATAATTATAAAAAACAAAGTCGCCATTTCAGGCCTTGAAAGGACTTTGACCGAGTTTCTATTTATCTATTGTTTCGTGCATGTTATTAAATGGACCTACATACTAGTTTCATGACGAACCGTAACTGTGGGCTTAGACCGTTTACTAAACAGTTTATTGCAATAAATTCTTCGTTCGGAGTACTGTTTAGACCACACGAACATCAATAGCGAACATTGGCCGCCATCTCGTATGCTCAGGCGGTGTAAACAGCAGTTTGTGCATTTGGCCGAACATCAATAAATGCAGGTTTGCTAACTCCTTATTTTTCGCTACCAAATTGTATGCACTTGTTAATTAAATACAATTAGTACTTTGAATAGTTAGATTTTTATTTGAGAGAAATACTTTTTATCTTATAACTTTAAAAAATTGCTTTTAGTCAAAAATCGGGGTTTCCACTACCATTTTAGTTAACATCAACCTTTTTCTAAAATCTTCGATTAAAACTCAAAAAGTGTCAGCAGAACCGGAAATGTTTTTTTTTATTATATATGAAAAAATCTCATATGGATTCCTGCTATATTAAATAATATTTGCTATCCATACTCAAGAAACTTTCATTAAGTTATATAATTATTATTTAAATAAAAACAACCTGAAATAAATAGTCGCTTTAAAATTAAACTTTTAGCACAGAGTTTTTTTCGCTTAAAAACTTTAATAGGCCCTTTACACAACAAAATTATACTGCAGCGAAAATGAACAACACTTTAAAAAACAAAACGTAAATTACTACGTATTTTTGTACTTCCCATAATTTATTCTTTTCTTTTTTTAAACACAGCGCAACACCGGATTCGTCCATAAAGATCGAACGTTGTACAAAGATTCCTTCGTTCGTTCCACCTAATTTACTGTTTACACCGGGCAAACAGCGTTCGCGATAAATAGTGTTTATAGAAACGAACGAGGTTTCTTTCGTTCTTTCAGGCGGTCTAAACCCACAGTAAGGTGGCGACCGGTTCTTAAGCTTACGGACAACACAATCTACCCAGTAGGCTACAGCCTACTTTTGAAGAGAATAACGATTTTTAGTATCTATTTTTTAAATTTAAAAAAAAAATACTAGCACACTGGTTTAAACTTGTATATTTTTTTATTTTAGCACAAAGGCATAAAGCTATTAAGCTACAAAAAATCCTTCATAACTGCTGTCTATAAAATATATTTTAATAGTTTCTTTTTTATGTGTACGTTTTTATTGTACTTAACCCACTATCTTTATAACTTAATATGTAATTTGATCATAACGGTTTTTATAAGCACGAACTCGAATGTTGTTTTATTTTAGTTTTTTTATATCGTTCTACCATTCGCCAAAAAAATAGGAAACAATGTCCATTATGTAATGCAAATAAAACTCAGAACTTTCTTATATTAAAAATTGAACTGAATAGTTAAGGCTTCAGTATTTATAATTTTGTACATTATATAATTAATTGTTCTCTTTTTTTTGATCTGAATATAATAGAATAAAATAACTTAAATATAGTGAATATAATGTACAAGCACAATATTTATATATATTGACTTATTCTTGTATTTCTTATAAAAAGAAAAAATTAATGATTATGATATATAAAAACTATGATATACATATATATATATATATATATATATATACATAAAGTATGCATGCCGTATAAGAAATCAAAATTTCTACATATTCAAAACATTTTCATTTTATATATAAAGATAGTAAACAAGTACTAAGATAAATCTGTATAATATATAGAAATGTAAATGATACACATCGCACTTAAATACATATATAAAAGGATAAATATTATTTTGTACATACAAATATATTTATATACATAAGCATGCATTTTGACTAAATACTACAAACTAGCACTGGGGCGGGCGTGCTTAAAACCTTCACGTTTTTAATTTAAAAAAGTTTATTTTTAAAGCTGTTATGTTAAAAAAAATATGAGAAGAAAATGTGGCGAACAAAGACAAAGTTCAAAACAATAAGCTCGAACTATATCTCATACATTGTTTTTCTGTATAAAACCGAAGTTTACTTCGAATATAAATTTTGGATTTCATTCTAATCATCTAGCTTCTTTGAAATCTCTGATCTAACCTTGCATTAATATTAAAAGGCCTTACCAATAGTTTGCTACTTTTTCATAAAAGTTCGACATTTTCAAAACAATTGTAACACTTACCAAGAAATAAAAATGTATGCTTCACCTGAAGCTACGTTGCGTATACTTTTTGTATTCTATGGAGAACCGCTTTGAGAAAACAGCGTAGTCAAAACTAAAGAAAAAAAAAAGGAAATAAGTAATGTTACATGTTGAAAAAAAAAATTTTTAAAAATGTTGAAAACTAAATATATAGAAAACAAAAAATATGCAAAAATCTTAAAATTTTTAAAAAGGGTCTTATTTCAAATCAAAGCTGATACGCATTGACTGCAACACGCGTCCAAGAACAGAATGAAAGACTTGATTTTAATGAACGCAGCAGCGAAAATTCTTTTTATTCTAAACAAACAAACAAACAAGATAGAAGTCTGCGGCAGCAAAAATTCCTGTCGAATTCTCTCTTTGTCGTGTTGTCTTCAGCAAATACATCTACATAAGAAAACATGCGATTTATTTTTTGATAAATGGCGTTTGTCGCAGTCAATGTGTATCGACTATAAAGTGTAAAATTTCGAAAAAAAACGGAAAAAAGATTCAAACCTCTAAAACAAAAATGTCAAATTTTGGTCAAAAGTATACATTTTTTGTATATTTATAGTCCCAGACAAACGACGAGGACGTGGTGGTTTTTTAACATGAAAACTATTTGCAAGCTGACTTTTTTTCATATTTGAGGTCCTAGAAGGCCCAAATACATATGATAAAAATTAGAGCGTGGGACCCTAACTAGAATTTTTACTTTAATTTTTAAACTGACACTTTCAAAATTTGACACTTCAAAATCTAACACTATCTTAAAATTTCACATATTTTTTAAAAATTTGACATTTAACACTGCGAAATTTGACACTTATTCAAAATTTTCAACATATTTGGAATTTTACATTTTTAAAATTTTTTCAATATATGACACTTTTCGAATAGTGTCATATTTTCAATACAGAATTCTTGAAAAACCTACGCATAGAATGTATTCTTTAATCCGCGTGCGCGATTATGCGTAGATTTTTGGTTTCAGAATTTTTTCTTAACATTTTGTTTTCAACATTTTGAAATTCTGCGAAACGACCCAACCCATTTCAAAAACTAAACTAAAATTGAATTATTTTTGTGACTGACATAATTAACAGTATTCTTCTCATTTATAAAAATGTATCATTCTATTGAAAAATATATAAAAACGTTTGCAAGGCAAAAAAAAAATATAGAACGCGTCATACTTTAAAATCAAATATTCATTTCTAATATTAAAACAAACGATTTTTCTGACTAAGGGGTAAGACCCAAAAACTCATTTTATAATTTTATGCAAAAAAATCTCGAAGAAATCTACACATTATTTTGCCATTGTGTATCTATTGGTATATTTGCAAAAAGTCGCTCAAAATATCGAAATTACGTAAACGTCTCGCTCCTAGTAATAACCCTCTTCAATAATATATGTACATAATAAATAAAAACCTAATGAAAAAGTTGAATAAATCTGTAAAACTCTTTATGTCGCATAAACTGCGTTCAATTATAATTCAAATAAATGCCATGAAACTCAACAATAAAGCTTAGTATTCTTCTATTCCCAGTACAGTTAATTATTATAGTTATTAATACTATTATTAATATTGCCATTATCAAATAATTTCTTAGTACGTAAAAGACAAATTATTTAAGGTTTTTTTAGTAAATCGAATATCGCTTTAATAAAGAAAACAATTATATATATATATATTTAAAAAGAAAATTTATACAATTTTAATAAATACATTAAATTGTAGTTGCATAAAATACAAGAACGAATAAAACCTGACAAATCTTTAAAAAAAAGTAATTAAATCAAATAAAATTTTCGAATGTGTTAAAAATTTGCGTGATTCACAACTTTTAAAAAAAATAACGAATTGGCTATTTCAGCCTTTGAAAAAGACTAATCAAACTTCTTTAGATCAACTGTGTTTTGTGTGTCTGTGTGTGTTTTTTTTTTAGTTATACAACGGGGAAAGCGTTGAAAGCCGAAAAGTGTGGGACTTTCATCCACTAAAACCTAAACTCTGTTTCCAGATTTCCTGCATGGAACTGCTGGTGAGTATTTCTTCATGCCGTTTCTAGGATGTCAACTCGAGTCAAAAGTTATGCGCAGTCTTTATACGCGACGCATTTCTTTGTTTATGGTGCATGCCATATTGCAAACTGAAATCCAGTCCTCTTCTGAGTTAAGCATTATGTCCAACAATCTCTCCACTGTTCTGTTTAAACTATTGTAGTATATGAGTGCGCAGATTTTGGAATTCATTCTTTTGAATTGTATGGCTGCTAATCATATGAACCCTTGATAGAGTTGATGGCGGTGATTTATAAATAGCCTACTGCTTTGAAATGTCATATGATTAGCAGCCATACAATTCAAAAGAATGAATTCCAAAATCTGCGCACTCATATACTAGTTTAAACAGTGAGTTGATCACAGCTTAATCACTCAAAGACTACTGAAGAGGAAAATGTAGCGATTTCCGAAACAGACTGTCTATTCCGCTAAGTGCTTGACTCTATACAGAGTTGTTGTTGTTGCATCTTTAAAAACTTACTTGATCTAAAGCTCATAATTTAATTCATGTAATATATGAAATTATTATAATTTCTGAATTTAGCTTACGCTTAAATTTTTTAGAAGTTTTGGCTGTTATTTTATCGAAAATCTTCTTTTCCATCTACATTTAGCTCCAAATCATATCCAAAACACTTAAGATTATGTTGTACTCCTATATATTATATAAATTATAATGATAAAATAATTATATTTATGGCTGTAAACAAAATTGGCAACTCTGTAATGCATTTATACTAAAATAAGTCACTTCAAAGTAATTTTCACTAACACAATGTCAGCATACTTCATGTTAAAAATAAATTATTAAACAAACTACTTTGTTAATAGATTTAAACTCGTAGATCATCAGAATAAGGCTTTCAGCTCCATTTGGAAAAAATCTTTTTTTATACTATCAGCACTTGCCTTTTAGCAAAAAGACGATTGAAAAATCCCTCAAAAAATTTCCCTCAAACTGGCATCACTGGTGCACACTTTGTGTGATTCCCTTTGTTTGACTTATTAGATCTGCTGCTATGAGGAGAATATAAAGGAGGAATAGCTTAAAAAAGAGCAAAGAAACGTTGCGCACTAATTTATTCTTTTCTTTCTTGGTATACTTGGTATACTTTTTGTACTTGGTGTATCAAAGAAAATCTACTCCAGCTAGCTCATGGTATAATTATCAGTAATTGTACCATGGGACAACCTATAGTAATTGAATCATGCTATGGCATGATAGAACTGCCAAGTATTATATTTATGCTGTAGGGATAAAGGGCATGTCACACTTAGTGAACACGGATAAATTTGTTGTTTTCACGGGTAAAAGAAGCACTCTCAATTTCCAGTTTTTTCTTTTACGAGCGAAAACAATAACAAATTTGTCCAAGTCCGCGCAAGTGTGACATGCGCCTAAGGCCGGACACAGACCGGACACGGACAAATTTGTCGTTTTTTTCGCGGGTAAAATTATAAACTGGAAATTGAGAGAGCTTCTTTCACCAGAAAACAACAACAAATTTGTCCGTGTCCGCTAAGGGGCATGTCACACTTTGTCTGCTTGTCTGCCAAACATTGGAATTTTCGCCATTTTTTGTAGTCTCATTGTTTTGTCCACGGCATGCTACACGTAGTTTTCTGTTCGATAATGGCGGAAGCTAAATTTACTACGTTTTTGCTACCATTTCGTGCAGGCAATGTTCCTTTATGCAATCGATTCAATAAAACGGCTACCCTCTATGGGTTGTTTAAAAGTGGTTTTATTTGCTTTTAAAATGGATGGGTTAAATTCTGATCTCTTGGGGTTAAAATAAATTACATTGGCCAATATGTATGCAGGAAGTGTATCCACATATTTAGATGACAACAATGGATGGAGTTGAAAAAATGTAAAAGTGCCATGGATAATAGGCAGACATAAGAAAGCAATGATAAATTTATCAAAGGAGCTAAGATGCACTGATGATAAAGCATTTAAAAATTTTTTAAGAATATCTTATAAAGCCGGTTGGCTTTGAAATTAATTAATGAACATTTCAGCAATATTTCTACTCCAATTAATAGCCATAATCCTATCTCTTAGAATATTGTAAATTTTAACGATTTAAAAGATATATCCCAACTAGAACTTATGGTCCATATTTTGGTTGCAGCGACGTCGTAGCGTTTATTTTTGTGTCAACATTGACATGATGTTACGTATTTGTTACGTTACAGAGACCACTATTATTTGAAAGTGGTGCAACACAATGCTGACATTGTGTTAGTGAAAATTACTTTGAAGTGACTTATCACATTTCAGTATAAATGCATTATACCTGCGACACATTGGCAAACGTAAACTTGTTTAAATCGCTTTTGTAGTTTAATTTTCTGTAAAACTATGTTTAGAATTCGTTTAGTCAAAACTAGTTTCCGAAAGTCGTTTATCGCTGCTAAACGAGTTTTAACAGCTGACATTCTTCTTTCTACACTTTCGTTGATAACTACTGTGCTCTCACTCGAGCACACACGCTGAAATTTTACGATTATATTGTTGTGCGCTCACCTATTGCTTCTATATTATTTGTTATTTTTTAAACTAGTGAAGAAAAATATTGAGTGAGTCATCCCAATGGTTATATTTTAAACTACAAAATATAATCAAGATTACTTATGCCAATGTGTCAATGCTATTACAGAGTTGCCAATTTTGCTTACCGCAATAAATATAATGATTTTATAGTTATAATTTATATAATATATAGGAGTACAACATAATCTTAAGTGTTTTTTGATATTGGATGGGAAAGAAGACTTTCGGTAAAATGACAGCCAAAAATTCTTAAGAATTTAAGCGCAAGCTGCATTCAGAAAATATTGCAGCAATTTCATACATTAATAAAAAATGTTTTAAAAAGTTTTGTGGAAAAAATGTTGTTAACAAATTTCAGTAATAGTTATTAATGTAAGCAATCAATAAAACATAGTTGAGAAGCTTAACAATACAATATAAAAGCAGTGTCATGTTTATTGTTAGGAAAATATAATTATAATTTGCGTCCACCATTTTAAATAGAAAGAGCCTACACTTGGGTCGCAATTAGCTAATTGTTACAAAATGGTTACATCTTAAGTTATTATTCCATAGTTGAGTGATGCATTTTTTAAAGGTGAAACTTGATAAATCGTTACAACATTCTGTGACATAGTGGTAAAGTAGTACTAAAAATGAAAGTCACATTGAAGGCATGGTTACAATATAGGAATTGTGCCAATATAGTAAAAATAACGTAATTGTGTGACATTTTATTTCTAAAATGAAAATAAAACTAAATAGGAATTTTTACAATCTTTTCCCACAAAATCTTTTCCAAATCAGTACCACTGCAACGTCGTCGTGTAAAAAATGTGTCCTAAGTAACCTGTGGTCGCAAAATTCTACTTGGGATGTATATATAAACAGTTTGTTTTGTACCTATGCTGCTGTAATGTATGACTAGCTTGATCTGTTATACTATCAGTAAATTAATAAATCGACTGCCACTTGGCTCCATATTATTACAGAATAATTTACTACTGCTCACATTTTCTCTTGACGATTGTCCTAAAATACAAGGGTGAAAGAGACAACGGCAGCTGTACATACAAGCACTAAAAATACTATATACAATGACGTGCTACTTTCATATTATAGTTTATAAGTGGGAAATATAGTAAAATAAATGCATAAATTTTTATAAATAACATCAGATACACATTTTGAATTGTAAAAAATTCACAATCACTAAAAAAACAATATATTAAAACATAAATATGTACGGTAAGAATTCTCTTTACATCATTTTGCATGTTCGTCAAGTATTCTTCTTCTTTTTATAAATAAATACTATTCAAGCCATGTATAGCACTAGCAGCGTACAATTCAATACTAAACAATAAATATCGCATTACTGTTAAATTCAAATAGTACATTTCCTACTGCAGTGCAGTTTTATTACTACTAAACGTAAAACATCAAGAAAATACAACCGTTGTCCAAATTGTTTTCAGCTTTGGGCCTTGAAAATTTTTGTCAGTTGCCTGGAAATTTTTGGATGACTGAGCTCTCTCAATTTCCAGTTTTATCTTATACCCGCGAAAACAACAACAAATTTGTCGGTGTCCGCTAGGTATGACATGCACCTAAGTGTGACCATAGTACAATTATTTGACAAGGTAGCCGTGACAGTTTTTAAGCGATTGGTAGTTGTCAAAAACAGCTAAAGGAGTTGTAGTTTGCTGCTGTTGACTATGTATGTGCTTATTTTTAACTTTTCTTTGATTCATTAAATTTGTTCGCGAAGTTTATTGGAATGTTTTTAGTTTTCTGTAATTGATTAGCTATGTTTAAATCGTTGTTTATTTTTTCAAATTTTTTTTATTAATTGCACGAACAACTAATTTTGACAACTACCCATCGCCGCTCGTGAGAAAAAAGCCAGTCTACGCTACTATCTTGTCAGTAATTGTGCCATGAGTGTGACATGCACAAGAGTGTCAAATACAAATAGTGTAAACACATTTAAAAATTAAAGATGATTTTTTCTGTGTTTACTTTAGCATTTGATGAATAAATTTTCACAAGAGTAAATTAATTATTTTCTGTTGTTGTTTCTTATGGAGGTAGACACTAGGCAATTAATTGTACAATTTTAAAATAAGCATACGAAAAATTCAATAATTCATAAAATTCAAAAACCATTAACAAAAAATGTCCCCGTTTTTTTTTTCTTTTCTTGCAAGTGAATACTAGCACGTGCATATTCAGCGTTTCGAGATTAACATTTTTTATATAAAATGGTTATATAACTAAACTAAATTCATGAATGATAATTTAATTTTTTTTAGATTATGTTATAAACTCTGACGGATTTAATTCCGTGTATAAGAGGTGTGAAATTAAGAAATACATTAATAAACACTAAGACATTAGTTTCATTTAACATTTTGTACTAAAAAAGTGTAAGCTAAGGCACACTATTATCACAAGTATATGAGATAAAAAATGTATATATATGAATTAAGAATATAATTATCTAAGGTTTTGTACATAAAATTTCAATTTGTTGCAAAAAATGTGTAAATTTTGTGACTTCTTTATGTCTTCAGGTAATGCGTTGTATTGTTTTATGGCGCTGTGGTTCCCCTACAAGAAATGGGTAACCGAAACTCCAACACAAGCACATACATTTTTCTGTTTACAACCACATTTTCATACTCTTTTCAGTGTCAAAAATTGTGAAACAAGGAAAAATATGAAAATTTTAGGAGTGCATGTGAAAGAAAGAGAAGGTATCAGTATCAAAAATCATGTCCAATTTTTGCATATCCGCCATTGTAGTTTACCATTCCAGGTTACGCTAACAACAAAAACCAAGTTCTGCAATAAAAAAAATGTAAATATCTTTAAATTGTTTACTGTTGGAACGCTGCTGCCTATCAAAGAAGGATGAGCCAATAAGCATGCTTTCCAATATCAAGAATGCAGTGAGCATTTCAACATTCGCCATATCTTATTCCACTCCCAAAGTCGTCGGCACAGAAGTGGCTAGCAGTAGTAGCAACAACAATAACAACAACAACAATAACAACAACAACAATAACAACAACAACAATAAAAAATGTTATAATAAATTTAAAACATTTGTTTCAAGACACCAACGAATTGCATGCATTTTTTTTATAAGAAGTACGTTAGATAAAACTGATTTTTACGTTATATCTAACGGAATTATCTAGTAAGATTTGGTTACCTATAACCTGTATTTATGTTAACCTTAACTAGAGAGAGATCGAGACGGCTATATTTCGATAATAATGGAAAGGGATGCCAGATCACACGTATGCACGAGTTTCGGTTAATTTCTTCCCGAGACTTCCTAGCATAACCGAAACTTCGTATAAAGAGGTAACCGATATTTCAGTTTGGAAAAACCGTTTTTGCTTAGTTAAATAACCGATAGTCTTCTGGTAGGGTCAAGGTCTTAAGTTATTTTGATGTTCGTGCTTTTGGTACCTCAAAGTTATGTTTCTGACGCGTGTTGTGTTGATGAATTGTACTTCTAGTTTTGAGTATGAGTTTGAATTTGAGCATACTAATTTGTACTTTATGTATGT
Source organism: Dichetophora obliterata (assembly GCA_963920525.1). NCBI lineage: Eukaryota > Metazoa > Arthropoda > Insecta > Diptera > Sciomyzidae > Dichetophora > Dichetophora obliterata. Next base: position 11,285,479 of record OY986440.1, read on the forward strand.
ATTTGCATTTTTCGATGAAAACTAGCTGATTAATGTCCATTTGTTAGGTGCTTTTATATAGTTCTCTAGTAGAGATTGTTGGATTTTTATTGAATAGTATTTTTATTGCTTTATTCATCACTCTTCCTATCTGCTCTAAGTGAAATTTGCTACATTGGCTCCAGCTGCATATGTTGAATCATATTCTGGATAGAATATGTTCAGTATATATAAGTTTCGCAGCGTTTTCATTGATTTTGCCAATTCTTTTTATGACCATTGTTGAGGAAATTCTCGAATTCTTTGAATGTATTCAATGGTAGTTTTATAAAAAATTCCTGTTTGTAAACAAATATTACAATTCAAATAAAGTGTTACTATTTATAGAATATTAAAAAACTTTACTTTAGTAACCTCGCTGCACTTGCCAATCTAGTTGCTAACAATTTTAGAGATCAAGAAAACGTGGTAAATTCTATTTAATCTGACAGTCATTTCCGTTTAGCGAAGTAGATAATTTGACATAAACGCTCAGTGACGATGACGTAGATTAGGCGTTGCCAGATCCTTCGTAACACTCCCCCCCGGTATGTCCTCTGGAGGACCTACCTCATTATGTAAAGGTCCAACGTCTAATATAGCAATCTTAGCTGCAGGTTTCACATAAAGTCCAGCCGCTGTTTTGATCATCGCACTCCTCACTCTTCCGTCAGCTGCTTTTTTCACTTCCACAACCCTACCTTTTGGCCAGCAGTTTCTAGGATTAGCAGGATCAACAATGACGACGATGTCGTTAACTTCAATCGGCTTCGTTTCTTCAAACCACTTGGTGCGACGCGTTATAACTGGCAGGTATTCAACCACCCACCTTTTCCAAAAGGCATTTGCTATTTGCTGGGACGTCTGCCAACATCTTCGTAGAACAACTCCGTCATTTACAGCATGTGCCAGCGGCTTTGAGCCGTTTGAACTTCCTAGCAAAAAATGATTTGGTGTCAAAGCTTCCTCGTTGTCGTTGCTAACAGGAATATAGGTGAGCGGGCGAGAATTGACAATCAACTCTACTTCCATAAGGGCACCCCGTAGAAGTTCACCACTTGGCCTTTGAAATGGTAAAACCTTACTCAACACGCTCTTAACAGATCGGATCAGGCGTTCCCACACTCCGCCCATGTGTGGTGAAGACGGTGGTATGAAGTACCATTGCGTTGACGGGCTCGTGAATGCATTCACTATTTTGTCCTTATCCATTTCACTAAACGCCCCAGTTAAATCGCGCTCAGCTCCCTTGAAGCTAGTGCCATGATCGCTCCACATTTCAATTGGACTACCACGCCGCGCAATTAAGTTTCTAATGGCGATTATGCAAGAATCAGCTGACAAAGAATGGGCTACCTCCAGGTGCACTGCTCTGGTTGTAAGGCAAGTAAGAAGAACGCCATATCGTTTTTCGGTACTTCTTTTTATATTTACAAAAAGTGGACCAAAATAATCAACACCAACGTATGAGAAGGGTCGACAGAAGTAAGCGAGCCTCGTCAGGTGCAGCGAAGCCATTTTGGGCGGCATCGGCTTGACAGATTCGTTGCTACAAATTTGACACTTTCGGCGCACGGCGCTGAAAACTGCTCTTAGTCTTGGGATCCAAAAGTACTGTCGAATCTTATTCACAACAGTCTCATGGTTACCGTGTTCATATCTACGATGGTATTTGTCAACGATCAATTGTGTAATATGGCTTTTCCTGGGTAAAATAACTGCATCAGATATTATTTCGAGCTGCAATCTACTTCCGAGTCGTAATACACAGTTTTTATCTAGATATGGTGACAGCTTGTAGATAGGGCTCGATTTTGGTATGGTTTTCTTAGCTAACAATAAATTTATTTCTTCACTAAACGCGCTTGCCTGTGCATCTTTCCATAATATCTGCTCAGCTCGCTCCATTTCACTTTTGGAAGGACGTCTATCAGTCGGTGTTTTACGCGACTTGTTTAGCCACGGCAAGGCCATATGAACTAAGGCAGTTGTCACTCGAAATAATCGTCTCCAGGTAGAAAATCGTTCAGGTCCCTTGATCAGAGTGCTATTTTCTTTTTCTGTATCAACAACGTGAACTGCAACGTTCGTTCGCAATTCTACAGTACTTAACACTTCATTTGGGTTATTTTTTTTGGGCCACTCCGCAGCATTCAATTTTAAGAAGGCCGGTCCATTTAACCATCGACTACTGCTGGAAAAGTTAGGTGCTCTTTTCCACTTTGTTGCTTCATCAGCCACATTTTCCTCGGTTGGAATCCAACGCCAATCAGAAATTTCTGTTAGTTCCAATATCTCGCCAACCCGAAAAGCAACAAACTGCTGGTAGCGCCGATGATCAGACTGCAGCCACGCCAGCACAGTGCGAGAGTCTGTCCAAAATACTTGTTTAGTGATGCGCAACGAATGTGAAGATTTTATGCTCTGCGCGAAACGGGCACCGAGAAGAGCAGCCTGAAGTTCGAGGCGCGGTATTGACATGACCTTTACCGGATCAACTCTCGTCTTGCTTCCAATTAGAGTGCATTCCACGATATTTACATCAGACCATCGAATGTAGCTTGCAGCAGCATATCCATTTTCACTAGCGTCTACAAACGTGTGTACTTCTACTACACAAACATTGCTGTTGTCGACTTTTAAATAGCATCGTGGAATTTTAAGACTTTCGACATCAGGTAAATAAGACAGCCATCGCCACCATTTCGAGTACTGCTCTTCATGAATAATATCGTCCCATGCGCACCCGGACCACCACGTCTATTGAAAGATAATTTTTGCATAAATGACATAAAAACCCAGTAGACCCAGCGGATCAAAGATCGTCATCACCAGGCTTAAGACCTCTCTTTTAGTAGGTCGCCTCTTACCTAGCAGCACTTCTTGATTTTTGTAGCGCTTAGAAACTTTAAAGGTGAAGCAGTCTTCCGTAGGGCACCACCACATGCCAAGCACTTTCTCCGCAGCCATATCGCTGTCAGCATCTAGACTCACAGGTCCCGTTGTTTCAGCATCTAAAGCTCTTAAAACAGATATCGAATTAGAGACCCAGTTGCGAATCTTAAATCCGCCTTTTAGCATGAATAAAGCGAACGTCACATGCCAGTTTTATGGCCTCTATCTCTGTGTCTACGCTATCTAACATATCATCGACGTAGTGTTTTTCGAGAATGCTTTGAAATGCTCTTGGATAGTTGTCGCTAAATTCAGTTGCATTTTTGTTTTTTACAAATTGCGCGCAGCTAGGAGAACATGTAGCTCCAAAGGTCATGACCGTCATTAAGAAAGCTGTTGGTTCAGTAGCGCCTGGTTCATACCACAAAAAACGTTGATATTTTCCTCAGGTCGTATCTGTACTTGGTGGTACATTTCTTCTATATCACCCCCAATCGCTACTCTTCGTTGTCGAAACTTTATTAACACGGAGACCAAAGATGTAAGTTGGTCTGGGCCTTTTAAGAGCATTGTGTTAAGCGAAACTCCATCTACCTTGGCTGCAGCATCCCAGACAAAGCGAAGCTTTCCAGGCTTATTTGGGTTGATTACTGGAAAAACCGGCAAGTACCAACAGTCATCCATGTAGGTCTCCTCTTTACTTAGCTTTCGTGCATAGCCTTTTCGTAAGTAGTCACTCATTTTTTCTTGTAACGCTTGGTACATGGTCTGATCTCTTTGCATCCTTTTAAATAGGCAGTCTGCTCGACGTTTTGCGATAGAAATGTTGTTGGGAAGCGAAATAATTGAGCTCGCCCAAAGCAGTCCAGTTTGGAAACGATCACCAACTCTCCATGTCAGCCGTTCTAGTTGCTCAAGGGCACGCTGGTCATCAACCGATAGTGCTTTCTTCTTCGCCGCAACGCCTAAGTTATCTAAACATATGTAATTTTTAACAATTTCAATAAGTTCTGAGTTTGCAGCGGTATCGCAGTCACAAGCGTGGAACAGGTGGCTCTGATTGGTTGCTAAAGACGATCTGAACGCAGGTCCCTTTATGGTCCATCCAAGTCTTGTCTTTTCTGCAATCGGCTCAGAGTTTGGACCTTCTCGACATTTCATAGGTTGGCCAAGCTTACTGTTGTTAAGACCAATGAGCAACCTTGGTGCAGCATCCGAATACGATTTAATTGGTAGCCCTTGAAGGTGCTTATATTCAGCTTGAAGTGTCTCCGCATCCAGGGTCTGAAAAGGAAGATCAAGATTCTTCACTGTACGAACATTATTCAGAGGTAATCGTTTGGCACTTCCAAGCGCCGAAATCTCCATATTTGCAAGTTTGGATTCATCCTCATATCGATGGGTGTTTGCAGTCCAGCGCAGACATAGTGGCTGAGACTCGAAATTCAAGTTAAGAACATGTATCAAGTCCTCATCGATCAACGTTAATGACGTAATGAAGTCCTCATCATCAAAAAATGCAAACGCTGTTAACTGAACGCCATTTCCATATAAAATAACAGTACTCTGAAAAGTATGCGATCACTATAGGCCAAAACACATAGATGGCATGCATGCTTCAAGCATCTGACATTCGAGTTTGCATATACGTATTCTTATGAAGTAGCCCACATCAAAAGCATGCATGCATGCATGATGCTTAAGGCATGCCTGAAGTTGATCAACTTTTAACTTTTTGCAGGCATCAAAGCTTTGACAGACATAAGCATCAGTTAGCTTTGCTTGAAAAAGCTATATTAACACATCCAATTGCATTTATTGATTGCTTGAATTATTTTAAATTAAGTTCAATGTATTTCCTCGACTTCTTGTTAAACATTTTTGTTTAGTTTCAATATTTTTGGCATTTTTTACATATTCGATGTATGCTTGCTATGTGTTTTAATGGAACATACTTCACAGACATGATGCATGCTTGAGGCATGCATGCTTTCTATGTGTTTTGGCCTTATTAGCATTAAAGTTAATCGAAGGAGTAGCGTTGACAATTTCTGTCTTAGATTCATTTTCCGTAGTCGGCGGTTTAACAATAATTGTGGAAATACCTTTTTTATGGTTGTTTCTTAACTGAGAATCAGTTTTCGTATTGTGCAGAAGCGGGTGATGAAATGAGCGGCACCCGTTAATATTGCACCTAGAAGCAATATTACATGGCTCAGGAAAGTGTGGGTTCAAATACTTTCGACATAGGCGGTGCTTACGCACTGCATTCCATTTTCCTTCTCTACTGAGGTAATTGAAGAGTTTACAAGATTTTATAGAATGACAACTGCCATTACAGACAACGCATTGAATAGCGTCGTCAACTTGCTCCGCATCTCTGTGAGCATTCAGTACCCCACGTCTATTGGACTTTTTAAAAGTACTTGGCAAAATAACGCTATTTGCACCCTGTGCAAATTGAAAGAGCCAGTCGCTAAAATTTTCGAGTGTACATGAAGGCAATGTTTTTTTATGCATCCCCCAAAAGGCAGCTAAAAGGCTTGTCAGTTTTCCTACAAGTTCTTTCTCAAGTTCTGGATTATTTAAGTGATTCAGAAGTCCAGAAGCTTTCATGGTGGCACAGACATTTTGTACTTCAATCGCAAAGTCCACAATTGTATCTAGTCTGTTCTCCTTTGGTGTAGGCATGTCTCTTATCTGAGATAGCAACACATCAATATTTAGCTCTGGTCTTCCGAACTTCATCCTTAACGTAGACAGTATCTGGGACACGCAAGTGTCGTGAAGCAAAAGGTTTTTTACAGCATTGCGCGCAGCGCCTTCTAGTGCCTGTCGAAGCCGGATCAAATTCTCCCCATCAGAAAAACCACAGAGAGTTGTGGTTTGCTCATAACTAGCGATAAAAATGGGCCATTCCTCCGGGTGACCCGCGAACTTTGGAAGATCTCTATTGATGCCTTTACGCACAGCCAGCTGCTCGTACGTGAGACGATGCTTGTTTGCGCTAGCATCTACTGGAGGCTGCGCCTGAATTTTATCCAACTCATAAATAAGGCCAGTGTGAATATTGGGGAGCTATTGTGTAGATGGCTTCGGAGTGGATTTTGTCTTTACCTGTATTTCCAAGGCGGTAATCTTTTCCATAAGGTGTTGCACGAGTTCATTTGTTGAAGTCAACTCATTTTTTTGGCACCTCGCTCCCAGTGTCTCGTTGGGTTCCTTCTCTGTGTCTTTAATCCATTCCTCGATCTTTGCCATGCTTTGAAACTTTTCGGAGTTACAAGATGAATTTTCTTCTTCGTCTTCAAGCTGAGCATACAGCTCTCTGCACTGTCTTAATAAGACTTCCTTTTTTCTTAAGATTTCCTCTTCCTCACGCAAAAAATTTATTTCAGCGTGCAGGCGACGAGCACCTGAAGAGGAAATAGCTGCGCATACAGGAGCAGCAGATGTGGTGGGTAAATTCACACTTTGACTTGAAAGTGGTGGCTCCGCACTCTCCCCATTTTGTTCAGTTGCTGCAGTCTTTGACGAGGCTTGGGTTGTGTGCTGAGTAAGATTGGTTTCATTTGTGTTTACAACTGCATCAGTATTGTAGCCCACTTGTAGGGATACTGCAGTGTCAATACAAGACTTACCAACAATTTCTTTGCTAGAAACGCCAGAGGGTTGTGGAAGCGGTGAAAGTTGTTTTTGTGAATGTTGAGACCTGATGAGAGCACTCGCTTTTAGGGAGCAGCAAGTCGAACAGCTCCAATCGTGGAACGCAACGGCAGCTGTCACTCCGGCGCAGGTGTAGTGATACCAGCCATCGCAATCATCGCAGCGTACCATCTTCATTTTATCTGCCTTGGAACATGACAAACAGCTAAATGTTTTAGGATCCGTAGTTAAGCAACGCTTCAGTGGCATGATGCTATCACCATAAAGAATTTTTTAAGATGTTGAGGAAATTCTCGAATTCTTTGAATGTATTCAATGATAGTTTTATTAAAAAATTCCTGTTTGTAAACAAATATTACAATTCAAATAAAGTGTTACAATTTATAGAATATTAAAAAACTTTGCTTTAGTAACCTCGCTGCACTTGCCAATCTAGTTGCTAACAATTTTAGAGATCAAGAAAACGTGGTAAATTCTATTTAATCTGACAGTCATTTCCGTTTAGCGAAGTAGATAATTTGACATAAACGCTCAGTGACGATGACGTAGATTAGGCGTTGCCAGATCCTTCGTAACAACCATAATTGGCGGTATTATTGAATTTTTTATTTCCTTGATGTGGTTTTCATAGTTAAGGTTTTCGTCTATTATCATTCCAAGATATTTTGTATGTTGCACTCTCTGAATTTCGATGTTGTTGATATTGATTTTTAGGTTGATATTAATGTTGCTGTGTGACCGAAAGACGATATAATTGGTTTTTTGTATGTTAATGCTTAAGCTGTTTCCGCAAACCCAGTCCTAGTTTACTTTCATGTCATGATTTATGTTGTCTTCTAACTCCTTTTCTGTTGTTGCTGTTGTTATAAAATTTGTGTCATCAGCGCAAATGTTGTATGTTGACTTAAAATGACAGCTCTTAATGTTGTTAACATATAGAAGGTAGAGTCTTGGTCCAAGTATCGATACTTGTGGGACCCCAATTTTGCTAGTAAGCTCTGCGCTAAGTTCTCCATTTACTCTTGTTACATGTGGCCTGTTTTCTAAATAGCTTTGCATAAGTTTATTTTGCAGCCCTCTTATACCTATATCTGATAAAGCGTTTTAATTTTTAATATACAAGAAGCATCATTGTTTTGATTGTTATCACGGTCTTTTGACATTTTATTTCTACAATGGCCGCATTCAGCGCAGACAACAGTGGTCGAATGATCGCATTTTGGGAGCGCTAACTAAAACTGATCAGGTAGCAGACGCCATTTAATCGAGGGAACAAATTCTATGCTACATGAACACAACTGTTTGATTAACTGTCAAATTCTGCTATTCACGCTGTTAAATTAATATACACAGAAAGAACGCAGCAAATTTAAGTGAGAAACCTTTGCAATTGAATTAAATTTAGATAAAAATTATATATAATTAAATTTAATTTAACTTCTGACGTGTAGAGCAGCAACACATTCAGAGAAAATCATCGTGAACCAAGGTAGCGCTACCATCACAGTTCACAACAGTTGTCTGCGCTGAATAATGTGGCCAATGACAGTACAACCTTTTCGATTTACCTGGGTGATTATACTATGGGAGATATCAAAAATTTTTTGTGTCCCACATACAAAATTAATAAATAAATTTAATTTAAGATGTAAATAATGAATGCAAATTAATAAATTCCACAATTAATTTTTTTCTTTGTTGATAGAAAGTGAAACTCCGCGATACGATGTCAGCGGAGGTGGTGGTGCATTAAGAAAAGTATTGAAAAAACTGTTCTTGGACGCTTGTTTTGTTTTCTTTTGTTTGTCGTTCGTTTATCGCAAACGAATAGAAACGAATAGAAACGAAAAGAATTCAAACCGTATGGACATATTTACCCGTGGAACGAAAGTGCATTGTTTTTAAGTTTTCGGGAACTTTTACAGTTTTTAACCGCAGAACTCATAATGCATTTATTTTGTAATTTATTTTTTTAAGTAGTGAAAAATGCTTAAAATTAAATTATTTTCAACTTTTTTGCTGAGGAGTCTTCCAAACAGAAGGCAGGGTTATCAGAAATGTCAAAAAACACTGTCTTTCTCACTCGCACAATTTTCGAATGGTGCGACAGTTCACGTACAGTGTATGAAATGGTCTCTCAAATGATACTACATGTCGGATGTACATGTAGTTCTATAAAGTAACAAAACTTTTTTAGTTGCCCCTACTCAGATTACACATGTCGGATGGACTTAATTGTTTTTTAGATCCCGAAGAGTTAACATCGAGTAAAAATATTTTTTTTAACATTTACTCTTATATATTTTACTTTAAATATTCCAAGTCATCACTATTTTAGGTAAAGATAAAAATATTTGCGTCAAAACATAACATTTGTTACGTTCGGCAGTGTTGCCACGAGATGTGCTCCTCTGAAAAATTTATATCAAATGAAAGAATACACTAAGTTGAATGGCCACGCATACAAATGGAACTACATGTCGGATGGGCTTAGCAAAAAGTAAAAAATGTGAGTATTCCATCGGACATGTCCATAAGCCTTGATTTGTTGCACAAAAATGATACAACATGTGTCACGACTGTACAGGTCGGATGGACATGTAGTATCGTTTGAGGGCCCTTAAGAGAGTTAAAAGTATTGATTGCTCGCCGTGCAAACAGATATCGTGTAATATGGGAATATCTGTGTTTAGGAATGTCCCTCATTTCTATTATATGTTTCGACCTTGTAATATTTTTCATGTTTTATTATATAAAGAGTAACTTTTTATTTTCTGCCTATGCACACGAAAAGTTTCTTGCCAGCAAGTCTGCGGTACAGGCAAGTATGTGGCTGGCAAATTTTTCTTCTGTGCTGTTCTCTCTCTGATGCTGTGTTCTGCTTTCCTTTGTATTTCGACTTGTGAGCAAGAAAACATCTCGTGTGGAAAAGGGGTATAACTCTGATAAGCGGGGTTCACATGATCCTACATGTTGTCTCGCCTGGTATGATATTCAGATTGATCATGGTTTTCATTTTTGTGCTGACCCATCCAACAAGTGGGATGTGCGAACGAACGCTCATCCGACTTTGTACATTTTCTAATTCTAAAGTTGAGTGAACATATAATGAAAAACGTAAACAGAGTGCAAAGTTCAATACATAAAAATGGCAGGTGGTTCGCATACTGTTTTTGAAAGGAGTTCATATAAATTTATAGAACTAAACTTCATAAATTATATAACAGCAAGAAATTATTTTGCCATTTCACGATGCTATCATCTTGAACGCTAAAAAAATAGTCAAGTCCATCCAACATGTAGGATAATCCGAAACCACTTAATGTAAGCATAAAAAAACTTAATAGGGGGTTTCAGACGAACGTACTTGTACGCTGACATGTACGACGACAAACTAACGGGAATATTTTGTTGAGCTTTCTAACAATCGTACATGTGCGACGACTTCATTTCATTGCTGCCTCTCAAATAGAACACAACGGCGTAATGGCTAAACAATTTTTTGATGACCTTATGATTTAGCAGTCATTTTTCATATTTAGAGAATTGTTTATCAATTTTATTGAATTAATTATAAATAATTGTAAAATGTTTCAAACGTTTTTCATATTAATTTTCTCTAATATTTTTTTCCGCTTCGTTGTTGTTCACCCGTTGACGCTTTTAATGAAATGAAAAAATGCAGCGAGTCAGACCGACATGCGTTCATAACATCGTACATGTCGGTCCGACTGGCAGAAAAATCAAAAATGTTTGATTTTCGTCCGACATGTCGGTCCGACGGTCTCATTTGCTTTCGAATGATCGTACATGTAGTCGAGCATGCCCAAGTCATCGCACATGTACGATGGTCTGAAAGCCCCTAATACTGTATTACTTTTATATTTGTTTTCGATGCAACCCTGGTTTTCTGTATAGGCGGTTTGTATTGTAGGTATTTGTAGCGTCCGCTTTAAATGCTGTGTCTGTGAATATATACAAATTAAAATGTGAATTTTATGATACAATAATAATACAATAGAATATAATTGCTTCATATTCGACATAAACATCGATTCTTTAGTGAAATTGTGAAGACTATTATATTATTTATTAAAATAAGACTAGATAGAAAAATGCATAAACACATCAAGCTAATGTGTTGGTCGATATACTGTATAAGTATAGAAAAGAAAAAAACAAATTAAACAAAGCAAAGCAAGAAAAATAAAAAAAGAGTAGGCTCGAATCCTGCCTACCCACTGCGAGCAGCCACCAAGAGCTAAGGAAAACAACGAGTACACCATCGTGGAAAGCGCGAAGTGGTAGCGAAACCAAGTTTTATTAAAAAAAATTTTATAAATTTCGTGCAAAAGTGAGTGAAGCGCAACGAATTGCATTCCATAAATGCATGTTTGCTGACAAATTAGGAGGATGTTGATCATTTAAAATTAAAATTAGTGCTCGTATGTATTAAATTATATATTGACATGTATAGATATATCATAAATATATAGGTACATATATAAATATAAGTTAATATGTAGGTACATATAAATGCAACAAAATGTATGAGATCTTCATCTTGAAGTCTTAAGGTTGGTTGGATGAAGAAAGAGACAACACAAAAGAATTACCGACTCCAAAATAATACGTGCAATCGCCAGAGTGACACTACAGAGACTTGGTTGTAGCAATAGCTCTGCAAGCAATAGAGAAATATTGGTAATATCAAAAAATCCTTAGTGTGGAGCAGGGGCATTCGATTTTTAAAGGATTTATAAGAATACCATTGATACTGTGCACAACGAAACATACTTGCAGGCTTTGTGACTTATCACACGTTTTCTTGTATTTAATTAAAAATACTTGCAGGCTACTTTTTACCATATGTTTATTTAATTTTGTTACATAAAACAGTGCTGAAGAAATTAAAGATAGCGCTGACAATTTTTTTGGTATAAAACGTTTCATAAATATATATTGACAAGCTAATACAAAACAAGTGCTGAAAATCTCTGCAAATACCGACGACGCCCTCTTAAAGGAACCTGCATCCATTATCTTAGTACAAGCTCCATCGTATTGTAGACAAAATTTGTTGTCATTCAACTTTGGCGAATTATTACAGAAGATTGTAACAACAGGTCTTAACGTATTGGACGTAATTCATTGAAACGCGTGGGGTAAAACTATTGAAGATAGGTCTCAATAGCCAAATTTTGATTTTGCATAACTTAATGAATAGGTACAAAGATGCTCAAAGAGCAAACAGATTGTGTTTTATTTGGAAAATAAATTTGAAATAAAATGATTAAATAATAACGATTTTTTTTTTAAATATAGAGTAAAAAAAGTTAAGTGTCTTCAAAAGTTATAAATGCATTTGTATGGCTAATAACTTGCTAGGTGTAAAAGCACATCTTTAAATTTCATACTAATATTTTTTATTTTTGTAAGAATACTAAACTAACTCTTAGCTACTATACATTGCTCCCTTAACATAGCTTTTGCACTGGGACATCTCGTAACGCTAAAAATCTTTATTTCCATATTGTACATATTTATATATCAGATTGGAGTTGTAGCTTAATACTTGTTCAATTGCTTTAAATAGATTCGCATGTTTATATCGGGTTTATGTTAAAATATAAAATCTATGATTTTTTATGTTATGGTTTAAGATGGAAAGTTTTATAACCAATTCTTTCCGAACTTTGCAGCCTTTTACAGGTATTTTTTAACACAACAAAAAAATAATAAAAGAAATTAGAAAAATAAACTATTGCCATGCCCTTTGAATAGTAAGATTTAAAAGATATCTAAAATACGCTTCAGCTTCCGATTCGACCTGTGCATTCTTCGCAAATCTCCCTCCCTGGAGCCACCCTTTTAAGTTTGGGAACAGATAATACTGGCTGGGGCCAAATCTGAAGAATATGGTGGATGAGGAAGCAGTTCGAAGCGTAACGTGTGCAATTTGACCATGTTTTCGATCGATTTGTGAGCTGGAGGATTGTCTTCCAAAAATATGATTTCCTTCTTCGATAAATGGGGCCGTTTGTTTGAGATTTTGTTTTCCTATCGGTCCAATAGTTTGCAGTGATAGTCGCTGTTGGTTTTGTTTAAACATGTCTAAGCATTGTTGGGAAGTGCGAACACGTTCATGTTTTTGATTTATTGTTAACGAACACGGCACCCATCTTGCAGTTAGCTTTCTCATACGCAAATGTTTGTGTAAAATTGAAATTACCGACATCGTGATATTTCTACGGCTGTAGCTATCTCACGCACTTTCACTTTCGGATTGTCCAATACGAAATCGTGGATTTTTCCAATCCATTCTGGAGTGGTCACTTTTTTGGTGCTTCCCCGGCGTGTTCATCTTTTGTGCTGATTCGACCTCTTTTGAACTCTGCAATCCAATATTTTACGGTTGAATACGACGGAGCAGATTCACCATAATTACCAAACTTTTTTTGTTGCTTTCGATTTTTTGTTAAGGTAACTCTGGCAACTCTATGTTCGAGTAGAACGGAATTTTAAGTCGTCGGTCATTTCTTTGTTAATAAACTGAGTTCTTAACTATAATAAATCGATTTTGCAGTTTAAAACAATAAAATAAACTTAATTTTATCGCGTTTTGGTAAAAGTTACTAATTTACCCAAATATATCATATAATTTTCATCGAAACAAATTTGCTGCCTTTGTTGTTGCTGCCCTGTGCTGAGTTCTTCTTCACTTGCTGCTTGCTGTTGTTGTTGCTGACCTGCACTGTGTTTTTTAATATCGTGCTGCCTGCTGTTATTGCATTCTTCTTTGGTTGCTTCTGCATAACCTTGAACGGTCGTTAAACTATAACCTTAATATGCCACCTGCAAAAATTATCAACTGTATTGCTTGCTCCAAAAATGTTGGAAAGCAACAGTTCAGCATTGGATGTGGTGTGTGTGGGAATTGGTTTCACATTGCTTGCGTCGATGTTACTAATGAACAACATGCTTTGTTACTCAAGAATCGGTCTTTAACTTTCACCTGTAAGGAGTGCAAAGAAAATCCCACCTCTCGTGATAACATTTCTTCTCTTCGAGCGGAACTTCAAGAAGGACTGCTGGATATTAAAAAATATTTCACTGCAATGATAGACGAAGTAAAGTTGGAGTGGTTTCCACCTTGAAGGATCTCAAATCTGATGTTGCAAATTGCAACCAATTAATAAAATTAGTTGATTCTGCTGCCAACAATAAAATCCAGGAATTGGAGAACGAAAACAACATACTGCAGCGTCGACTTAACCGTGCTGATATTGTCATCAGTGGCCTGCCTTCGGGAATGACAAATATCTACGACCGTGTTATGACCTTGCCCAGTGTGTTCAATTTGCCTACCAATGCTAACGACATCCAACAATGCTGCTACATCCAAAACCAAAAAGCAGTTTTGGTGAAATTTAATAATGTCAGGCTGCGAGATGACATTATGAAAAAATACTTCAAAACAAGAAATTTAAAACTATGCGACATTATGGGTGGAGAACTTCAATCAAGGGTTTACCTCAACGATCACCACACGCCAGCTGCAAGCAAGCTTAACTTTGTTTGCAGAAAACTTCTAAGGGTAAAAAAGAATAAAAAGAATAGTCCACTATACTGGAATCTTCTGATCCTGTTATCCCGGTTCTTAATGCGCAGTAAATAATTCTTTTGTCTGATGCAGAAAATTCCCCAACTGAATAGTGTGTTTGGAACGTATATGATATTTTTTTTAATTGCACTATTAATGTTATCTATATATTAATTTTTGATTATTTTGAATTTGCTATCTGTCTTCGACAGCGTGACCGCCGAAAGCATATTATGCGGTTTTTTATTGAATTCTATCAAACATTTTTTCGTACTTAACTTTTTCTCTAACAAACTCATGGATTTAATACTCTCTGCATGTTATGGATTCGATGGTCACTGTTTCAACGGAATCACATATATATTTTTTTCCTGTCTTTAAACCTTATAGATGTGTATTTCACACGCATATATTCACAATATAGTTAGTTTCTATAACTACATAATGTTAACTCCACTGTGGTCTTTTTATCGCTGTTTTTGATCGACTTTTTAATGAATTTTTATTTTTGAATTATTAAATGAAATTATTTAAATGTAATATAAGCAATAATTTCGGAATATTATTATATTATAGTAAGTTTTTTTTAAGTTTTTCATTTTTAATTTTAGTTTTTATTATAATGTATTGTACCTTCTTACTGCGACTTCTCTATCTACTGTATGACCATGGTATTACCTAATGTAAATTTGGGTCCCATTATCAGTGACAACTCTGAACTATATACCAAACTTCATGAATATAGTCATAATCTTAATGTTGGTCACGTTAATTGTCAAAGTCTCAAACCTTCTTTTCCCTCATCTAAGCTAGATGAAATTAAATGTATTCTAAGTGGTTGTTTTTTGGATGTATTTGGTGTCTCTGAAACCTGGCTGAAGCCATATATTTCCAATAAAGCAGTCGATATTCCTGGCTATTCCTTATGCAGGAAAGACCGTCCAAATGTAAGAGGTGGTGGTGTAGGTCTTTTTATTGCAAAAAAAATAAAATATAGAGTTGTTTTTCGTTCTACTGAATATGGTGTCTGTGAGTCCCTGTTTGTGGAAATATGTCACAATTTGCAAAAAATTCTTATTGGTGTTGTTTACTTACCTAGTGGTGATATGTCGTCCTTTGAAAATGTGTTAGGAGACTTGTCTGTAAGATACTCGAATATAATTGTGGTTGGCGATTTCAATCATAACCTTTTCGATATGTCGAAATCAATCAGTCTGCGTTCTTTGGGTTTACGTTGTAATTTGTCATGTATTCACAACTCGCTACCAACCCACTACGATGTTCACCATAACTCCACATCACTTATTGACTTCATCTTGATAAGTGATCCGAGCTTAGTGAAACAATCAGGGCAAATGCTTTCACCGTCAATTTCTCATCATGCTTTAATATTTGTTTCCCTTGACTTCCCTATTGTTCGTGAGGATGAGTTTATTGAATATCGTAACTATAATGGTATCAACTTCGAGAATTTAAATTCATTTATGTGTGGGATTGATTATAATGAAATGTACTAGTAAATAAATAAAAAATAAATGTACCAGTTAGGTTTTTTGAATTGTGTTCTAACTGACGCTTTTTCTTTAGTCCCTATCACTAGATATAAAGTAAAGTATAAGAATGGTAGTGAATTGAATTGTAGAGAGGTAGTTTATGCGAAATCTTTGCGTGATCTTGCTTTTAAAGCATTTCTACAGGATAGATCAGAAAGTAATTGGAAATTTTTTTTGTAAACATCGTAATCGTGCGAAGTCCGTTATTCGTAAAGTAAAGAAGCAGTTAGGGTCCCGAAAATTTGAAGGTCAAAATTCGAAACAAATATGGAACATATTGCGAAACGCTGGTTGTTTAAATTCTGCTATTTCAAGTGAAGAATTTGACGTTAACTGTATGAATCAATATTTTGTGAACAATCAAAATACAGGCACATTGACCAGCTTGATTTCGAGGCTCATGAGGATGCTGATGATTGTTTTTTCTTTAAAAATATTTCAGCAGACGATCTTATTGAAGCTATACTAAACGTAAAGTCGAATGCTATTGGAGATGATAGAATTCCGATTAAATTTATTAAAATAATACTGCCTCACATTCAGAGTCATTTGCTTTATTTTATAAATAATATTCTCATGACCTCTAAGTTTCCTCAATCATGGAAAGTGGCTAGAGTCGTACCTATCCCGAAAATTAACTCGTCGAACTCAATGGAGAACTTGAGACCGATATGTATATTGCCAGCACTCTCTAAAGTCGTAGAAAATATTATTAAAAACCAAATAATGGCGTATGCTGATCGTCTTTCTCTTATTCATAACTGCCAATCTGGTTTTCGGAATGGTTACTGTACCTCTACATTGCTCCTTGGCCTAACTGACGATATAAGAGAAAATATAAACATTAACAAAATATGTATTTTAGTGTCCCTTGATTTAACGAAGGCATTTGACACCGTAAATCATTCAAAACTGATTCGTAAACTTAAACTTAAATTCAATTTTGCAAATGCCGCTTGTAGGTTTATGTTATCATATTTGAGTGATCGTAAACAGTTTGTTTTGTTCAATGGTCATAAATCTAATCTGCTTAATATTGTCTCTGGTGTCCCGCAAGGATCTGTACTTGGACCACTTCTTTTCATGTTGTATATAAATGATATTGTTAACATTCTCGATCTGAATATGTGTAAACCATTTATTTTTGCCGATGATATACAATTATTGTTTTCAGATGAAGTTCAGTTTTCAGATGTTCTTGAGTCTGTAGTAAACTTTAACCTATCTCATATTTCTTCGTGGACGTCTGAAAATTGCTTAACCATAAATTCGAAAAAAACAAAGTGTATTCAATTTAATCCTACTAGGATGGTTTTGGACCAATTGGACATTCGACTACTTAATGAGCAGATACAATTTGTTGAGAACTTTAGGTGTCTTGGTGTTATAATCGATTCCAAGTTAAATTTTGACAAACATATTGATGCTTTAAGCGCCAAAATTGGGTTTACTTTAAGAAAACTTTATAGCACAAACATGTATCTGCCGTTAAATGTTAAATATAAAATTGGTCATGCCTTACTTATGTCAAGTATAACGTATTGTGTTGAAGTGTTTTCTGGTACTTTTGTTTATAATTTAAGAAAAATCGCAGTAATTGTAAATAATATTGTACGTTTTGTCTATGGAGTTCGCAGACGGGATCACATATCTGATTATACTAATAAGTTTTTGAAATGCTCTTTTAGTAATTTTATAAGTATTCGGATCTTATTATGTTTTTTTAAACTTGTTAAAGCGAATATGCCTCCTTACTTGTTTCAGAAATTTAAATTCAGTCGCTCCACTATGAATTCACAAATAATTATACCAAAGATATCATCCTCAACATTTGAACGCTCGTTTCTTGTTCGAACAGCTCGTATTTGGAATAAGCTCCCTACTACTATGCGAACTTTTTCAGGCACTTCAAACAGCTACAAAAGCAAACTTCTGAAACACTTTTGAATGCACATTAAAAATATTGAATACCATTATTAACATTACCAATGACCTTTTTTGTTTATTAAACTTTTTATTTTTTGTTCGTCTTGATACTTTGTCGCTGATGACATGGGATATACCCAAAGCCCAACAGTTTTTATTAGATCGTATAGATATTAGAGAGGTCGTATATAGGTACATATGTTATTGTAGATTAGTTAAGATACCACTCGAATATAGATATATACTTGTAATATAATAATTGGCCAATAAGGCTTCTGTATTACTAATGAAGATATAAATAAATAAATAAATAAATAAAAAGTAATACTTAATCAAGGCACGAAATTTTTCTTTATCCATTTTTATAACAACACCAAAAGTTGTTTAATTTAGAACACTATTCACTGAAAGATTGATATGACATTTATGGTGTGTTTATGTTAAGGTTGCCGCTCGTCAAAATGTCATGCATTTGAAGAGTGTTGTCGTCGTCACTTAAACGCCCTAGTATAAAAAGGAGTGTGGAAGTGCCCAATTGACTCCTAAACTGTTCATCCGATTAGCACGAAAATTTGTGAATAGAAGTTTTTGGGCACGATGCGTGTTTGGAGCTATCAATTTTGTTCCATCTGAACACCAGAGGGCACTTTAGTACAAATTGTTTACCAAACCGCCTAAAACTCTAAAGCCACTTATGTGATTAGAATGAATATATGTATCAAGTGGTTCTGAGGCACGATGAATGTTTTGGTGCTATACATTTTGATTAATTTTAAGCTCCAGAGTGCGCTGTTGTACAAATCTCTAAAATAATCGCCATAATCTCCTAAGCTGCTTATGTGATTAGAATAAAAATTTTCATATAGTGATTTTTAGGTACAAGGAGTCTTTTGGCGCTATATTTTTTGATCCATCTTAAACAACACAGGGCGATGTAGTATATCAGGTGCAATGAGCCTTTGGCGCTGTATATTTTTATCCTTCTTCAACACCAAAGGGCTCTGAAGTACAAATCTTTTACAAAACCACCTAAAACTTGTAAACCGTTCATGCGATTAGAATAAAAAGATGTGTGTAGTGGTTTTCAGGTACGAAGAGTGTTTTGGCGCTATAAAATTTAAATCACGATTTTAAGCATGTAACCAGAGGGTGCTGTAGTACAAATCTTTTATAAAACCGGCTAAAACTCATAAATCGCCCATTTGATTTACGTTAATGTTAGAGTATTACAATTTTCGAATGCGAAAAATGGCTAAGTGCCCTGTTACGGTGGCGGTCATGAGCTCATAATGGTCATGCATTGCTGTTGTTTCAATGTAAATTAAAAATTTGAGAGAGAGAGAAAAATTTGAGAGAGAGTAAATTTTCACCACCACGGTCACCAAATGATTCGACAAAAATATGAAATCATGGGATCAAAACAGTGTTGCGTTGTGGAATTATTCACAACCTTTGTGTTTAGGCACGAAGTGTACTATCACTTTTAGTACGAAAGCATTAATGAAACCTGCTTAATAGCAAAACTCATCGGTTGAAAAAATACTAAAGTAGCAAAAAGTGTACTGGTGCTTCGGCATCATATGACCAGCAGCATAATATACTTTCGTCACACAGCTCATCAGAAGAAAAAAGAGAGTAAAAAGTGTCATGACCAGAGATCATATGACGACCACCGTAACAACACCCTAAGTTTTTTTTTACTTTTACCCGGCACACTTTACTACGGACTTATATCAGCAATTCAAATGATTTACGACAAAGTGGATGTAGCTATAGTTCGGAGCGACACAAAATTTTAGCAATGGTTACATGCCCATATTCAAAGTGCAAGGATAGGTATATCATCAACATGCTGATGAGCTCAATGCTTGCCTAAAAGCGTCACATCTGTGGTCACACGTGAACAAATTCACACTTTCTACCAAAATGCGAGTGCATTTGCACCAAGAAAGTTCTGCGCAAATATATGTGCAACTGTTGGATTGTGCCTGCAAAAGCTGAGATATTATATAAATCAGACTTTTGCCAAATGCAGTCGTCGATTAAAGACGTTGAAAAAATGGTTTTCTCGGACATTTCTACAAAAAACACAAATGGCTTTGCGAACGTGCAATATTTGCACCAAAGAACGAGCTCGTCAACAGAATCAATGATCGGATTCAACTTTATCTTCCTGGGAAACAACTTAATACAAATCAATCGACACAGTCACAGATGAGGATCAATTCATTAACTATACGATTGAGTTTTTAAATTCATTGCACCTCAATGCCACCTCACATATTGACTCTGAAAGTTGGTTCTCCGATAATGCTCCTTCGGAATTTAGATCCGTCAAAACTATGCAATGGGAAACCAGGCTTGCTGTTGAAAAACTGCTGCCGAATGTGATCGAGGCAACAACAATAAGCGGTAAAAGTAGAGAAAGTGTGCTTATTTCGCGATTCCAGTTCGTCTTGCCTTCGCGATTACTATCAACAAAGCTCAAGGCAATCTCTGCGCGTCGTAGGATTGAATTTGGAAAATCCATGCTTTTCACATGGCCAGCTGAACGTAGCTTGCTCAAGAGTAGGCACACCAAATATTTTGCTCATTTTTGCACCGAATGAAAAATTTTGAATTTATTAATCACAACTTTACTTATACACAACTTTACTTATTCACAAAAAAATTTATGCACAAAGGCACAACACAGCCAAAGGGAAATTCATCTCGCATTTTTATGCAATGTAATAATTCTAATAGCTGATTTTGAAATTGTAAATAAAGCTAATAATGGTTTTTGTTCAATGGTAATTCTATGGACCAAGAGGCAGTCACTACAAATATATATTTTCCCACGCTCAATTTTACTATATTTCACACGGTTAAAGTCGAATAAGATACAATTTTGGTAAATCAGTTTAAATCAGTTTATTGGCTACAATATGGTCTTTAATATTAACAAATGCATATTTTTACAATGTAGCAAAATGAGAAAAAATGAGATTGCTTGGTGGTAATTGATTACTGTAATCCTTATAAAAAAACACGAGATTACAATTAACGTAATCCTTCATCTAATAAATTTAGATTACGATTGCAGTAATCGCAATTTTAACTTTTTTGAAATTTCGATTACTGTAATCGTAATCTATGATCGTTTGATGAACGATTACTTTAATTGTAATTGAATTTTTTTTTTTAAGATTACTGCAATCGTAATCGTGTGGTTATTTTAGTAGTGTGTGGATTTAAGTAAAATGGAAAAAGGACATCAAGTGGAGGCATTATACACCGACTTTAGCAAAGCTTTTGATCGAGTCGATCATGATATCTTGGCTTCCAAATTGGAAAAGATTGGTATCTCAGGATCTTTGCTCAGTTGGCTGAAGTCCTATCTCCACGACAGGTCTCAGTTCGTAAAATTTCAAGGTACCTTATCCAAACAGATTTTAGTTACATCCGGCGTACCACAAGGTAGTCACCTTGGTCCACTTCTCTTTAATATTTTTATCTCAGACCTATCTGATATTCTTTGCGATATTTGGAATCCTGCTTTCGAATCACACAGTGAAAGACTTGAATCTATTCAAAAGCAATTTCTGCTTTTTGCGCTTAGGGACACGTATAACCCCCGTGAGTACAATATATTGCCACCTTATGATTTTAGGCTTAGCCTTCTGAATTTAATACCCCTTTCAACAAGAAGGACTTTACTTAGTTCATGTTTTACCTTCGATGTCATTAACGGTGTTGTTGATAGCGAGTATATATCCAACAAGATACAATTTAATGATCAGACGTACACGGCATACACGACTATTAAATTAATATCAACATCACACTGTCTACGCAAGAAATGAGCCGATAAATAGGTGCTGTAAAAAATTCAATAATATCAGCGAGTACTATTCACCCCCTATGTCTAAATTAACTTTTGAGAAAAATCTTTCCTAGTCCCTATTTCCGTCATAATACCTTCCTTCAAGCAACTTGGCTTGAAATCTTAATCTATAATTAAGCATGCCCTCTCCAAATCTTTTTTCCCTACTAAAAGCCCAATAATCCTGCGCTCTTCATTTATTGTCCTTTTAGACATTAAGAATTAAATGTTAAGATAATAAATAGCCAGTCCAATTCCCTATTCCCTTCTCAGATCTCTCCTAATCTTATCAAATAAAATTCTTAGCTATATTACTATGTATAAAATATATTAGCATGTAAGTTCCTTTTCTTTTTCTTGTCTTCTCTCCTTTTCTTTTTGACGTGTTATTGAATTCATGTCGATCAGGTGGGCGGATTACGCCCACATTGATTTGCATATCTTCGAAGACTAAAACAAAGAAATGGGAGAACGAAAAAAAAAGAAAAAAAACAAACCTGTTAGAATAAGTAAATTGCCTTGCTTGGCCAATAAATAAATAAATAAAAATAAATAAATAATCGTAGTCATTATCGCCCATCTGGTTGGTGGTGGTAGGCAAGTTTGTGGAGAGGAAAGCTTAGTAGCTTGGTTTGAGTGAGGTCAAGTCATAACACTTGCTTCAGATGCAATATCATATGTTTCTACAGCTTTTGCCAAATTAAGAACATCCTACACAAATGTATCATTTGATCACTCCCTTCTTTCATTCTGTGGTATCGCAACGTACTAAATTGGACTTAGTGGGCCGGTGTAAAGATATGTCGCCACCTGAACCTAACTTAATCTATCTTATATTTATTGGAGCTGGAACCTGTAATATCAATAAATAGTTGAAAAAAACCGAAAAGCTTAAAAAAAACCGTCCAATTTTATCTGAATTAAGGTTAGGTTAGGGTTGCCGCCACATAGACCATATACTTGGTCCGTTATAGCACCACAGGGATCTACTCCCCACCTCTACTGTCTGTCCAATTTTTCACTACTTTTTCCAATAAATCTGGCCGTATCAATGATGGTCAATGGTGGCTTGAATATTGGCTTCCAATGCTTCAAGAATTGCTGGTTTGTCGGCATAAACCAATGACTTAACATAGCCCCAAAAAAGTAATCGAGAGGCGTTAAGTCGCACGAACGAGGGGGCCAGGGGGCAATTCGCCCCGTCTTGTTGGAACGAAATGTCGTCGATGCTTAGCTGATTAATTTTTGGAAACAAAAAATCTGCAGCTCCCCTTCCTCATTTCGAAAGAAATAAGGACCGATGGTGCCGCCAGTGGCTTGAGGATTGTCTTCTTCGCTCTCCATATACGCCAATTTTGCTTATTGACTAATGAATGAATTTTATTTTTTTTCTAATTCACTTATTACATTTGAAAATACAATTATGCATAAATTTAACTAAAAATTGGTGGAAAATTACTGTAGTTTGTAGTTCACGAGGAACTAGAGGCGAAGCCAATTGCTTGCTTACTAAGCCGATTATGTTGACCGTAAAATGGACGAAGTGCTCTATGAACTTCGCGAACGGATTTATTTTTTAAAAGTAAATTTCCACAATTTGGAAGCGTTGTTTTGGCATAAAACGATTCATGATGAATTGCCAAACCTTACTGAACATAAATATCAACACAGTTTGACATTCTCAACTGTCAAACAGTAGACAACAACCATCGAAACTTCTCATGCAGCTTAAAAAACACCCTTTGATATCAGGATACATCAAGTGTTACTAACTTGACCTTGTTTGTCTTGATAACGCGATACGTCAATAGTTGATAACTAAATCTTATTTTTCTTCAGAACACAACGTTCCTGCTGCCATGCTGTCGGATAATATAATTTTTATTGTATTATTCTTATTTATTATGTTATTAATTTTTAATTCTTTATGAAACTGTTGAGTATGTAGACTGAATTGTTTGTAATTTTAAATTGCTATAAAGCCTCTTAAGACTTAGCAACTAAATAAATAAATAACTAAGTAAATAAATAACTAAATAAATAACTAAATAAATAAATAACTAAATTAATAACGCCTATCAAAATTGAGAGATCCATCCTTGCCATTCGAGTGAGCTTCCGCGTTTTTCAGCGAAACTGGGTCACACCTGTCTAGCTGTGTTGAAGTTGGTACTATGATTCCACCTGAAATTAGCCATTTTTGTGGCATGTTGGTTTAGAGCCAGTTTTCATGACGCAAGTGGCATGCCTAAAGTTTCCATGTCAGACAACAACGTGTTGCGGCTCCTGCGACCACCTGTTATTAAGGTGTCATAAAGAAAACTGGTGTTTTGTTTTGTTGGTTTACGTTTTTACCGACTAGCTCCACGGTATGAGCAAGCAGGGACCAACAACAACTTATTTTGTTTTCTTTAATTTCACTGAATTTACTTATACTTGGCCCAACAGAGACTCATATGTTGGTGAGACCTGTGGTCTTGCCTTCCCTTTTCCAATACTAGATCGGTCCTTGTTAGACCGGATACACAGCGACCCCTAAAGTCTTCCCAAAAATTAAACGTTTACCTGTTTACCTACCTTTTTCGCCGATTCCTCATCATTTTAGATTCCCTTCCCCAATATGAAGATTTAAGTTTCCATGTTTCTTATTTTTATTGATTACACTTCAAGAAAAATAAATATAAAAAAACTTACGATTTAGTTTGTTATTCATTCAGTAGATACTTTTTTACTCAATTGATTTTTTTTTTATTTATTTAAGCATAAATGTGTAATCATTTAATTTAATGTAATACATTAGATTTTGCTCCATTGACATTAAAAAGGCTTTAAAGGAGCTTGCCACATTAGCATGACTTAGATAATTTATAATTAATGACTATATTACTCTATCATTTAACAAAAGATTTTCGATTTATAATGAAAATAAACTATTGCTTTCAAGTTTGAAAGTTTTACTTTGACTTTGAATAATCCTATTGAATTTGCCTCTCTACATGCAATTGGTAAATCATTGTACGCCGTAGGTCCTGCGTAAAGGTAACAATGCTTGGTGCTTTCAAGCCTGCATCTCGCCACCACTATGTTGTTGGTGTTTCTTGTATTGAAACCATGTATTCGTATGCCAAGATGTGTTGTATTGTAGCTGATGTTGTTCTTGTTTTTGTAGACGTGCTCCAAAAGCTGCATATTGTACAGCTCGGCTACAGGTAGTAGCCCCTTATATTGCGGTGAGTACAGTTGTCGGCTGGGGAATCTTCTTGGGAGTCCAAATATTTGCTTGACTGCTTTATTTTGAAGCCTCTGAAGTTTTTTCAGTTCAGCTGTGTTCTTGAAGGCCCAGCACATTGGCATATAAGTCAGGTGAGAATGAAAAGTGAGACATATATAAGATATTTCGTAGCCGGTACTAGCTTGCTTTTAAATTTATATAGCAGTCCGAGTCCTTGTGCTAACTTTTTTTGGAGGTTTATTATATGCTGATTCCATGTTAGGTTTCTGCTCCACGTAAGTCCCAGAAATTTTACATGTTTCTCCTCAACAACTTCTGCATCGTTTATAGTAAACATAAAGTTTTCTACCTCTCGACGATCTGGTGAAAAGATAATGAATTGAGTTTTTGTTGTATTCGTGGATATTTTGTTATAGCGAAAGAATTCCTGCAGCATAGAAACATCATATTCCAGTTTCGCTCGAAGTGTACTTCTATCCACTGTAGGGTAAAACAGAGCAATGTCATCCGCAAACAAAAAAGTTTACCGTTTAGAGATATATTTTTAATATAATTTATAAAAATGAGAAATAGAATCGGCCCCAACACACTTCCTTGAGGTACACCACAAAAAGTTTTTTCATTTTCGCTTCGAACTTTGCCATTAAATACAATTTGGTATCTGTTTTCCAAGTAACTGCTCATCAATTCTAAAGTTCTGCTACGAAATCCAGTAATTTCCAATTTTTTTAAAAGAATTTCATGGTTAACACATTCAAAAGCCTTTCAATATGATTTCTTCAATCTCCTCCACAGTGGCCTCCTTCAGTTCGAAAGATGTACCCGAATCACGTAAGGTTGAGAATGCATTGATGTCGTCATCATCTGCACACTCAATGGTTGCGGCAACCTCAGCTGCTCTATTTATAAAAAATATATTTAGACAGTTGGCCACATCCAGGGGATTCGTAAGAATAGTACCATTCTCAGATTCAATTTCAGCAACTGACGTTTCCTTGTGATTTCTGCTGAGAAATTCAGTACTCGCCATGTTCCTTTCACATCTCCTTCTTCCTGGGATAACTTGTTGTTATAGTAATTGTCAGCCAAGATTTTTTTTGCTGCTTTTTTAATTTTTTGTAAACTTAATGCTATACATTCGGGGTTACTAAAAAAAACTATTTTTAATTATTAAAGCAAATTTAAAAAAAAAGATTTTATCATCTATGTATCTTATGCCATACATTAAGCGTTAATAAAAAAAAAATTGTTATTGTACCCTGTGTTAACCTTCATTGGTTTTGGTACCTGGGGGTTTTGTCAGCATCAAGACATCTTTTATAATAATAATATTAAAAAAACTCACAATTTGGAATTCCCAAAGGAATGTGCAGCCAACAAGTCAATAATTTTATATCCCCTGTTCATTTTTGATGATGACAAGATGCGCTAGATCAAGCAAATGCTTGTTATTAATGCATGGCTTAGATAATTAATTAAACATAATTTAATTGAACATACGAGAGCTTTACATAATATTAATATATAAACGATTTATATAATAATACTAGCTTAATCCCGGTACTTTACTGCCGCGGCCCCAGACGCGAATAAAATGTTATCAGTGAAACTTTGTATGCAAATTGTGGTCGAATACTGAATTCCATAGCTGTGCGACCTATAACTCAAAAGCTGTTGTCTTTATCAAATTTAGGTTGTATGGGAGGTGACACGCCCTCTTGTCCAACGTAGTACGAAGTTATCAGTAAAACTGCATGTGTAAATTGAGTTCGAATACTGAATTCCGAGGCTGTGCGGCCTATAACTCAAAAGCTATTTGATATCGCAAATTTGGGTTGCATGGGAGGTGCCACGACCCCTTGTTAAACGTCCATAAAATGTTTTCAGTGAAACGGATTGCGTTAATTGTGGTCGAATTCCGAATTCCAAGGCTGTGCGGCTTATAACTCCAAAGCTATTCGATATCGCAAAAATGAGTTGTATGGGAGGTGACACGCCCACTAGGGGTAGGAGGGTGAAATATACTTTATGACCTATTCTCATACCTACCAAATATACATACAAAATTTCATGAATATCGGTCGAATCGAATAAAAATTATTTGGGTTTATAAAAAAAGTAGAAGGTTAATATATATCTGGCAACGCTATGTTTGAGTAGAACACAAATTTAAGTCGTCGGTCAATTTCTTAATTTAAACCAAGTCTTCAACTAATTAATAATACTTTTGAGTCCATAATCGGGAAAATAAAGGCTTTTTACTATACATTTAAATGAAAGTATAAGTTTTTGCGTGGATTTAATACGAATTTACTTCAAATAAAGTTTGTGTCGAATTGCTGTTGCACTTGCTGTCTCAAATACTGTTGCTGTTGTTGTTGCTGCTCTATGCTGAAGTCTTATTTATCTGCTTTGCATTTTCTTTCGTGCTAACCTTGAAGTGTCGTTGAACTTTATAATTTAACATGGCACCAACAAAAATTGTCAACTGTGGAGTGTGCAATAAAAGCGTTGGAAAACAGCAGTCCAGCATTGGATGTGGCCTTTGTGGAAATTGGTTCCATATCGCATGTGTGGATATTACAACTGAACAACATGCATTTTTGCTAAAAAACCGTGCTTTATCTTTCACATGTGCTGAATGCAAAGAAAATCCTCAGAACCGAGATAAATCTTTAACTTCTCTTCGTGCTGAGTTTCGTGCTGAGCTTCGGGATGGACTGGCTGATATTAAAGAATATTTCGGTGCACTATTTGAGAAAGTCAGGTCGGAGTGGTCTACTACCTTTAATGATCTCAAGTCTGATATTTCGCGTTGCAATCAAATGATCAAACTTGTTGACTCTGCCGCCAATAATAAAGTGAAAGAGCTGGAAAATGCAAATAATATTCTGCAGCGCCGACTCAACCGTGCAGACATTGTGGTTAGTGGATTGCCGTCAGGAATGAATAATATTTATGAACCTGCCATTGCCCTTACCAGCTTTTTTAAACTGCCTATTAGCGATAACGACATACAACATTGTTGCTATATTCAAAATCAAAAAGCTGTTCTTGTTAAGTTTAACAATGTCAGGCTTCGGGACAACATAATGAACCAGTATTTTAAAACAAGGAACCTGAAATTGTGCGATTTATTGGGAGGAGAGGTGCAATCAAGAGTTTACCTAAATGATCACCACACGCCAGCTGCCACCAAACTAAACTTTATATGCAGAAAACTTTTAAAGGAGAAAAAGATAAAAAAATACAAAATTCTTAACTCTGATACTCCAAAATCAAAAATAACTATGCTGGACGGTAGTGATAAAGTTTGTTGCATTCAACAATGCACTGCGATTTTTGAATCAGCTGATCTTGCTACTACAGGGCCCGGTGCTCTCCCCACTGTTTCATCATGTCCGCTGGATGGCATTCGTGGTAATTCATTAACGGAGTATTTTTTAAGTTTTCTTATTCTTTTATTAAAAACATATTTTCTTTGAAATCTTATCAACCAAAAATGTTCTCTTTTTTCATATTGATCGACTTCGAAAATGAATTGTATTAAACGAATTTGATCTGTATATATGTATCTATTTTATAGTTATTTAAGTTTAGTTATAATGTATTGTGCCTTATTACGACTTCCCTACTTATTCTATGAATTTGGAATCACCTAACTGCAATTTAGGTCCCATTGTTAGCGATAACTCTTTTTTAAAATCAATGCTGCATAAACATAGTTTAAATCTTAATGTTGGTCATGTTAACTGTCAAAGCTTCAAGCCATCTTTTCAATCATCAAAATTTGATGAAATTAAATGTATTCTTAGTGGTTGTTTTTTGGATGTTTTCGGTGTATCTGAAACGTGGCTAAAACCATATATATCGAATGCTGCAGTTGATATTCCAGGATATACATTTTGCAGAAGTGATCGTCCGAATGTAAGAGGTGGTGGTGTAGGTCTTTTTATATCGAAAAAAATCAAATATAAAGTTGTCTTTCGTTCTACTGAGTATGGTGTCTGTGAGGCTCTTTTTGTAGAAATTTGTCACAATTTCCAAAAACTATTAATTGGTGTTGTATATTTACCTCGTGGTGATATTGTGTCCTTTGAAAATTTGTTAGGTGATTTGTTCGTGCGATACTCTAATATTGTTATTGTTGGTGACTTCAATCATAATCTCTTTGATATGACTAAGTCAACCAGTCTTCGATCCATGGCTTTACGTTGTAACTTGTCGTGTATTCACAATTCGCTTCCAACTCATTACGATTCTTATAATAACTCAACGTCTCTAATTGATTTTATTCTGATTAGTGATCCGAACATCGTGAAACTTTCAGGACAAATGTTATCACCAACAATTTCTCACCATGCCTTTTTATTTGTTTCTCTTGACTTTCCAATTGTTCGCGAGGATAAGTTTGTTGAGTATCGGAATTATGGAGCAATAAATTATGAGCATTTGAATTTATTTATGACTGGAATTGATTTCAGTGAAATGTACTCCACCAGTGACGTAGATAAGCAGTGTAGTGTATTGAATGCAGTTTTAACTGAAGCTTTTTCTTTTGTCCCGATAACTAAATATAAACTTAAGTATACTCAAGGTAATAAGTTGAATTCTAAAGCGATTATTTTCGTTAAATCTATGAGTGATCTTGCTTTTAAAGCATATTTACAAGATAGATCGGAACATACCTGGAAAACTTTTTGTAAATATCGTAATCGTGCTAAGTCCGTTATACGTAAATTTAAAAGGGAGTCTGGAGCTCGACTATTTGAGGGTCTTAATTCAAAACAAATGTGGAATACCTTAAGAAATAGTGGTTGTTTAAACTCAATTGAGACAAGTGAAGAATTTGATGTTGATTGTTTAAATAGTTTCTTTGTTAATAATCAGAATAATTATAACGCCAACCCATTCGATTTTGAGGAGCATTTGGATAGGGAAGATAGTTTCTTCTTTAAAAATATTTCTGAAAGTGAACTTGTGGAAGCCATTTGGAGTGTCAAGTCGAATGCTATTGGAAATGATAACATTCCTTTAAAATTCATTAAAATAATTCTCCCCTACGTTCAAAGTCATTTGTTATTTTTCGTCAATAGTATTCTTACGTCCTCCAAATTTCCTTCATCTTGGAAAGTGGCTAGAGTTGTGCCGATTCCCAAAAACAATTCTTCTACGTATATAGAGAATCTTAGGCCGATAAGTATATTACCTGTACTCTCTAAAGTTGTTGAAAACATAATAAAAAATCAAATATTGGAATATACTAATCGGCATTCTCTAATTGATGGGTGCCAATATGGCTTTCGAAATGGCTATTCTACGGCAACACTTCTTCTTGGCCTAACAGACTCTATTAGACATAACGTCAATGCCAACAAAATAAGTATTTTGGTGTCCCTAGACCTATCAAAGGCATTTGATACAATCAATCACTCGAAGTTAATAAACAAACTAAAAACCATGTTTAATTTTTCAAATACTGCGTGTAGGTTATTGTTTTCATATATATGTGATCGTAAACAATTTGTTGTGTACAATGGTTCTGCATCCAGCCTGCTTAATATTGTTTCTGGGGTCCCACAAGGATCTGTACTTGGACCATTACTCTTTACGTTATATTTGAATGATATCGTTAATGCTGTTGATTTAAATGCGTGTAAGCCCTTTATTTTTGCTGATGATATCCAACTTCTGTTTACGGGTGAGTGTCAGTTTAAAGATGTACTGGAGTCCTTAGTCAACTATAATCTTTCTAATATTTCCTCCTGGATGTCACAAAATTATTTAAGTTTAAATACCAGCAAAACCAAATTCATTCAATTTAACCCTTCTAGGCTACTTGAAGACCATTTGAATATAAGTCTACACAATGAGAAGATACAATTTGTTAATTGTATCAAATGCCTTGGTGTTTTCATTGACAACAAGCTACATTTTGATGCCCATATAAATGCGTTAAGTTCTAAAATAGGTTTTACTTTGAGGAAACTTTACAATACTAATTTGTATCTGCCTTTAAGTGTAAAATATAACATTGGCCATGCTCTTCTTATGTCCAATATAACATATTGCGTCGAGGTTTATTCTGGTACGCTAGCTCTTAACATTAAACGAGTTCAAGTCATTGTCAATAATATTGTACGTTTTGTCTATGGTCTTCGTAGACGAGAACACATATCTTCGTATGTCGTTAAGTTTTTAAATTGTTCCTTTCATCAATATATAAATAATAGATTGATGTTGTGTTTTTATAAGCTTGTGAAAACCAACGTGCCACAATACTTGGCTCAGAAATTTGTGTTTAGTCGCTCTACTAGGAATCCTCAGATAATCTACCCTAGAATAGATTGTTCTACGTTTGAAAGGTCTTTTGTGGTACGAACAGCTCGTGTTTGGAATAGGCTCCCTATTCATCTTCGTATTTTTACATGCACCTTAACCACCTACAAAATTAAGCTCAAAGAATTTCTTCATTCAACAGTTTAAATATATTACTTTTAAAAATCTTTTTTGTTGACCACTTTTAATTTTTAAAACTATCTTTTTTCCTTTGGCTTCTTTTCTTTCCGCTAACTTGGGATCTTCAAATTCTAATCTTAAATGAATGCTATTAAATATCATATACTGTTAAGGGAGGTTGTATATAAAGGTACATGTATTATTAGTTAAGTTTTCTCTCGCATATGCTACTATTAAACTGGTAATATGTAAATTGGCCAATAAGGCTTTTGTATTACTTACAATGAAATAAATAAAAAAAAAAAAAAATAAACGACTGCATGGCAGCTTCTCGGCGATGATTTTACACCTCCTTTATGCGATCCTGTGGGCCGTTCACGTATGGTGGACGGACATGTCTGGCTTAACTTGGTGCTTTTTACTTGCAAGCGTTCTCGGCGATTTTTAGTCCACGCGTTGCTTTCTAGTGCTCGCAGCTTGGGCAGCAGCAACATGGTTTTATTTTGTACCTGACGTACCTGTGTTCCTTGTTTAGCCAATACAATGCACACTGGGATTCGATGCGATTTTTACAGCGGATCCAATTCGCTGACACCGTAGCAGCTGTCACCAAATATTCAGCCGCTGCATTACTGACTACTGTGGTCAGGTTTTGTGGGTGCTTTGTAGTGTGTCGTATGTTGGTGCAGGTGTCCAGAGTTGAGGCGGCTTAGCAGACTTCGGAGCGGTGTGATCCGCGTAGGACGCCCAGCTAAGTACTTTACGTGGGCGGCAATTGCAAGGCTCTGGTAGAGAAATTTACGCTTAAAAGCCTTCAGCTTGTGCGTGAAAATTCACACTTATTGGCCGCAAGGCAGCAGTTTTATGTGCGCTCAGCAACTGCGTGTAATTTTGTGATTATTCGCAGCTCGGCGGCAATAATGCACGTACGAATAATGTGCGCCCGGTACGTGCGTGAAAATAACGCGATTTATATAGTTTTGAAACAAAACGGAAAATTTTCTTGTGGCAGTGAAACTTTTCAACAAGCTGCAGACAACGTTCTTCAACTAAAATCCATTAAGAAAAGACAGATTTTCAATCGGAAGTTAGCCATTCCATTGTGGATCGAAAATGGCCACAATTGTGCAGTGGTTTCAACAAAGTGGAGAGAAAAACGTAATAGATTGACGTGTACTTCACACGAGACTGTGAAAAGTCTTTCGGAGTTAATTATGAAAATATATTTTATTTTCTTGTGGTCACACAGTGAACCGCAACAAACTAAAGCATTTGTCAAACCGGTGAAGGGAAATGATTTAGGAAAATACTTTATCTGATCACGCATCACTGGTGTCCGCGTGTGGCACGACCCACGAATCGAACTACCAGCTAACTGGGCAACTTTTCTATTGCCGTAAATCTAGCATGAAATATGCCTATAGTTTTGCCTGCCATGTTTTCTACTCGATATAAGTAATTACCCACCTTTGATTCGATTCTTGCCTTAATAAACTTCCAAGCTAGCTTTGCATTGAAACCTTTATCAAACTGACTTAATTTAAAATTGCAACGATATATTTCCTGACCAGGACTAAACTTAACTTTCTTACTTCGTTAATTATATTGCGCCTTTTTCATAAGCTTTTGAAAGATTTTTGCGAATCTTTCCTGCATGTGTTCGGAAAGGGGAACGATATCTATTTACTTCACTTTCATTGAGGACTTCAAATTTGCGAAGAACTGAGTAAGCCGAACCATGTACAATCATGCTGCGTCCAAACAGCGCGAAAAAAGGGAACGTGTTAATCGCTGAATGATGTGAACTTCGGAGGGCTAAACTTATTGAAGATATTTGCGAATCCCAATTGGAATCGTCCTGAATACAAGATCGTATCGCAGACAAGATTGAGTAATTCACCCTTTCGGTCGCGTTACTTTGAGGGGCGTAAAGGCCGGTAAATATATGTCGAATCGAGTAAGTTTTGTTCATTTCTAAAAATTCTTTGGTAACGAATTGTCGACCGTTGTCGCTATTCAGGAACACCAAAAACTGAAAAAATATTACCCTCTAAAAATTTTACAATTGAAGTGGTGTCCGCTTTTCGAAGTGGTTGTAAAAATACAAACTTTCTGAAGTGGTCCAAACAACTGAGCAAGTAAGTACTTCCTTGTTTGGGTCTGGGATACGGTCCTAACAGATCTATATAAAGTTTCTGAAAAGGTCTCCCAATGATTGTTTGAGACCCTATACGTGGCCTTGTTACATAATTGGGAACTTTCATTGTCTTACAGACATCAAAACTAAGTATATAGTCTCGTACCTGAATTGCCATATTAGGCCAGTAGCTCGTTCTTGTAACTCGTAACGATCGCAGTTACCGATCCATGTTACCGATTTGACGTCACTCTGACGTAATTCTCACCTACACTGTTTGTGTAATAATCTGAATCGATTTCTGTTCTATTCGTTTGTTCCAAATCGAAAAGTTGTCACATGTTCCGATTTCACTTCAATAGAATCTTTAAAAAAGTGTTTGTGTAAGAAAAGTGAATCGATAAAGCTTCATGTTTTTCTCACTCACTTTGCGGTAAGTGAGAATTCTACCCATCTGTATAAATGACAGTAATGTTGTGTATATATAAAAAAACAAGTACTCGCAATTAATATTCTAAAACGGGTACTTTCGCTTAAGTTACATTTTTTTATTGCAATACTCTAATTATAATACTGTTTTTGTTTTATAACGT
This sequence comes from Dichetophora obliterata, assembly GCA_963920525.1. NCBI lineage: Eukaryota > Metazoa > Arthropoda > Insecta > Diptera > Sciomyzidae > Dichetophora > Dichetophora obliterata. Next base: position 11,319,426 of record OY986440.1, read on the forward strand.
TTTAACTTTCAAGGTAATGCAATTTAAAAAGAATGCCCATTTACATAAAAGAAGGAAATTTAAGAAACAAAATATTTGTTAGAGCAATGCACAAGAACCCGGTTGCAAATATTTGCTAGGTTTATATTACACAACACTTATTGTCAAATTATTTACATTTATATTAGTTGATTATTTCCGCAAACATAACACATATAAAAAAATCAAATACTCACGTTTTAATAACAAGGCCATCACTTTTTTGTTATAAAATTTTAGCGCACATAAAATAAAATAAATGCAAGTAGACAGCTGCTTGCCATTTGACTCAATTTTGTAACGTTTCTTCTCGATTTGTGTTCTTTTTTATCACGGACCGAATTTGTACCGATTTCAACGTACACAAACATTAGTTGTCACAAAATCGGTAACTAGGGATCGATAACGCTTGACGTCAAACAAATCGGTAACTTGCCGATTTTGTTACAGGAACGAGCTACAGTAATACCTATCTCGTAGCCTACTGAGAGTCTTGGCTATTCCTCCATGAGAAGCCTGAGGTGGATTATATGCAGTCTTGATAAGGAAGTCAGTTAAAGTATTCGGTACCCAAAGCTTCCAAGCCTGTAATAATTTGGTGACTTATTAATATTATTTAAATGCTTTATTACTTTTATGGCAGGTGCTGCCTTTTAACGTCTATTCTTTGTTCGCCTAATGGAAGCACATCAAAAACTAAAGCTCATATATACATCAAATAAATTATCGATAACTCTCTGATTAGCGATAGAGGCGATTACTGAAGCTCGATACACAGTAACACTTTGGAAATCAATGAGTATGCATTTACATATTATTACACGCTTTCTGTTTTCATTAAATTAAATAATAACACGCTTTCTGTTTTTATTAAATTAAATAAGAAATTTAAATACATAAATAGAAAATACCTTAGCAAAGACCAACAATATTGAACAAGTTTTTCCAATATCTTTTCGTGTTTGGGCTGTTTTGGTCACTATGTTTTTAAATGATAAAAATTAAAAAATGTTTTTACATTGTTTTTCCCAACGTTTCGTAGGTAGTTTCCTACATCTTCAGGGGATGTCAATTTATTAAAAACTATAAAAAACCAATTTTAAACATATAATAACAAAAAGTCAAATATAAATTCTTACATTTACTTAATTTCACATAGCAATTGAAATTTATCTTTAGAACAATATAACAAGCACTGAAAAACGATCAACATTTAAACTCAATAAAAAACAACTGACAGGAAAAATTTTTTTAACAAACTGAAAATAATAACGAACATAAATACATGTGAAGTTTTTTTAATATTAGGCCTTCCTTAAGGCAATGCTGTAGTTGCATGGTAGAAGAATACAGGTAGATGCACCAGATGAGAGCATACTGCCGGAATTGTCAAAACGAAACAAAACTTTTTCTTTATTTTCTTTTGTTTTCATTCGCCACACAGCTAAATTTGACAGACATGGCAGTACGGAAAGAGAGCACAGTCAGCGCTGCAGCTACCTCTATCCTTCTACTATGTGTAGTTGGAGCTAATGTTGTCTGTCTTCTTTTGTGTTCATTGTTATTGTCGCTTTGTTTTGAATATGCAAGCTTTCCAAAATATATCGTCTCGTTTCTCTTCTCTCTTTGTCTATTATTTTCGTATCAACAAAATCAGCTGTGTGACCAGTCTCTAAAATATGATGCGCTAGCGCTGTTGTCGTTTTATCATTTCTTATGTCTGCTTTGTGTTCATTAAGGTGCATGTCACACATAGCGGACATGGACAAATTTGTTGTTGTTTTCACGGGTAAAAGAAGCTCTCTCAATTTCCAGTTTCTTATTTTACCCGCGAAAACAACAACAGATTTGTCTGTATCCGCGCAAGTGTGACATGCCCCTTAGTCCGGTTTCATACATTCCGATTATACGATGATTTTTGTTGCGATAATTGGGGCCACACGATAATACACGTTGTCATGCCTAGTAGGGAAAAGGGGTTTCGGATGATCCGACTTATCATCCGACATGTCCGACGACAAATTAACAGAGAAAATTTCTTTGAGCTTCCGAACAGTCCGACATGTACGACGACTTCATTCCATTGCAAGCTCTCAAACTAAACACATCGGCATAATAGCTGAGCAATTTTCAGATGCCCTTATAATTGACCAGTAATTTTCCATACTTTAGAAAAATTTTAATTCATTATATCCATAATTCAATGTTTCTAATGTTGTTCATATTATTTTTCTATAATATTTTTCCGCTTCGTTGATGTTCACCCGCTGACGTTTTTATTGAAATGAAAAAATGCAGCAAGTCGGACCGACTTGCGTTCACATGCCCAACATGTCGGTCCGACTGGCAGAAAAATCAAAACTTTTTGATTTTCGTCCGACATGTCGGTCCGACTGTCTTATTTGCTTTCGAATGATCCGACTTGTCGTCAAGCATGCTATATCTGTCCAACATGTCGGATCGTCCGAAAACCCCAAAAAACTCGTATTTGATCGTTCGAACGGTCGGTACAGCAGACTTACAACATGTTGACTTGATTTCGAAAAGTTTTGATTTCCCAGCCAGACACCTAACTGTGGCCTTAGACCGTCTGAACGAAGGAAAAATTCATCGCGAACAATTTATTGCAATAAATTCTTCGTTCGGAGTACTGTTATACCGCACCATGGCAAATAATAAGGTAGGGTAAGTAGCTGTGACAAGACCTATAGTTAATGTTAAAGTGTGTTTTAGAGTTGCCAGTTTTCTTTATTAATGTTACTTCTGGGATAACCACTTGGAAAAGGAATTTTTTGAAGTGTGAATAATATGAAATGCGGATATATAATAATTATATTGGGGGTTGGAATTAGTTTTAAAGGTTTTCTAAGAGATGGCGTAACTATCAATAGATCGCATCGGGCACACCTGTGACTATATTCATTTCAAAGCACATTGTCTAAGCTTCATTTTTCAGTATGTGTCATTCCACTGAAGTGTAAACAACATATATTTTTTTCTCTGTGAACATGTCGACTTTCGTTCCAACAAAACGCAATTTGCGGGAAGGTTTACTTTTGTGCTTCCATTTGAAGAAAAAAGCGGTTGAAGCACAACGCACGCTTACTGAGGCTTACGGGGACTATGCTCCATCGATTTCTACTTTTGAGTACTGGTTCCGTCGGTTTAAAAGTGGTGATTTTGATACGGAAGACAAAGAGCGTCCGGGCCAGCCGAAAAAGTTTGAAGATGAGGAATTGGAGGCTTTGCTCGATGAAGACCCGTGTCAAACCCTTCAAGAATTGTCAGAATCATTGGGAGTCGACTTATCAACGGTCGGCAAACGCTTGAAGGCCATGGGAATGATTCAAAAGCAAGGAAATTGGGTGCCGTACCAGTTAAAGCCGAGAGACGTTGAACGGCGATTTTGCATGTGCGAACAACTGCTTCAACGGCATAAAAGGAAGAGTTTTTTGCATCGTATTGTCACTGGCGATGAAAAGTGGATCCATTACGATAATCCTAAGCGAAAAAAATCGTGGGGACCACCCGGCCATGCATCAACATCGAGGGCCAAGCCGAATATTCATGGCGCCAAGCTTATGCTGTGTATTTGGTGGGATCAGAAGGGTGTCGTGTACTATGAGCTGCTAAAACCTAACGAAACCATCACTGAGGAACGCTACCAACAACAATTGATGCAATTGAGCCGAGCATTAAAGGTTAAACGGCCGGAATATGCCAAAAGACACGACAAAGTGGTTTTTCAACATGACAACGCACGGCCACATGTTGCAAGAACCGTCAAGGAAACGTTGGAGGCGCTGAATTGGGATGTGCTACCCCACCCGCCTTATAGCCCAGACATAGCCCCTTCCGACTACCACCTATTCAGATCGATGACGCATGGCTTGGCTGAGCAGCGCTTCACTTCTTACGAGGATACCAAAAAATGGGTCGATTCGTGGATTGCCTCAAAAGACGAATCGTTCTTCCGGCGCGGAATCCATATGCTGCCAGAAAGATGGGAAAATGTTGTAGCTAACGATGGACAATACTTTGAATAATATACATTGTACCGTTGTTTCTAAATAAATGCTCAAAAACCGAAAAAAAACCTTTAAAATTAATTCCAACCCCCAATATATATAATACTAGCTGAACCCGGTGTGCTTCGCTGCCCCCCTCGTTATAAAGTAAAATTAAAAGAATTGATATATTTACAAAAATTTATTTATTTAATTTTAATTTAATTATTGCAATGCTTCTCCCCTTTTTTTGTAGTAAACCAATTAGAATTCAGCACTGAAACGCATGTAATTTGCTTCATGCTCCCCCTTTTTATTTTTAGACCAATCAAAAAGCAGCATTTACACAATCAGCTGTTTCGCAGTCAGTTGTGGGAGAATGAGAATGGGGTTACCCCACTCTCTATTTTAATTAACACCTATTACAAAATCAGCTGTTTTGCAGTAGTGGGAGAAAGAGTATGGGGCTACCCCACTATTTTAATTAATATGTATTTTAAATTTGAGGTGAAGCCGTTAATAAACGAAGTAAAAAAGTAGGTGCAGAAGTGTGCATGGTCGAAAAATATTATCATGTAATAAGTATTCCTGAGTCAAAGCTGCACGCTGTGAAAATTTAAGATCGGTTAACAGGTCCAGCCTCCAATATATCGCAAACAAAGAGGCGTGCTCCGCCCACTTTTCTTTTGGTACGTATTTCTATTCATGCCAATACCATGTATAGCAAATACTGCCGCCGTTGGTCAAAAAATGCCCAAGATATGACGATTTTAAATTTTAGGTTATATGGGCGAGGCCACGCCCCTTTGTCCACTCACAACTTTATATAGTCAAGAATTTATTATTTCGTAAGAATATCCTACTGTGAAAATTTATTGACGATCGGTCCAGTAGTTAAGACTATATTAAAATTTTAATTTTCCTTAAAAGGGGCGTGGTCCCACCCACTTTTCTCCTGGTACGTATTCCTAACTATGGCAATACCATGTGTACCAAATATCATCGACGTAGGTAAAAAAATGTCCAAAATATGGCGATTTAAATTTTTGGGTTATTTGGGCGGTGCCACGCCCCTTTGTCCAATGAAACTTCATAAAGCCTATAAATTCCTTCCAGAGTCATAGTAACATGCTGTGAAAGTTTCAGGAAGATCGGTCTAAGGGTTCGGCCTCCTATAAAGCACAAACAAACAGGCAGACAGACATTAATTTTTATATATATAGATTGAAAGCAGATTAATTATAATTAAAGTAAAATGGGGCGAAAAAGGGGGATTTGGTAATAAAAAAATCTATGGCTACCTTACCTGTAGATAAAAAGTTGGTATAAGTATCTGAATTAAAAAAAGGGGCGGTGAAGTGGGCGTGGTTCATAGTAATGTGGCGAAGTTAACAGTATTAAGAGCAATGTACTACCAACTAAAAAATAATCCGTTGGAAGGAACAAATTTGTACAGAGAACAAAAAGTTTAAAACTAAAATCTGGCTTGAAAAGGGGCGTGAAAGGGGCGTGGCGTAAGAAATGTTTATTTCTACCTCGCCTGGAGTATAATGTGTATACAATTTGAAGTAAATCTGTTAAAAACTATATGGGAGCAATTACATAATTTTAAAAAAGTGGGCGTGGTCAAAAAAGTACCCTATTAATCATGCCAGAGTCCCAGTTAAATGCTGTGAAAATTTCAGGAAGATCGGTCCAGAGGTTTGGTCTCCTATAAGGTACAAACAAACAAATAAACAAACACACATTCCATTTTATATATATAGATTATAATTATAATATAAATATAACAATATAATATTTAATATATAATATATATATAATTATAATATATCCGCATATTATAATATATCCGCTTTAAGCTTATCTAAAACAAAAAACCTGTACTTCCCCGTTTTGAAGTATTTTTTGTAATTGATTTCATCAGAAACGCTTAGACAAAGTATGGATTTTTCATTGGATTTTAATTTGTGATATGGCAGCACTATATTTTATGATCTTGACTTTAACGATAGGTCTTGTCAAAGCTACTTACCCTACCTCATTATTCTGCCATGGACCGCACGAACATCAATCGCAAAGGGGCATGTCACACTTAAGCAGACAAGGACTCTTTGGTTTTGTGTGGTTTGAGAGCGAATGACATGTCGTTTTTTGTTGTTTATTGTCCTATGTAGATTTCTGCTGTTGGTCAAGTTGGGAATATATGTGACACCAAAAAATCTTTTCTTCTTAGGGTTGCCATCTTCTCCTACTCTGTGGTTATTTTTGTGGGCATTTGTGCATCCCAGATTTTTCTTAATAAGATCGTTTATTATTTTCGTCGGGTTTATTAGATTTAAGTATATTTTTGATTCTGTTGATGTTGTCGTTTTTGAATTGTTAACATGCAATAACAATAGAGTTCAGCTACTACAGCTTTTTCGCACTTTCTCCGCATTAGATCATCTTAAGAACCAGCCCAAACAACATTACAACATCTCAATAAGGCCATTCACAGTTCGAATACGCTGGTCCGCCATTTGTACGATCCGCTATTTGTATGCCAATTTACGAAAGCGCATTTTGCCTTGCTGTTGCTTTGCATACAAACGCAAATACGCAGGCACGCGGAAATAAAATAAATTGTTCGTCGCTTGTGGGCAATACTTTTCTTATAAAAATGTTTGCCATGCTGAATTTTTGCGCTGTTGGCTGCGTCGATAAAAAATTCATCATTCTTCCAGAAGAAGATGGTTTTGAGAACCAGTTAAATTCTATTTTATTGTTGTGTCTATAAATTCTTATGTCCAAATATGGTATGCTTTTGTTGTTTTCGATCTCTATTGTGAATTGTAGTTTTTGGTGGTATTGATTCAGTGTGTTTAATATGATTTCTTTGTCCTTTTTAGAAGCTTTTATTTAACTTGCTACGTTCGTATGTATGTATGTCCTCAAAATTTGCAAGCCTTTTTTCTACAATTTGGTGGTATCCGATTAAGCTGAAGTTTAACGTACATTGTAAGTCCGGTGACAATGCAATAATATAATAAAAAAATTTTCCACACCCCCTTTTACCGCCCACAAATAAAAAAATACTATATCTCCATAAGTTTTGAAAAGAAAAGATGTTAATAATAAACCTTTAAGACTAAAAAGTAAAAAATAAAAAAAAGTAAAATTTTTTTAAAAAATAAGCTTTTATTTAAAAAAGACTTGAATTAAAAAGAAAAAAATAAATTTAAGTGACATTTGTCATATATGTATTTAGTAGAAATATTCTAGGTGCAGAAGAACCGCTCTCTTGGTTATTCATCATCATAATATAAGCGTACGTAAATTGGTAAGTTCTAAGGACTTATATAAATTTAGAATTTTTCAAATACATTTATATTTATAACCTTAAGGCACTGATATTGGGTAGTAAACCTGTATAATAGATCGCAGTTTATGTACAGGTAAGCTTACTAAAAGATTCAATGCCACTGATAATGTGTAGTAAACCTGTATAACGGATCGCGGATATCGGTGCCTCAAGTTTTTAAACATAAATGTATTTGAAAAATTCTAAATTTATATAAGTCCTTAGAGCTAACCAATTCACGTACGCTTATATTATGATGATGAGTAACCAAGAGAGGGATTCTTCTGCACCTAGAATATACCTACTAAATACATATATGACAAATTTCACTTAAATTTATTTTTTCTTTTTAGTTCACGTCTTTTTTAAATAAAAGCTTATTTTTTTTAAAAATTTTTTTACTTTTTATTCCTTATTATTGCAAAAATGTCATCCACATATTTTGTTAAAAATTTAAAATGTATGTCTTTTTTATTTAGTTCTTCAATAGTGTAGTCAAGTAGGTGATCTAAAATTATGTCTGCAATTATTGGAGAAAGTGGGCTGCCCATAGGCATTCCAAACGTCTGGTTGAATATTTTGTTTTCATATCTAAAATAGTTGTTTTTGTTGAGGCAGAAGTCCAAAATTTGTAAAAATAGTCTTCTAGGAATTTTTGTGTGTTGTTCTATTGTGCTCCATTGTCTCATTATTGTTTTTATAGCCAGATATATGGGAATATGTGTAAAAAGCGATAGTATTAATCCCAGCTAAATCTATTTGGTGGTCGAACGGTTCGACCACTTCGCGTTCTTACTGCATAAGGTTCGACAACATTTGGATCGGATATGTCATGAATACTTTCTGATTCTGCTTCAGAACCAGAACTACCACAGGTTTCATATTCATCAGATGAAATTTTTCTATTTTTTTCAAACTGTTGTGGTGGAACTGGTTCATTAGTACTATAACAGTAAGTAGTTTCCCTTTTCTTATTATTTTCAATTCTATCTGGTTTATTTATTTGAATTTCCTCAAAGCCTTTCGGTACTTTCGTTACATTACGTCTTATGTTTTCCTCAAACAACATTTCACTTGCATTAAAATCATTATTTCTTGTTTTCGCAATCAACCGACGGTTGCGTCTAAAGAAGTTTTCAAAATTATCCTTAATAACATACGATCGATCATTGACTTTTCCTACAATTACTCCGTAAATCCTTCCCTACCAGATTTCTTAAATATAACAAGATCACCTAATTCTAGTATAGACAATGATTTAGCATTTCTATCATAATAATATTTTTGCTTTTTCCTTTTTTCTTTAATTTTTTCTTGAACGATTTCTTCACTTGTATTACATCTATAAAGCAAAGGATCAAGAATCGGAAGGCGTGTCTTAATTAATCGACCAAAAAATAATTGCGAGGGTTTCAGGGTGTTGTATTGTATTCTAGAATTCGATACTGATAATGCTTCGTATCACATGCCTCATAGCATCGTTTTAATATGTTCTTAGCAATGGCCACGCCTTTTTCAGCCAGAGCATTGCTTTGGGAATAACGGGTGCTTGCTCATCATCTTCACGTTTAATCAAGGTCTCCAAAGGCTTATGATCACTTTCAACTAAAAATTCTCGCACATATAAAAAGAAATGAAACCTCTGACATGCAAAAAGTATTGCTAACAATTCCTTTTCAATCTGAGCCCATTTTTGTTCATTCTTACTCAACGTTCTGGACGCATATGCAATCGGACGACCATCATGCATCAACATACAACCAAGTCCATCTTTTGATGCATCAGTTGGCACAACTACTGGCTTTTTTGGATCATTAACCGCTAGCACACGGTCAGATGTAATAATGTTAATTATGTTTTCCATTTCTTTCTCATGTTTTATTATCCAGTTAAATTCTATATTATTACGTATAAGGTTACGCAATTCTGCCGTTTGTTTTGGCAAATTAGGGATATACTTAGCTAAATACTTCAACAGCCTTAGAAGTCTCATGACATTGTAACGAACCCTTTTTCGTCCGTTACTAGTTTGCTGAGGTAAGCTCAGTGAGTAAACCAGGGGTTCTTACAAAACAATTTATATTCTAACGATTCCAATATTTAAATGAGAAAGCCGGTGTTTTAAGTTTTCAACTGTAATAAAATCTAGTTTTATTGTTATTTTTCATTAGTATTTTCTTATATTAGTTCAATAATGATTTACTTAATTATACTGTAACATATATATATTTATGTTATATATATATATTGTTGGATCTATTGCGATTAAAACTAAAGCGGCGGATGAAAAACTGCGGAAAAACTTATAATAACTTTGCGGAAGAAAAAGCGTGCGTGCGATTTTAAAGTTCGTTTATTACTCGACTAACGAAGTTAACATATTTCTATATATCGACAAGTGTTGCCAACTACATTTTTAATATACAAAAAAGTAACCAACATACCGCCTCCCTTGAACTAAGTAACTTAACATAGTTCAACATTATATAAAACAACAAAAAATAAATTTAGTATACAAAGCGAAATATGTTGAATAAACATCGATACAGACGTATTCTAAAGTACAATGTATGAAAAAACGATAAGCAAAATAAAATTAGTCAATTGACTGGCAAAGTTAAATGAATATTTAAGTTAAGTGAATGAATGCTTAAGTTAAGTGGATGAATGCTTAAGTTAAGGGGACTGTAATAACATGAATATAAAGAATAAAGTTCAATAAGCGTTAATATAACTAATGATCGGCAAAAATATCGTCTTTCGTAGGTAAACGGCAAACTTTAGCAATAGGGCGGACTAGCTCGCCAGACGCGGTCCTTAGCTTGACAACTCTGACTTGGCCATCAGGTCCGGGGTTGCATTCTATTACTCTGCCCATTTTCCACTTAGTCGGAGGAGCATTCTCATCGAATATCGCAACGATGTCGTCCCTTTGAACATTAGGCCTGTGACGAAACCACTTCGCGCGCTGTTGGAGACTAACCAGGTACTCGTCGCGCCAGCGTCGCCAAAAGTGCTGTCTCATAGCAGTGATAGCTGCCCATCGTTGTCCAAGTGATCCCTTATACGTTTGAGCTTTAGGTTCTGGCAATGACCTTAATGGCTCTCCAACGATGAAATGTCCTGGCGTCAAAACTTCTAAATCGCAGCTGTCGTTTGTTTGTGAACACAGCGGTCTTGAATTGACGCAAGCCTCTACTTCCGTGAGCAAAGTGCTAAATTCCTCAAACGTGATTAAGGTATCACCAACTGCTCGTTTTAAGTGATACTTCACCCTTTTTACACCGGTCTCCCAGTAGCCGCCCATGTGCGGTGCGCTTGGCGGATTGAAGTGCCAAGTGATGGCTGAATCAGAAAAGAAGGCATTAACTTTATTATCAGCTAGACAGCTTTCGAGCATATTGCGCAGTTCCCTTTCGGCACCGACAAAATTGGTCCCATTGTCGGAATGTATGTGCCTGCAGTAGACTCGGCGGTTTATGAATCTCTTATAGGCATTTAGAAAGGCTTCGGATGACAAATTCCCAGCGAATTCGATGTGCATAGCACCTGTACCCATACAGATGAAAACGGCGATGTATCCTTTTACAGATTTAGATCCTCTTCCAGCGGCATATTTGTAAGTGTACGGACCAGCGTAGTCTACAGCACTTCTCAGAAAGCAGCGTGTGTACATAGTACGACTGATAGGCAAGTCGCCCATGATTTGTTGAAGCGGTAAGCGGTTTATTCGCGTGCATGTAACGCAATTGCGGTAGATCTGGCGTATGAGATTGCGAGCTGCAATGACCCAAAAACGGCGTTGTAAGACGGTCTGCATAATTTTCGGTCCTGCGTGCAGTGTATAAGCGTGGATGTCTCCAATGATAAGTTTTGCGAGCGGTGACTTTTTAGGTAGAACCATGGGGTGTTTCACGTCAATCGAAACATTTGCGTTTTTTAAGCGACCCCCTACACGCAATATGTTATTTTCATCTAAAAATGGTTGTAATCTCAAAAGACTACTGCGCAACGACAACTGTTTGTTGGTTCTGCAACAAATAATTTTCATTAGAAAAACTGAAACTTTGACTATACTTAACTAGAACTACAGTGACACATATTCGTATAAACGCACTCTTCATTTTAAATTTGCTACCTTCTCTCTCTTTTATTAATGCATTACTCAAAACAAATTCCAACTCATATTGTTTACTAAACTAACGGAAATTTGTACTGAGTGCAAAAACCTGTTTTCGTTGTTGTTGTTTTATATAAATCATTTCAGTTTAAATATTTTACTTAAAACAAGTACATATTCGTTTAAACGCATCAACTTAATTTTCAATAGGAATGGGTATTTATTTAATTTTCAATAATTAATTGGTCCACCATTTTTATTTATAACTTCAAATATACGATTCGGCATCGACTTCACTAAATTTTCCAGCAACTGACGATCTAAATCTTCCCAAGCTTCCTAAATGGCCAACTTGAGCTCTAGCACGGTTTTGTAAAGGTGTCCTTGGGCTTTTTGTCCATAGATTTTGCGTGATATGCATCCCCAAAGATTCTCCACCGGATTCAAATCGGGACTGCATGCAGGCCATTTCATAAGTGGGATATTGTGCTCTTCAAACCACTTTAATGCCTCTTTAGAAACGTGAATGGCAGCATAATCCTGTTGAAAAATACTGTCTTCATCCATTTTATCATCCAAAAATGAAATGAGAGCATCATCCAACAATTCCGTGTATTTTTTAGAATTCATTTTTGGCGGCACAAAGCAGATATTTGCTTTACCTCTAGATGAAAATGCCGCCCACACCATAACGCCGCCACCACCAAAGTTTCTTTTTGACATACGTACGTCATTGTTTCGCAAATCATGCCAATAACAGCTGTAAGAGTCTGGGCCATCTAAGTTAAATTTTTTTTCGTCGGAAAACACAACATTGTCCCACTGAGTTGACCATTGCATGTGTTTTTGGGCGAAGTCTAAGCGCGCCTTTTTGTGATGCGGCTTCAACACAGGCTTGCTCACCGGTTTTTTCCATTTAACGTTATCTGAGTTACGTAAAATGTGTGCAATGTGCCTCGTTGTCACTGGAAGATCTAATTTTTCTTTTATTTGAATTGAGTTCAAAAAACTTGTGGTGGCTTCCATCCTAATTTGATTAACTTGGCGAATACTCAGTTTTCGATTGCCTTTCGTGGATTTTTTTACTCCATAATTAACACCGTTTTTTAAAAAAGAGCGGACGACTGCTTCTGATCTTCCTAGTCTCCGCCCAATTTCCCGATTTGAATAACCCTCTTTATGGTACAGGTTGATTTGGACTTTTTCTGTGTCATTGAGGTCTTTTCCCTTTGGCATTTTGATAAAATCTTAAAAAAATATCATTAAGAAAATATTTTTACATTTAAATTAAACAAAACTTACCAGTTGTTAATTAAATACAAGCAAATACTTATTTCTTTAAACCACTAATATATTTTCGACCTCCTTATTCAGGTGCGTTTAAAGGAATGTGTACTTGTTTTTAGTAAAATATTTAAACTGAACTGATTTATATAAAACAACAACAACTGTTGAATTGTATCAAAAATTTCCAAGAAATGGACCTTAGTAGAATCACTAAGACCATTAATTTTTGCTCCTTGGTTTTGATCTGTTGGACCTTAGTTGAACCACTAAGACCAGTTGCTTGACACTATTGAAAAGAAAAACTCACAATTTGTTCTGACATGTTATTTAATTCTTATATGTCTTTTATAAAGAAAAAATGCTTATACTGCATTCAAAAATAAACCAAAACTATAACACATATAATTTAATTAAGTTAAAATGCATACGCTGCAATTGCGTAATATAAAAAACTACTCTACAATTTAATAATAAAAACGCTTACAAATAACAAATACATTTTAATTAAGTTAAAATGCATACGCTGCAATTGCGTAATATAAAAAACGCTACAATATATAAAATTAACACAACTCATGACTAGGTCATTGACTGTGACATGAGCCCAACTGCTTATGCTTCAACATGTGTGCCTTGGCTGACACACATAGGCATCTTCTGCTGTGTTAACATTCTCCGCCGCGTTGAGCAGTTGCGATAACATGAAATTAAACCTCCGAAAAATGTTGTCTTGGCATCGGCTTTGGTATTGTTGGAGATAAATTGATAGAGGAGTTTTTCTGACATTGCAATTTGATTCGCCACGCTGTAAATAGTGCAATTATAATTATTGACAGCAACAAAGCGGCCCCGCTCATGTATTGATGATGGACTACGGAGGGCTGCAGGTTAGCTGGCAAGTTCCTGATTTTTATAAGTTGACTTTGAAGATTGGTGATCTTATCCACTTGAGTTTGGAAATCTTCGATGTGCTCCCTTACAGTTTTCACCTCAGTATATATACTGGTATTAGAAATGGTTCCAAATGACGCGTATGAAAGTAATTGTTGGCTCGACTGTTCTTCATGGCCTTGAAGAATGATCATGTTGTTTTTCAACACGCAGCTTTGCTCGATGGTGAGAATTCCCGAACCCACAAGGTGTTCCCGTGATATGTCGTTGCCGCAAACTGCAGAAAGTTCTATAACTGACATGGTTGCAAACATCCAGTTGTTTGTATGGTGCAATGCCGTGAAGGTGATGTTATTGTGGATTTTTGTGAACTCACAATTTATTGCCGTTTTGTTGTTGAATAACTGGATTTCACAAATAAAAGCAGGATACTCAATTCCGAATCTTGACTGTTGATTTGGACATATGCGAATATTTTCCATTAGAATCGTACATGTATTCAAGTCTTCTATTGTCAACATTGCATATTGATCGCGATGATTGTTAACCGCCAAGAATTGTGTCTTCGGAATAATTGCTACCATGCCTTCGTTGAGTTTAGTAGGGATTGCGGTCAGCTTAAACACTGAATATGCTTCTGGATCCACCAGAGGTAGTTCTAGTAGGAACATTATGTGTTTCTCGTTCACCGCAGAACGCACGGTCATTAGTTTGTAAAATTGGAGTAGGTTTTCGTTGTCGGTAGGAAGAGTTCGTGTTGAAGGGAGATGAGCCTGAATTATCTGTAACTCTTGCTTCAGTTGTTGTGGAGTTAAGATCAATGGACTAATATTTCCGTTATGAGATTGAGTCAATGCATGAAGTAACTCTGATTGTATTTGTTGCATGCTTGTTGTGATCATTGACAGCTGAGTCACTAATGCCGTGAGCTGATTTGATTGTCGAAGTATTGTTGTTTCATTTTCGATGTGATTCATATCTTCATATATTAACCTTTGTAACTTCTTGAAATTAACTTCGGTTGCCTTCTCATCAACCTTTATTATGTTCAACGTGGAATCAATTATTGATGTTTGATTGCGTAACAAATTCATGAGGTGTTCTTCATTGAGTTTGACATTCTCTATAGTTTTTGACATAGTCTCTGCGTAGTTTGAGTCTAGTACTCCAAACAGGGCATGGGCCATATTACCGACTATATCTAATGCTCCTCGCTTCTGCCGTTTTTTTGTCAGAAGCATTTCTTCTTGTAGCAATGTACTGAACGAATGCTTGAAATGATGAATAATTGGAGCACATGATGTTTCTATTGATGGCCTTATGCACATATCTATCAGAGTATTTATTCCTTCGTCTAGTGTTTTCATATCTGACCACATTGGGCTGAGGTCATAGAATACCATGAAAGTCCAGTGTGCTGATGAAAGTTTTGTTGTGCCGATGTTTTCAAAATAGATTCCTGGTTCTTCCTTAAAATTAGTTATTTTTACTGATGAGGCAAGTACTAGTGGTAGAAAGAGAAGTGAAATTATGATGGTTGTGAAGATTCCTTGTGAAGTGTGTGACACCACTCTCCTCTTTGGGCGTGTACCTTCTTTGCCAGACTCTGATGAACGGGAATGTATTCTTTTTTGAGAGTTCTGTGGTATAAATTGGTTGTCATAGTCCTTATATTCCAAGTTGGAGTCATTGAACAGTGGGGCCAATCTGTGAATAGGTCTTTTGAACGTTCCATTTATTGTTTTCAAATCGACTACTCGAACCAGTCCGTCGTCGCCCTTGTATACCCGGGTAATTCTTCCTAATGGCCATCGAAGTACAGGAATGTTATCTTCTTTTATGATCACTAGCATGCCTTCAGTTATGTTCGGTGACGGTGTTTTCCACTTGCCTCTTTCTTGCAATTCGTGTAAGTACTTTTGTGACCATTCCTTCCAGAATTTATGTTTAAGTTCTGATATGATTCTCCATCGTGAGCCAAGAGATGCAGTTATTGTTTGTGTATTTGCATCAACTGACGTTGTCAGAGGTTCACCCACTAGAAAGTGACCTGGTGTGAGTGCTTCGAGATCGTCGCAGTTTGATGACATTGGGATCAGTGGTCGAGAGTTGAGTATAGCTTCTATTTCAATGATAACCGTTTCCAGTTCTTCGTATGTCATTAATGCCACTGATACGCTTCGAACCAACAAGTGTTTTGCAGATTTTACTGCCGCCTCCCAAAGCCCTCCAAAATGTGGTGCTCTGGGTGGAATAAATTTGAATTCAATTGATTGTTCACTACATGTTCGTATAAGTTTTTCTTGAGCTGTTTGAGAATAAATGGATTCCTTTAATTCAGACAATTTGTTACTTGCTCCCACAAAATTTGTAGCATTATCACTATACAATGTTTTGCAATGACCTCTTCTGCTAATAAATCGTCTTAGGGCTCCTATAAATGCGTCTGTTGATAGGTTAGAAACCACCTCCATGTGGATGGCCTTTGTAGCGAAGCAACAAAACACAGCAATGTAGGCCTTGTCAGGTCTTTTGCCTCTAACTTTATGATGAATCCAAACCGGTCCGAAGTAGTCTACTCCTGATGTTATGAATGGACGTGCCGGTGTTATTCTTACAGCTGGTAAGTTTCCCATAAGTTGTTTGAAGAGCCTTGGTTTTGCTTTCGTACATCGTACACACTTATGTACGATACTGCGAGTTATAGTTTTCCCACTGGTTATCCAGAAGTGTGCTCTGGATGCTGCTAGCAGAGCTTGTGGACCACAGTGACGATTATTTTCATGAAGCATTTGCAACAATAGTTTCACCATGAGGTGGTTGTGCGGCAAAATTGCTGGATGTTTTTCTTCGAACAGTAATGATGATTGTTCAAGTCGACCGCCAATTCGCATTATTTGATATTCATCCATGAACGGATTTAATGAAGCCAGGGAGCTAGACTTATTGACAGGCATTTTTTTTGATAAGGTTTCTAGTTCATTACGGAATCCTGCAGCTTGAATGACCTTTATAATTATTCTAAGAGCATCATCCAATTCATGAATATCTAACGCCTTGTAACTTGGTCGCAATTGACGGGTTGTTCTTGAATTTCGAATAAACCTCAGTAAATAACCGACGGTGCGTTGCAAAAATCGGAATGAATTTCGATGATTGATTTTGAGGATTGTTTCTTCTAACGATTGATGTGTTGTTGATATTGCTAAGACACGTTTTGTTTCTTTTCGCTCTAAGTCGCAAGTTTTAGAAATGTCTTGTGAATATGGTTCAGACCATTGACTGCTCTTCCCGGATAAAAAAGGTGGACCATAAAACCAAATTGAATGCTTGGATAGATTTTCTGGTGCTAATCCTCGAGATATTGCATCGGCAGGATTTTCCTTGGAACTGACATGTCTCCATTGACTTGGAATGCATAACTCTTGAATTTTTGCTATTCGGTTTGCTACAAAGGTATGAAATGAAGCTGCAGTTGACTTTATCCAAGCTAATACAATTTGCGAGTCAGTCCAAAGGAACGTTTCAGTGTTTTGTAACCGTATGTCCTTCTTTACTCTGTTTGTAAGTTCCACACCCAACACAGCTGCACATAATTCTAGCCGTGGTAGAGTTTGTTTTTTAAGTGGTGCTATTCGTGATTTTGAACAAATTAATCTGGTTCCTACAGTTTTGTCTGTGTAGGTTGAACGAATGTAGACTGCTGCTCCGTAAGCTCGTTCGGATGCGTCCACAAATGTGTGAACTTGTGTGGATAGAATTCTTTGAGGCTTAAATACAAATCTGTCCACCCTTATGGTATTGAGTGCTACTATATTTGCGCGGAAATTGTTCCATTCGTGCTGAAGATTTGTAGGTAATTCATCATCCCAAGATATTTGTAATTGCCACAGCTGTTGCAGAAATATTTTAGCTCTGACGACAACTGGCCCAAAAATGCCTAATGGGTCGAAGATACGTGCTAATTCTGAGCTCACTATTCGTTTTGTGATGTTGCTTGATGATGATATTTGCGCTCGCCCGCACAGCTGGTCAGATTTTGGTAGCCATATCATCCCGAGAGTTTTTATTGACTGACTCGATGATTCGTCTAAGTCCAGGTTGATTTCCTGGTCTTCTGGTGGAATTCCACTTAGAAGTTTAGCGTGATTAGAGCACCATTTTCTTAATTTGAAGCCAGCTTCCCTTAGTAATGCTTGAACTTGACCTTGTGATTCTAAAGCAGTGTTGATAGAATCCGTGCCACTAAGACAATCGTCAACATAAAAATCATCACGCAATATTGTTGCTCCTAAAGGATATTTCATAAGGCCTTGCGAAGCTAAGTATTGGAGGCATTTTGTTGCTAGATATGGTGCTGGTGAAGTTCCATAGGTAACGGTTTTCAATCGGTAAAATTTAATGTCTTCATTTTGATTGTATCTCCAAATAATAAGTTGAAACATCTGGTCAGCCTCATTGACACATATTTGTCGATACATTTTCTCTATGTCAGCAGTGAAAACAAAGCGATGCATGCGAAAACGTAATAATATTGAAAACAAATCACTCTGTACCGTTGGCCCAGCGTGTAGAATGTCGTTAAGAGATGACCCACTGTTGGTTTTAGCGGATGCATCAAACACCACTCTAAGTTTTGTTGTAGAGCTTTCTGGTTTAAGAACACAGTGATGGGGCATGACATAGTTTAAATCTGGAATATCACTTTCTTTAATTTCTTCCATGTGTCCTAGAGCTTCGTACTCCTCCATAAACTTGTTGTAGTCCTCTCTTAGTTTGGGATTACTGTTGAGTCGTCTTTCCAATGATAGGAATCGATTGACGGACATCTGTCTCGAATTTCCGAGGGTTATGGGGTTCTCTGAGAATGGCAGACGGACTACAAAGCGACCATCAGTGTTCCTTCTTATATTTTGATGGAAATGGGTTTCGCAGCGCTGTTCTAGTAATGACATTTGATGCTCTGAGTCATTTGTGTCTTCAAGCTTCCAAAATTTTTCAATCAATTGATTCGTTGTCTCTTCGTCTGGGCTAAACATTGCACAGGTTGCCGAACTATTACCGCATCTTTCTATTTTTCCTGTCACGATCCAACCGAGTGCGGTGTTATGAAAAGTAGGAAATTCGTTGTTAATTTTGAACTGTTGTGGCCGCAATAATTGATGATAGAACTCGGCTCCTATAAGTATGTCGATTTTATCCGTTTGATTGAATCTTGGATCGGCCAGCTTGATATTTTCAGGAAGTGACCAATTGGATGTATCTAACGTTTTTGTAGGTTGCGGTGACACTATGTTGGGAAGAACAAATGCTTCAATTCTGGTGGAATAACTGCCAGCGTGTGCTTGAATCTCAAAATTTACGCGCTGTGCTACATTTTTTGTTTTACGACCTATTCCTTCGATGCAAAGCGATGCATCCGATGTTTGTAGCGAAAGTTTTGATACGACTCTTTCCGTCACTAAGTTGACCTGAGACCCGGAGTCCAATAAGGCTCGAAATTCATCGATGTGGCCGTTGTTTCCAATTACCTTAACTCTTGCAGTAGCTAATAGTATGTAGTGCTCGTTATGCTGATGCTTGTTCGCGGCTGCTACAATAGGTGTGTTTGAACTTATATTTTGCGTTTGTTTGATTTCACCTGATGCTGATTTTGCTGCTGAATTGGGTCGCTTTCCTGAAGTCTCCAAATGCAGTAATGTGTTGTGCTTACTTGTGCACTTTGTACAGGATCGTGAAGGACATACCTTGGCGGCATGATTGGGTTTGAAACAGTTAACACAAAGCTTATTCCTCTGTGTCCATTGTAATCTTTCAACTGATGACATCTTCAGGAATTTTTCGCAATAATATATTGGATGTTCTGTCGATCCACATACCTTGCAGTTGCTTGATGTTGAAATTGCTGCTGTTGTTTTTGCTCTATCTTTTCCCCCGGAAAAGAGATGCTCATGAGCCTTTCCACGCGTTTCTAGTGCTTGGAAGCGATGCTCTAAAAATCTAAGTAGTTCACGTAAAGTTATAAGCTTTTTATTGTCACTTAGCGACTGTTCAAATGTTGTTTGCGTCACTTGGTCCAATTTTTGCAACAGTAAATGAACTACTATGACATCCCACTCGCCCACTGGAAGTCCTTGTGCGCCTAAACCATGAAGACACTCTTTCGTTATATCGTGTAAGGATTTGAGCGTTTGTGCTGATTCGTTTTTCATTTTCGGCTGCGATAACAAGTTATTCAGCAATGTTGTCACAATTAACCTCCTGTTGTCGTACCTGTTGACCAAAATGTTCCATGCAATAACATAATTGGCACCTGTGATTGGTAAGTGTTTTATAAGATTGTTTGGCTCGTTTCCCAAGTGTGTTGTTAAATGAAACATTTTTTGAACGTCGCTTATTGTCGTGTTGTGAATCAGTTGAGTATAAAGATCCTTGAACGCTACCCATTGTGTGTAGCTGCCGTGAAATTTTGGTAACTCAATTTTAGGCAATTGCACCTGAAGTGGTTCATTTCTGCTGGTGCTCTGATGAGCATCCAAATTTGCACTGCTGATGTGCTGTTGTAATCCGCTTAACACGTTGTGCACCTCTGCTTCCATTTTATAATACTCATCCAACGTATATCCTTCTATATCATCACTGTTTGTTGACTGCCATAGGACATCGTTGTTCACAATAAAATCATTCATGTATTTGTCGATAAGTGCTGCTTTGTTATGATAGTACGATTCAGGGTGACTTTGATTCGCCTGAACCCTGATTTCTTCAATGTTTCGCCTTAACGCTCTCATTAAAGCTCGTTGATTACGAAGTACTTTCACTATCACTTCGTCAATATGTTGATCTGCTATGATGCCATCTTCCTGCTTACCACCAGCCGTGGCAGGCCTACAGTCCTTGCGTGGAGGGGCCGTAGGTAAAGGTGCATATTCAGAATTTTTTGTCAATTTCTGCATTTCGGCTTCAAACATCTCCTTAATTTTGAGAGTCAGGTCCGAAATGCGCAAATATTGGTCAACGAAGTAGTCGTGTTGCATTGGCAAATTAGCGAGACACCTTATCTTGTTATCCGTGCTCTCGAATTCTGCCCATGCTTCATCCAACCGATTGATCCTTTCTTCATAGTAGCTGCTCGTCTTTCTTGAAGATGGATCCTTTTTGACGTTTGTCAAAATTGTTTCAATTCTCACAGCATTGTTTTGCTGAGCAGCTACCAATTCTTGAAATGTCTCCATATCGAACTTTTCCAAAAATCAAATGTTGATTGATTTTTTTTTTTTTACTTTACGCGTTATTTTTGTTTGTCCAGAAATTTGAATTTCCTGGTCGGGGTCACCAAATGTTGAATTGTATCAAAAATTTCCAAGAAATGGACCTAAGTAGAATCACTAAGACCATTAATTTTTGCTCCTTGGTTTTGATCTGTTGGACCTTAGTTGAACCACT